>CM076581.1:955146222-955719300 GCA_034641835.2 Pinus albicaulis | reverse complement strand
TCTTTGGAAACTTTCATTCAGATTTTGAGCTGGTTTGAACCTTAATTCCTACCCTACTCTATCTACTGATAAGCCAAGATTAAACAGTTTGGAAAATCAAATTTTCTACCCTATAAGCAGAATATTGAAAGCTAATTAGTCAATATTAAACAGTTTGACCAATTAGAAGTGTGTTTCAAGGAGTGGCATTTAGGCTTGCACACTTTCAGATTTATTTCTCTTTTTTGGCATGGGGCTTTGCCTTTCTTGTTTTCATTTCTGCCCTCTTTTCTTTCTTTCTTTGTTTTTTTTTTTGTATTTTTTTATTTTTCATAACTTTAAATGCAATGATGGATGAAATATTTACAGTGGAAAAAAGGTGAAAAGGCTTCAAACATGAAATAATTTAAGACCGGTAATGCTTAAGCATCCTGCCATTGACAGGACCCCCAAACAATTCTGCTCCATTCAGCTCTTGTAAGAAGAATGCATTGTTCCCAGCAACTGAGTGAACGGAGTAAGGGCCAAGCCACAGATTGTCAAATTTACCATGCTTTCCCTTGTCCTCCCTCTTCGAGTCCCACTTTAAAACTTTGTCCCCAATTTTGAAATTGCTGGCCTTTGTTCTTCTGTCAAATATCTTCTTGATATTGTCTTGCTTCTGTAATGCTTTGTGGTACACTTCCTCTCTAGTTTGCTGGAGATGAATGGTCTGATTTCTTCTTCTGATTATGTCATTCTCTTTAGTCTGTAACTCTTGAATTAACTTCATAACTGGTACACCAAGGCTGTTAGGAAAAATTGCATCTGTACCATACACAAGCTGGAAGGGTGACATACCAATGGATTTCTTCAATGTTAATCTGTCAGCCCAAAGTGCATGGATCAGCTTTGTGTGCCAAGACTTCTTGTTGTCCTCCAACAGTTTCTTTATTATGTTCACTAAGCTTTTGTTGGAAGACTCCGCAAGTCCATTACCTTGAGGGTAATAGGCTGTGGAGTGTCCCAATGCTATCTGGTACTTGTGACAGAATTCTACCATTCTCTTTGATCCAAATGCTGCTGCATTATCTGTAATGATCTTGGTAGGACAGCCAAATCTGGAAAGGATATTGGTTTCTATGAATTTTATGATAACTGAATCATTGGCCTGTCTACAAGGAATGGCTTCTATCCACTTAGTGAAATAGTCTGTGGCAGTAAGGATCCACTTATGTTGGGCAGAGGATGGTGGGTGGATTTCTCCTATGAAGTCAAGTCCCCACTGTTGAAAAGGGGCTTCAACAGTAATTGGATGCAGAGGAAGGGGTAGTAATTTTCTCTTGCCCTCGAACAATTGGAATTTATGGCAAGTGGTTGTCAGTTTGTGTATATCAGGAAAAAGAGTAGGCCAATAGAAACCAGCCCTCAAAATCTTGTTGGCTGTTGAATTCTAGTACAAATGGCCTCCACACTCTCCTCCATGGAATTCCTGCTTAATCTTTTCTGCATCAAACTCAGGCAAACATTTAAGCAATATACCACTAGCATTTTTCCAATAAAGACATTTATCAATAATGCAATAGTTTACAGCTTTTAACTTTAGGAATCTTGCCTTTGTTTTGGATAAACCAGGAGGTGTGTTTAAATTAAGCAAAACATAAACAATATCAGTATACCAAGGAGAATTCGCAAAATGATCTTCAACAATGGGAGTTGAGAATTCCTCTTGGTCATCCAAAGCATTAATCATATTAATATTAAGAACTTCACAATTTGATTCAGCCATTAATTTAGCTAGACCCTGACCTTTGATGAGCTTAGTGGGTTTAATCTCTAAATCATATTCAAGAATAACAGCAATCCACTTACCTCTCTTACCATCTGGATCCTGGGTTAAAATGTCTTTTACAACCAAATTTGGGACAAAGGCAATGATGTGTGAGTGAAGGATGTATACCCTGAAGTCTTTTAAAGCTTTTACCAAAGCAAAAGCCTGTTTTTCCATAATGTTATACCTCAAAGGGGCATCTCTCAATGACTTGCTAAAGAATGCAATGGGCTGCTCTTGCCCTTGTGGATTTTTCTGTAAGAGGACAGCAGCTATAGTATGTTCTGATGCAAATGAGAAGATATAAAAATCTTTTGAAAAATCAGGACTTATGAGAACCGGTGTTTTGGTTAACGCTTGTTTCACCAGCTCAAAGGATGTCTTTGCTTCTGAGGTCCATTTTACCCCTTGCTCCTTTTTTAACATGTTTGTGATATTCCTAAGGAGCTCGGCCAGGTTGGGGATGAACCTTCTCAAAAAGTTTATCTTTCCAATGAAAGACTACAACTCTTTGATATTTCGAGGATGGGAGATTTGCAATATGGCCTCAATCCTCATGGGATCTATCTTTATGCCCTGCTCTGAAATGATATGCCCAAGAAGCTTACCTTCTTGGAGGCCAAATAAGGTCTTCTTGGGGTTCAAAGATATCCCAAACCTTCTGCACTTCTCGAAAACTTTCCTCAAATGTTCTAAGTGTTCTTCATATGTTTTTGAAAACACAGTTACATCATCAAGATAGATAATGATGAAGAAGCCTAATTCTTCCGAGAATGCTATGTCCATGGCTCTCTGAAAGGTTGCTCCAGCATTCATTAAACCAAAAGGCATTTTCACATACATGAAAGTGCCCCATGGTGTAGTAAAAGCCGTCTTTAATTGATCATCAGGGTGGACTAGGACTTGATTATACCCTGAATAGCCATCCAACAAAGAAATTCTTTTAGACCCCACCACCCTTTGCAAAATATGATCCATCTTGGGTAAAGGGTAGTTGTCTTTCAATGAAGCTTTGTTTAAATTCCTGAAGTCTATACAAAGCCTGATTTCTCCAGTCTTTTTCCTAACTGACACCAAATTAGATACCCACTCAGAATATCTAATAGGGACAATAATACCAACATCATGCATCTTCATAATTTCCTTCTTAACCAATGGCAACTGGACAGGGTTGATTCTGCGCAGTTTTTGTTTGAATGGTTTTTGGTTTTCTTTAAGAGGGATTTTGTGCTGTATTATTTCAGTGTCATAGGATTTAAGATCTTCGTAACTCCATGTAAAAACATCAGAAAATTCTTTACACAGCTCTAATTATTTGAGTTTAATGTGAGCTGGTAAAGTTTTAGACAGTTTAATCAATCTCGGTTTTTCCTCACTGCCTATATTACATTCTTCCACTTCAGTTTCCACAGGTTCCAGTTTTGGTTTGTTGGCCACATCATCAAAATCAAACAGTTCTTCTAGAGGGGCCAAACCCTTGGGCAGACTATCATTATTAGAATGCAGAGTTTCCATTTCTTCTGTTTCAGGTGTTGGACTTAATTCTATTTGGTGTCTAGATGAAATAGTCTGAAGGTTTATATCTACCAGCTATGGAGATGGTTCTTCTTCACCAAGAAAATTTTCTTCACTGCAGTCTGTATCATAGTCTGAATCTGAACTATGGGGTTCAAACTCATTTCTGAATTGCATGAAGTCTTCTATTTGTTTATCTCCATCAAATACCTGCCAATATTTCTTGTTATCGGGGATAGCTGGTCTGAATTTTATCTGAGAGGTGTCATCATATAGCATTGGACAGGTTCTAGCAGCAAAAGCTAAATTGTGGGCTGCAATGTTTCTTTTTCTTGGGACAAAAGATAAAGTGTACTCCTCAAATGTTTTTAAAAGATCAATGACATCATTCCTGTAGGCCCTAAGTCTGGGGTGATTTGCATTGTACTCCCCATTGACTTGTCTAATGATTAATTCAGAATCCCCATATACATCGATTCTCTTGGCACCTAGTTTTTTCAAAAGATGCAAGCCTAAGAGAAGGGATTCATATTCTGCTATGTTGTTGGAACACTGAAAGTTTAATTTGCATGAGATACATTCTGTATGATTATTTTCAGTGTTAGTGATCCAGACACCTGCACCAGCATTTGTTTTGGTGCATGACCCATCAAAATACATAGTCCAGAGGGGTAGATTTTCAGTTTGGTGTATGGACTTTGTATCATTTGATTCCTCAAGTTCCTCATCAGGTTGAGGACTGTCTCCCTGACTGCCAAAATTTAAGTTCGAAGGATCAATAACTTGCAGTTCAAGATCTGAGTTTAGTTCGCTAAGATCTTCAGACACAATAGACTGGTCCGGCATTTCAGCTTTGTGTCCCTCTCCCTCAGTTTCAGTCATCATTTCCTTTGAAATGACTTGTCCCATAAGCGTTTCATCATTGAACATGATGAAAGAATCAAGGCTCGTGCTTATAGCATAGAGAGGGGAGTTTTGAGGCCAATCTTGACTTGTCACTGTGTACTGCATGTGGGATTCCCTGTAAAGTATTCTAGTTTGATTAAAAACAGGGATAGTCGCGTAAGTCATATCCATCTGCATGGTTCCCTGCAGCTTAGCACCCCAAGATCTTGATAAAATCATTCCATACTTTGGGGGGACATCAGCCACAACAACATCCATGACTAAACATTTGGCTGGTATCTGGGCTAAGTTAACACAGAGATCCTTTATCAATCCTAGACATTTAACTCTACTTGAGTCAAAGGAGTACAAATCTTTGTAAGGTCTGGTAATTTCAAGACCCAGGCTTTCCATTACAGCTTTTGGCATTAAATTGTTGGAAGCGCCTGAGTCATGCATAGCATTGTGCAGAATTTTGTCATGAACGTTTAAGCTTACATAAAAGGGAGGGATAGGACCCTCTTGGAACTTTCCTTCAATCTCGGGACCAAAAATAAGCTCTGGTTGGTCATCATTAAGATTGAGGGTGTCTTCATTATTTTCTAAGTTCAAAGCCTTCAAAATTTTGGACCTCTATACATGTTGGGCAGCCAACTCAGTCAAAGGAACATAAATTTTGATCTTCGAGATTTCCTGTTCAAGGCTAAAAAGGTTTTGACTCTTTAAAACGTTGATTTCAACCTTGTTTGCTGCCATTTTATCAGCAATAACAGCTTGCTGATTTGGTTTATCTACAGTTGAACCAGTTGTTTTACCAGGAGTACTAACTGAGGTGCTAGTACTACTAATGTTTGCACTCTGTTTTTCAGTATTTTGAGTGTCTTTCTCTTTATCACTACCAGAATTATCAGCCACTGTTTTGTCTTTTTGTTTGATTGTTTTAGACTTGGTTACAGTGCTGTCTTGAGAGGGCTTGTCAGAGGTTTTATTGTTGGGGGTTTGTTGATTAGATCTACTCCTAAGTTCATATTCCCTTAAAGGCTCTATGACAGTGTTTTCCATATTTTGATAGTAATTCTGATTATCTTCTCCTCTGTCATCACAAGGTGTATAAAGACCTTGTTTTTCATCATAATGAACCTCGAAATCGTCATCATCTACCCCAAATAAGTTTATATCATCTTCCTCTGTTATCTGATCTGTTTGTTCAACCTCACTTAAAAAGTTCTGATGAAAGGGAGGGATGATCTGCTGATCATCTTCCCTGGGTCTGTTTGGAGGCTGATTTCTTCTAAGATTCTGATTCTGGTTTTGGTTTCTGTTTTGAGGAGCACTCTGACTTAAACTTGCTTGCACTCTCTCCAGAATGCTCATTTTCTTCATCATTTCTTCCATCATTCTTTCCATCTTCGAGCTTGAAGTGGAAGGGGTGGATTCCTCTCTAAAAGATACTCTCTTTTCAACTTTCATCCTTGCTCTCTTCTTCATGAGGTTCACCTCCACAGAAAGAGCACCTCTTTGCATATCTTCAAGGGTTGCAAAGACTCTTTCTCTGAGTGAATACGTCATGTCTGGATCAAACCCTTCAAGAAATTTGTTTAAGGCTGATCCCTGAGGAGGTTTCAGTTCAGGGGAAAGTGCATTATACACACTGTTGAATCTGGTACAATAAGCTTGTACACTTTCCCCAGGGTTCCTATGGAGATTGTTATAGTCGGCAAGGACTTGGAGAGGGTTTTTCCTAACTTCCCATTTGTTTAAGAACGTTTGATGGAAGGATTGGAGATCGTTAATACTATGGGGGGTTAAACCTTTAAACCATTTTCTCACTTCTCCCCCCAAACTTTGAGCAAACAGTCTGATTTTGACAGATTCATCATCAATTTCGTTTCTGTCAAAGTATTCATTCATCTTGTCCACATGTTGAGACGCTGTTATAATGTTATTAGCATCATATAATGGAATTTTGGACTGATAATCTTGTGGAAGATTGACTAATGGTACAGGAAGGACTAAGGGAGCATACCATGCTGCCATGATATGTGGTGGGGGTGGATTTACAAGAGGAGGAGTGGGTTGAAGTGGAGTGGTTTGAACAGTGGATGAAGGATGAATAGAAATGGATTGAAAAGCAGTGGACTTCTGAGCTGACCTTGGATGAGAGACACCTAGATTATGTAAGAAATGTAAATCAGGAGGTGTTGATTCTCTATTCCCAAAAGTTTCACTTGTGTCGGGAGATGAAAGTGCAGACTCAGAATCTAACTGATCTAAATCACCAAATGACCTAGTTCTGAATGGGTTTAATAAGTCAATTTGTGATTCATGAAGAGCTGAAAGGTTTTCAGGGACTGAATTAGCTCTCAGGAGTGGTCTGAAAATAGTTGAGGATTGTATCCTAGGAGACTTCCTAAGAATTCTTTCTGGGTTATCAACTATTTCGGGAGGATCTGGGTCAGGATGGGCTCTAGTGTGAATCTTTTTAGGAGCCACAAATTTTATATATTTAGACCCAACTAAACCAGAGAAGCTCAACCAGATATGACAATCTTTAGACGGTTAACTAATCTTGTTTTCTCAATTCGAATCCTGCAGTCCTTTAACTGAGTTTGAATGTCATTATAATGATAAGGGTTCTTCCCAGTGGAGTCTTAAGGTCTGTTCAGGATGGTGGAGTCGCCAGGTGGAAGGTTCAGAGTCTTTTCAAAGGAGTGCACTGTCCACCACAGTGTTTGTGAAACATTCCTTTTCAAGGATATCTCAAAACACAACAAACTCTAACCAGAGATTGACTGGGAGGGCATTCACCAGATATGTCACCCCCAAAAGAGGATGAGATCCAGAGGCTACCTGGCCCTTTCCAGACTCTGTCTAAGAGTATAGGGTAAAACACATCAAAGACGTATACAAGATATCAAAACTATTGTTTTACTACCAATCTGAAATGTTTTTGGTATTTTCTGAATTGTTTATATTTGTGGTTTTTAAAAGAATGTCCTAACTTTGCCTCGAAACTTAGCTACGGTTATGAAACAAATACAGTCTATCCTTATGGCTAAGCTAGCTGATTTTCCAAGGTTAGATGAAAACCTAAAAGAATCCTAGGGTTGACCTAGTTTGTCACTGATTCAATTGATCTTTATCTTAATTACCATTTTCTTGGTAGTGCTTGAAAAGGCTGCTTTTGACTCTCAAAATGTTATGAAGATTTTGGGTAAGGTTCCCCAGCGGAGTTGCCAGAAATGTTAGGTCTCTGTAACAAGCAAGATTGGCAAAGTCCGATCACAGAGTTAACATCATTTCAACCAACTTTGGGATTCTAGGATCTAGCCCTCCTGAATCCGGAGAGGGATCTCTCCAATATGTACAAAGATGGATATTGTCTTTGAAGTTTGGGGTGAGGGTATTAGGCTAGTTATGAAGGTTAAGGGTTTTGTTTGGTTTTCTCAGATGGTGGAACATAGTTGCTGTCTGAGGCGGAAAGATCTATATGAAAATAGGTTCAAAGGTGATAAGTTGCAAGCAGACAGAACAAGCTTTAATTGTAAAGAAAGATGATGGCAAGTTTTCAATCCATTGGGCTATGGAGTCATAAGAGAATTTAATTGAAACATCCAGGTTCAAGAGTAATCTATGGGGCAAGTCATCTAGGCCGAAGGATCTCTTTGAAGTTTGATTTATGGAATGGGGTGATACAATAAGAAAGGGAAATAACAGATGCAGAACAAAGAGCAGCCCAGGATCTGGTAAGTACTTTGAAACTAGCCAGCCTTTCACCAGGCACTTAAGAAAAACATAGAAGCAAACTAGGATCTGGTAAGTACTTTGAAACTATCCATCCTTTGATACACTTCTGATAGAACACAGATTAAAAACAAAGGGAAACTTGAAGGCAACCTTTGGAGCAGAAACTAGCGGGCAGGGCTCACCTTTCTCCTCATCTTAGTTCTTCTTTACTTAGTTACTTCCAAGACAATCACCAAGATAACACAGGATAGCCCAAGATCTGATAAGTACTTTGAAACTAGTCAGCTTTTGACACATCCTAAGGGAAACAGACAAATAGTTGAGCAAACAAGAAAGGGACTCAGGGCTAACCTTTGATTTCCTCAATTCATTCCTTACACACCATATATGAAAGTAACATTTAAAAATAACATTCAACAGTGACGAAAAGATGAGGGAACGCCAGCATCTCTGTGCTTAGACTGAATTAAATCATTTCTAAATAACACAATTAGAAGAAAACATTGGGATAAAGATTTTTCAGCCAGAGAAGGTCACTGAGATACATCAAGCTCTAACACTGTTTAAACTGTTCTTTACAGCGGAAAATGAAACAAGTTGAAAACTGAAATAAAATGACAAGTTACAGTGAGAATAACATCACCATCAGCATAGACCAGGATCCCATAAATCAGCTTGTATTGATTGCTTCAAACCGGTTACAATCTTCAAATCCAATGTTTTAATTCACCTCTCTTCACAACCTAACCTATCTGTTACAAGCAGAGCTCCAAGGGCCCATGAAACCACTATTTACAGTTAAGAGTTTTCCACTCAGAAACAGCTACAACGTTTCAGCAATTACATTGACAACTAACTAATCCAACCCCTCACTCATCTTCTTCTGGAGTATTTATAGAAGGATGAGGAGGTGAGATCTGATAAAAAGATCTCAAATACAATCAATGCAGAATTAATGTCTTCCTGACCCCGTGAGGCTCGATGAAGAAATTCTACAGGTGTTACATTGCATTAATACATTTACACTGATGAAGTAAGCTCGAAGGGAGCTTGTGTTGGCCTTTGAGGCTCTGCGTACTGTTAGGGTTATTCTGAAAACATTCTGTCATTACATCTGGTGCAGTAATAACTTCTTTGGTTGTTCCGAGGCATAATATCTGATCTTGTTCAATAAATTCATCCTCTGATTGAGCATTCTGAGGCAATAGGTGGCACCGTGGTGGTTGAGGAATCAATTCGCCTCAAAGTATGGCGGTGGAGGCGATCTGTCTGATGAACACTTTTAGGTTTTTCTTTAATCTTTGTTCTAAGTCGGGGATTAGGCTTTTGATAACCGTCTTGGCCGTAATCCCCGTTAATCTATTCACAAAACTGTTGCTCTGGTTCATTCTGTCTTCAAAGCCCGATACTCTTCCTCTGCGTTGTTTCTGCGGGTATTCTTCGCTGAGCAGGGCTGTGTAGGTAAAAAAAGGCATCAGTGCCATTAGAAACACCGATGAAACGTGAAAAATGACCTTGCAGGCGATTTCTACAGAGAAATTTAGACATAGAGGATCGTCACCCTCCTGGTCTGAGAACCCTGTTTAAAACACGAACAAACGACTTTTCCCTGCAAAATACGAGAAAAATGAGAAAATCCTGCGTTATATGGATAGACTGCATCGGAAGGCATGCGAGAGAAAGGAGCGATCATAGCCGTTGATCGTATGGCGATCAACGGTGGGGGGTGTTTTGAACAGTCAGCGGAGGAAAAGATGGACCGTGCGACGGAATCGGGAGAACAAATGAGAGCCGTCGATCTGCGGAGATCGACGGTGGGGATCGGCTCTTGAATGCGCCGGGGAAGATTTAATCAACGGGTAAGTTCGTTAAAGAGTGAGCGGGAAAGGCAATCAGGGACCGTCGGATGGGAGGGCCCATATCCGACGGTGGGGGTGAATCCTGCTGCGGGGCCACGGGACGAGGTTTAACGCGTGTGCGATGGCCATTGCACGGTGGTTTTGGAATGAACTGGCGGACACACGTCGGCCAGCATGTGGAATCGCTGGCCGACGGGGGGAAAACCATTTAACGAGGAAAGCGGTGCGGGATACATACCACGGTTTTGAAAACGAGCGCGGGGAAAAAAAAAGGGGGGTCCACTAGGGTATGGGGTACACTCTGCACCATTGATCCGTGGGACAGATCAACGGTCGAGTTTTAATGTAATTTCTTCGATGGGGAACTTTATGAAAAATAGAATAAAACCCGATTTTGCGTTTAACAAAGGTTTTTCAATGTTTTAGGGTAATAAATCAATTCCAAGAGTTAAGCGCCCAGTGGACTTAGCACACGATTCTGGCGTCGGGGCATATGGAGGAAGAAACAGAAAGGGGCTTAGCCTGAGGGGCTAAAACCTAACGCATAGAAACGTATGTTTCTATGGTTTTTAACTGATTTTTGCAAAAGGAGAAAGGTTCCGATAGGTCAAAAAGTGGGTTTTTAACCTTGGGAAAAAGAAATTAATGGAGGAATAAGGGGTAATACATGATTTAGTGGGATTTTTTATGAAGAAAAGGCATTTGGAGAATGAAGGTAAAAATGGAGGAAAGGGAGGGGAAAAAGGAGGAGGATGCAGCAATACTTGACTTGGATTTTCTTTGGGAATTAGAGGCTGGGGAGAAGGAAAAGTATGAAGAACCAACCAGCAGTTTGTGATCTTACCAACAGTCTTCAAGCACCAACAAGTTTCAGGATTGAATTTGTTTCTTGAAGGCTGCAAAGAATATTTAGCCACCAACTGATATAATTGAAAAATATAGGTGGCTAACACCCACCATCCCCAATGGAGGGAGACCAGTCAAGTAATATAGATCCTAGACCATCAGCTCGATCCTGTGCCCCTGCACCATAAAAACCTCATGATCTGGATCCCAATAGTTGACAATCCAGGCCAACAAGGGCTCACTAGCCCTCATTAAAGGGTTCTCCAAAAATTTCAGCACCCCAAACCTCGCCAATGCACGACGGACACCCAGATCTGCTTCAATCTCTGTCCGCAATGCACCCAGATCTCTTTCTCTCCATTTGACCAGTATCTCTACCATATCTGCACAAAACCAACATCTTTGTCAGTCTACAGATCATCAATACTGGATTAACTTACATCAAAACTAAATCTTAGCCCAAAACAGCACTAAAATCCCCTCCCTCTCATAGGTCGCACTTTTCAGGCAAATCCTGGGCCAGGTCGCACCTTTCAGTCCAAAACCTGCGTCCCAGGTCGCATTTTTTGCCCCAAAATTTGTGACCCAGCCGTGAGGGTGAAGTAGGTCTAGATATCGAGATTTTAGGCCCTAATCTGAACTTTGAATCCATCAAAAACACAGAGTAGGATTAGGCCTCTTACCTGCAACTGACGGACCATGATTCCAATGGTCGGTTTGTCCGCTACGATCGCCGCAATATTTAGGGCCTTCTCTCCTCTCCACATTCACCACAGCTACACAAACAAATGAATGATTTTGGAGGGAAAGAGCCTTATTAGAAGAAAACCCCTGATTTTTCTTTCTCCATCTGCGACCCAACCATAGCTCCGTTCGACAAACCGTTCGCACCGTTGGAAAGCTCTCACCAAGCACTACAATGGGAATCTATTAGTTTTTCATCATTTGATACTTCACCAGGACCCATTTTGTCCATGAAGGGTCTCCCCATTTCTCTTCAAAACCGAATTTCCTCACTCACAACACTTGTAATTGAGGCACCACTTTTCCTCCTTACTTGTCCTTGACTGTGACAATTTTCATCATGAGCTACCCCATTGTACTCATGCTTTCACAGGTCCCCATTGGACATGTATTACACGGCAGCACCATTGAGTCGTCCTTGTTTAGAGCACATGCATAGAGTCCACCTCCCTCCTTGCAGTATGTGTCTGTTCCCTTCACATCCCTACATTATGCTTATCATCATTTACCCTCCTTACCATTATATCAGCTGCCACCCATCACAATCATACCCTCTATGCTCTAACAAGGGAAGTCATCGACTCACTCCTTCGTATCCCCCTTCCCATCATCATCATCACTACCTATATGATCGTTGCTCTAGATCTCCTTTTGTCAACATCAACTTATCTTCTCCAGCAGCTGGGCCCAGGGGGCAGTTGATCTTGGTTCATGCTCTTGGGTCAGCCTGATCATGATGTCTACGCTTGATGATTCAGTGATGCTGCCACAGTCATTCATGATTCCCGGGTGTGTGTGAGATGTCCCAACCCTCATGAGGGGGTGGCCCTCCAGGTAGCCCCCCACACGCTCGGATGACTTCGTCACTTCAGTCCTTGATGCAGCTCCTCTCATTTGACGATATCAGCCTCCGTCGCTTGCAGCACCCTTTCGACTTACTTGTATCCGTCAGATTTTGAGAGCCCTTCCCCGTGTGTAGGGGACATCTGGGTATATTTGTATCTCATGTACTACATTATTATTGTATAAGTCCTGATGATTATTCCAGGCATAGCATGTATATGGGAGTCATCATTCTATTTTTCTGGCTCATATTTTGGCCAATACCTCTTTCACTATTGTGTTTCGTGGTTTTACGGGCACCTTATCTTTTGTACTATTGTCTCGGCGAGCATAGGTATGCCTCCCCCGCCGCCTCTCGCATTGGTACCGCTTCATACATTTGAGACTTGTTGCACCTGTAAGTCTCGTCTCCTCAGGGTCTAGTCCTTCACACACTTTAGAATACCATACAGTCCTCTCTCTCACTTCCATTTCATCACATAGTGATTGAGTTCTTACAACGTACTTCGGTCATACGATTTTCTCCTAACACTCGTACGTTGGGGGGCAATCTGTTACACCATTTTTTGGTCATCTAACCTATTATTATTAGATGAACCCAAGTACAGCATGTAATACCAATTTGACTTAAAGTAAAATTGCTTTCACCACTTCTATTTATGTTTCATGGTCATGTTTAACCCAAAATAAGGATATCAATTAAGTAAATCATTATTTATTTAATTGTTTCCTAAGAATAAGTTATTTAAATCACTATTTAAATCATATTCTTAGTTAAATTTGACTAAATCAAATATAAATAATTAAATAAACCATTATTTATTTAATTATATTCCCCTCATTTCCCTTGAATAACAAATAAATCATTTATTTATTTGTTATTTATAAATAAAGGAATTGACCCAAGTCAAAAACCCTTTTCCCTCCAACAAATATAATAAAATATTCCTAAAGGGTGATTCTAGAAGATGTTTAATAATATTTTATTCATGCACCAGGTTCTAGAACACCCCAATATTTTGTTATAAATAGGAGGGTTTTTCCCCTTCATTAGTCACCTTCATTGCATTGGATCACACTAGATCTGCTTTTGGTCACCATTTTGCATTTTTGTTTTATGAACTCCCATTGAGTTCCATGTTTTGTTTTTCATAATAGTTAGAGAGAGAGACCATTAATCTGAAACACTGAGGACTTCCAAGAACCCAGCCCACTGAGGAGAACCGAAAAACACCTTTCTTGTTTTCCTCTCAGGTGCCCCATTCTTTGATATAATAAAAAAGATTCTTTTAAATATATGTGTTTTTGTCTTGTCCATTGGTGCTTGTACTTTACTTTACCTGCTTAATATCTTCCATATATAGATCTAGATGTGTGCAGCTTATTACAAATTTTAAGATATTTTGCAGCCATAACTTATGTTATAGCTACTTGATATGCGTAGCTAAAGTGAGTTTTTACGACAAAAAATTCATGCTAACAATTACACTAACATTTACGATAGATATATGCTGTACAACTAGATTTCCGTGCATGTTCTTTCTTGATTTCCAGGTTGAAAAGGAAGAAGGGTTGCTGGGGGTTTGGACCCCGCAGGATCTACATCAAACGTAGGATCTACGGGTGAGTTCTACAATCGATGTTATCTAGTTTTTAGCATACAAGTTTGGTTGTGTGAGTCCTTCTTGAATAGCATGCCCTGATCTGTGGAGGTTTTTGACCCAACGACCTCTAGGGATTTATTTCCCGAAACAACGTGTCTAGATCGGACGGTCCAAAATCACTCTACCTTATTCTTCTCCCGCTCTTCTTTTACCTCCTCTGAATAAATCTCCACTGTTGGATGCTTTCATCCAACGACAACGCTCCTTCCCTGCCTTTTAAAGCAGTTTTTCCAAAAAAACGTAGGATTTTCTAAATGTTTTATGTGTTTTGTAGGGATTAATGGATTTTCCATTACATTAAAGAGAAAGGCCGAAGGCCGGGAATGACGATTCCCGCGCCCTCGATTCATAAAAGGAAACCATTCGCAAAGGGTCGGATTCAACGTTTTATTAATGTTTCTTTGGCATTTATGCCTTTAAAGCTCAGCGTGGCGCTGCACATCGACAAGACACTGTTATTACAACATGATTTCAAGAGTATAAGTATTGAAGAACAGAGCGCAACAAAGCAGAATATTGAAGACAGATTTGGGGAATTACGACTAAGAATGATTATCAAAAGCCTAATTCCCTGGATTAAAACAAAGTCAAAAGAAAACCATAAGTGTTTAAATGACAGAAAAGCTTCCATTGCTTCAATTGAGGCGAATTGATTCCTCAACTACCATAAGTGCCACGTGTGCCTCAAAGCATTCAAAACAGAGGCCGAATTTATTGAACCAGATCAGATATTTGTCTCAAACGCAGCCAGAGAGTTCTTCTGCAAGGAACTTAATGAATAAAATATCTGCAGAGTTACTCCACATAGGACGTAGAGCCTCAAAGTCAAATAAAAGCTCCCACCGAGCTTAATTCTTAATTGTAAACAGTTAATACAACAATCCACCTGTAAACTTCTTCATCAAGCCCCTCAAAAGGCCAGAAGTCTTGAATCTGTATTAATTGCCTTGAGATATATTTTATCAGATCTCACCTCCTCATCCTTCTATAAATACTTCTGTAGAATATGAGAAACGGTTGGTTGCAGAACTTTGAAATACATTTGAGCTTAAACTTTTGATTGTAAATAGTGTTCACTGACCCTTGGAGCTCTGCTTGTGATAGATTAGTTAGGCTGAATAGTGAAGATGAGTGTTGAACTGAAACATTGGACTTGAAGACTGTAACTGGTTCGAAACATCAAATACAAGCTGTTAATTTATGGGATCCTGATTTATGTCAATGGTGATGTGTTCCTCACTATCAATTGTTATTTTTCTTAACGTTTTCACTCTATTCACTTTCTTTGATAAAGAGCAACAAACATAGAGTTAGGATTTACTCTCAACAGTACCCTACTCTTACTGAAAGCTTTATTGCCTATGTTTTCTTCATTTGAACGTTCTCTTTGAAGAGTACATCAATGCAGGTCGGTTTAAAGGCACTTGCCTGATCTAAATTTCTCTTTGTCACTGTTATCTGTGGTTTTCTTATTTGAATATGCTGAAAGAAGGGTAGTTTAAAGGCACTTACCTGATCTTAAGCTGTTCAACTATTTTTTAATGTTTTCTAACTGAAATTACTTCAATGCAGGCTAGTTTAAAGGTACTAACCTGATCTCAGAATACTTTTATGTTTTTCTTATTGAATATGCTGAAAGCAGGGTAGTTTAAAGGCACTTACCTGATCTTAAGCTGTTCAATTATTTTTTAATGTTTTCTAACTGAAAGTACTTCAATGCAGGCTAGTTTAAAGGTACTAACTTGATCTCATAATAATATTATGTTTTTCTTTAAGTACATGTTGAAGCAAGATAGTTTAAAAGAACTTACTTGATCTTAGGCTGTTTCACTATTTCTTCATTTGTTTGTTCTTCATTTCCTATCTATTTCATTCCATAAAATCACCTTAAGAGATCATTTGACATAGATGACTTGCCCCATGGACCACTCTTGCCTCTTGCTGTCCCAATTAGACCCTATTATGACTCCATAGCCTAATGGACTAAAAACCTGTGTTATATCTATCTTTTTAGCCATAGCTATTCTATCCACTTGCAAATTCTCACCTTTGAAACTTTTTTCACTTAGAACTTTCTCCTCAAAATAATAATCATGCTCAATCATCCAAAAACAAACAAAACCCTTGGCCTTCATAACTAGCCTAAAATCATTACCCCAAACTTCAAAGACAAATCCATCTTTGTACTTATTAGAGAGATCCCTCTCCGGATTCAGGAGGGCTAGATCCTAGAATCCCAAAGTTGGTTGAAATGATGTTGCTTCTGCAGTTTTAGTCTCACCAATCTCCTATAATTACAGAATCCTAACATTTCTGGCGACTCCGCTGGGGATTGAGTGCATTTTATCTTACACACCCTTAGGCACTCAAAAGACCCAAAATATCTGGTTAGATTGGTATTCAATAAACATGGTGGTGGACCGTAAAACCTTTTACCTCTAAAAAGAGCTAAAAAATTCCACTTGGTGACTCCACAATCCTGAACAGACCTTAAGACTCTACTGGGAAGAACCCTTATCATCATAATATTGGTCAAAATAAGTCAGAGGACTGTAGGATTAAAATTGTGTAAACAGACTAGTTAACCTCTTAAATATTGTCATACCTAGTTGAACTTGTCTTGTTTATTTGGGTCTAAAAAACACAACATAGTGGCTCCTAGAAAGATTCACACTAGAGCCTATCCTGACCCTGATCCACCCGAAATAGTTGATAACCCAGAAATCTCTCCTTAGGAAGTTTCCTAGGATTAAATTATCAACTATTTTCAGATCACCCTTGAGAGATAATTCAGTTCCTGAAAACCTTGCAGCTCTACAAGAAACACATGGTGGTGTAACCATTAAAACATTTTACCTCCTTAGGAGCTAAAAATATTCCACCTGGCGACTCCACACTCTGAAACTCCCAAAAGACCAAATGACTCCACTGGTAGAAGCCCCTGAATGGATGGACCAGACACATTGACCTCTTTCCTTATTTACAAAATGATTCCAAGAATACAACGAAGATATGCCCCAATGAGTAGAGATCATATCCCTGGGTTTCCACATAATATGCCCTAGGTGAATTGGGATGACAACCTGCCTGTTTTTCAAGGTGAAAAGTTTGATGACCCTTTATTACATCTCATCAAATTTCATATACATGTATGGAGGTTGAAAGTTGAATGGCATGAAGACTGCCTAATGACAATGTTCATGTTAACATTAGAAGGAAAAGCTAGGGATTGGTATGAATGCTTAAGATCTAGTAGTTTGTTTTCTTTAAGAGACCTTGAATATTGTTCTATGAGAACTATAAAGAAAACACTACATCATTATCATTGGATGCAATATATTATGATCAATCACAAAACATCACCCAACACATTATAGATATTGAGGAAGCTTTGGAAGAGATGCATCCTAAAGATCTTTTAACAACCATTCATGAGTTTAATCTCCTATTGAAAATTTTTAAGAACATAGATGGATCAGTTGAGGAATATATGACCCAAGAAATAAAGAACATCCCTCAAGATATCCCTGGAAACTCATATATTGATTCATTGTCCCTTATAGCTGAGGCTCAAGAAGACATTCAGCCTCAAAATCAGTCTTCAGAAGAGACAGAGAACTGTTGTACTCCTGTTCAAAGGAACATAGAAACATCTTCCTCTTCGACAGAGAAGGAAATATATCAGGCTATTTATAAGCAGTCAGCCTCTGAAAATTTCTGCAAAACAAATACTCTTGCCCATTTACATAGAGAACTTTGTTGTACAGATTTAGAAATTTCTTTTGTAGATCAAAACGAAGAAGGACCTGCTTATAACCTAGTATGTTTGATTGGTAGTATTACTTATATTCTTTATTCTCCTAACTTTGATCTACCTAGTGATGATGCTTCCCAAACAAAGATTAATTTTGCAGGATCATCATTAGCAGATTTATGCAAGGAAGATCAGCTCCTTCAAAAGAGTAATGAGCCAGTGCAGACTATTTATGATACTGATGATGAAAGTTTTCAAAGTCCAGAAGCGAGTGAAGATTCATTGGATATTTTCTCTGTTTTATTTCAGATCATCAGTAATAGTTTCCATGTGATTGGGCATTAACAGACTTTCAGCTCAAAGGATGAAGAGGAAAGAAACAAAGAAATTTTTGGGTAGGTGGAAATCAAGCAGCTTTTTCTTGAAAAAGAGGAATCAATTAAACATACCCTTGCTCAAGAATATAATAACCTCCTCATAGAGTATAGTCCACTAAACCAGAGCATACTAGGGCTACAAGAGGACAACACTGCCAAATATGATGAGTCCTCCAGTTCAGATGATGATGAAGAAGAGGGAGAGAAACAGATAGAAGACTGTCCTACTGAGGATAGACCGTCTTCTCAAGAAGAATATTTTTCCTTTTCTGTTAAGAATAATGAAGCTTCCAAGCAACTTTCTGAAGATATGCTCCTCAAAGCTGAAGTCTTGGAAGAAGAAAATCTACCAGACATGGAGGACCAAAAAGAAGAGAATCTTCATCTTTTATTTGTTGATCCTATGGAAGAGTGTGTGGAAATCCCAACTGACTAAAATTATCAAGCAGTGATCCTTTGCAAGAGCCAGAGACATGAAAATTTCTCACCTTTTGTGATAGCCTCGGTATTGAAGGTTAATCTTCAATATGTTCTATGGATACCTCTGAGAAGCAGCCAGAGTTTCTACTTCTTCTTGACATTACTCAGCTGGCTGCATTAGAATTTTTGTATCATATGATAAATGTAAATACTCCATGTTTAGAATAGGTTAGATATGAATGTCAATAAAGCTCAGTTCTGAGCATGTAGTTAGTTGTTGTTTTCTGCTTTGAAGAAAAATCAAACATTCAAAAATACAAAAACAAAGAAGAGAAAGAAAACAGGGTAGATTGTCAAAACAAGAAAGGTATAGCCCCATACCAAAAAAGAGAAATAAATTCTGAAAGTGTGCAAGCTCAAATGCCACTCCTAAAAAAGCACACTTCTAGTTAGTCAAACAACCGAAACTTGACTAATTAGCTTTAAATTTTCTGCTGATAGGATAATGAATTCGATTTGCCAAAATGTTTAATCTTGGCTTATCAGTAGATAGTTTAGGATAGAAATTTAAGGTTTCAAAAATAAAATGACTCAAATCTGTTTTATTTTTTCTGAGTCAAGAAGATGTAAAAATTTGGTTCTAATTAACTCAAAATCTGAACCAGAGAGAAAGAAAGAACAGCTCAAACAAAGTCAAAACAGAGCTGTGAAAAAAGATGAAGGAAGTGCTTTAAATTTTCAGATCCTAAGCCTTCCATTTTGATTTAATTTTCATGCAAAAATAAATGTCTATGTGCAGCTTTTTTTTATACCATAGACCAGCATCAAGTCAGACTATTCAATCCTGACTTGAATGCTTTTAAATTTTTGTTGTAGAATTTAGAGAATAAAATCTGTTGGACAGTTTAATCCCAACAGATAGTAGAATAGGTAGGGAATCATATGTACTCAACTGTTTAATCTGAGTCCATGGAGAAATAAGGAGTAGAAATAGATTATATTTCATACTTTCAAAAGAATAAAATGTTGTGAAAAGAGCTTGCCAATCCAAGTGCACTCTGATGAAGAAAAAATGCTAGATCAGTAGGAATGGGTAGGTAGAAAGTTTGTATTGATGAAGGTCCATTGTTTTCATAGCTGCTAATATGTTTTCAGAGCAAGATCATTCCAGCAAAGGAAGGGCAGCCCAATGGATCAGGCATAGGTCAACCTCCCATAGAGCAATGGATGTGGCACAGGTCAGCCTCCCAAAGAATGCAAGTCTGAAGTTCTTGATGCCTTCAAGAAGGCATCATCCCCAAGTGGAACCACTGTTAGCCACCTATAATATTTGTTATAGCAAAAGGTGGCTAAGAATTTTTGAGCCTCCAAGGAAAAAATTTTATTACTAAAAATCGTTTGCTCTTGAAGACTCTTGAAGGCCTCATGCCTTTGTCCAAAATATTCATTGTTGTTCTCATTTTATACTCAGAAATTCTGTTGTTTTCATGAGTGAAAGACTGCTGTAGAAACCTTCATTTTCCCCCTCCCTCTCTTCCAAAATTAACCTTCATTTTCTCCCCTTTTCTCCATAAAATTCCTCTATTTTTAATGATTTCCCTTCTTCCATTCATGAAAATCATCTTTACAAGGTTAAAAACTCACTTTTTAACCTTACCGAAACCATCAAATTCCATTGAAAAACTCTGAAAATTTCATAAAAAGCAAGTTTTATTTAATATGGACGTAAGCCCCTTGGGCTAAGTCCTAACCACTTCCCCCCACATGCCCACGCATTAAAACCAAGCGCTAAAACCTTTTTGGCGCTAATTGCATCACAAAAATCCAAAGAACGCAAGTCTTTGCCATATTCGAAAGTTCCGATGCGATTAGCTTTGCATCATATAAACTCCAATGCGATTGGTTTTGTATGGAAAAAACCCGATGCGATTAAAACCTTTGTATAAATATCCCGAGGGCCTGCCTTCGCGCTTAAAACATTGAAAATCCATTCCCGATCCGTTTTTTCCTTTGTAAATACAAAAACCCATTTTTCCAAAGTTTTGGTTTAAAAAACTAAAGTCACATGTTAAATATCAAATGGGTAGATTGAAAGACCGATCGCGCAATCAAAATCGGAGAAAGTTCAATGGGTTGATTGAAAATACCGGGCCCGAAGTTCTGACTGCGATTGGCCCTTCATTGTATAAACTCTACCCTCCCCCGCTTTACTCATATGACTTATGCCCGGGACCAAAGTTAAAAGTCCCAAGCACTGAATCACATCACAAACTTTCAAAATGGTTAGATCAAAAAGACGAAGGCCTGACCTTATGATTGCGATAAGGCCCTTTTCATATAAAGCCCTGGGCCCTTCCCATTCAATATAGTCAAAGGCCCCGCAACCGGGCGCCCATCGCATCGGAACTTTTCTTTTATATGCGGTTTAACATTTCCCACCGCCGATTGCGATGGCCCGATCGCGCAATCGCATCGGCCTTTTCTCTGATCGCAAAATCGATGCGTTACATTTCTTCCCCCGATTGCCTATCCCTCCAATTCACTCCCGGTCATTGATCTGGTCCCCAGATCAATGGCCATCTCTTAATCGCTTCTGCCTTCTCGATCGCGCAATCGCATCGGAGATTTTCATCGCACCCCTTTTCTCCTCTGGCCGATTGCGATCCTACGATTGAATCCGGACCGTCCATGTGTCCAGATCAGACGATCCAAAATCACTCTGCCTTATTCTTCTCCCGCTCTTCTTTTACCTCCTCTGAATAAATCTCCACCGTTGGATGCTTTCATCTAACGGCTACGCTCCTTCCCTGCCTTCTGAAGCAGTTTTTCCGAACAAACACAGGATTTTCTAAATGTTTTATGTGTTTTGCAGGGATTAATGGTTTTTTCATTACATTAAAGAGAAAGGTCGAAGGCCGGGAATGACGATTCCCGCGTCCTCGATTCATAAAAGGAAACCATTCGCAAAGGGTCGGATTCAACGTTTTATTAATGTTTCTTGGGCATTTATGCTTTTAAAGCCCAGTGTGGCCCTGCACATCGACAAGACACTGTTATTACAACACGATTTAAAGAGTATAATTATTGAATAACAGAGCGTAGCAGAGCAGAAGATTAAAGACAGATTTGGGTAATTACGGCTAAGAATGATTATCAAAAGCCTAATTCCCTAGATTAAAACACAATCAAAAGAAAACCATAAGTGTTTAAACGACATAAAGGCTTCTACCACTTCAATTGAGGCGAATTTATTCCTCAGCTACCATAAGTGCCACCTGTACCTCAAAGCATTCAAAACAGAGGCCGAATTTAGTGAACCGGATCAGATATTTGTCTCAAACATAGCCAGAGAGTTCTTCTACAAGGAACTTAACGAATAGAATATCTGTAGAGTTACTCCACACAGGACGCAGAGCCTCAAAGTCAAATAAAAACTCCCACTGAGCTTAATTAATAATTGTAAATAGTTAATACAACAATCCACCTGTAAACTTCTTCATCGAGCCCCTCAAAAGGCCAGAAGTCTTGAATCTGTATTAATTTCCTTGAGAGATCTTTTATCAGATCTCACCTCCTCATCCTGCTATAAATACTTCTGTAGAAGATGAGAAATGGTTGGTTGCAGAACTTTGAAATATATTTGAGCTTAAACTTCTGATTGTAAATAATGTTCACTGACCCTTGGAGTTCTACTTGTGATAGATTAGTTAGGCTGAATAGTGAAGATGAGTGCTGAAATGAAACATTGGACTTGAAGACTGTAAATGGTTCGAAACATAAAATACAAGTTGTTGATTTATGAGATCCTGATTTATGTCAATGGTGATGTGTTCCTCACAATCAATTGTTATTTTGCTTAATTTTTTCACTGTGTTCACTTTCTCTGATAAAGAGCAGCAAACATAGAGTTAGGATTTACTCTCAACAATACCCTACTCTTACTGAAAGCTTTATTGCCTATGTTTTCTTCATTTGAACGTTCTCTTTGAAGAGTACATCAATGCAGGTCTGTGTAAAGGCACTTGCCTGATCTAAATTTCTCTTTGTCACTGTTATCTGTGGTTTTCTTATTTGAATATGCTGAAAGTAGGGTAGTTTAAAGGCACTTACCCAATCTTAAGTTGTTCAACTATTTTTTAATGTTTTCTAACTGAAAGTACTTCAATGCAGGCTAGCTTAAAGGTACTAACCTGATCTCAGAATACTTTTATGTTTTTCTTATTAAATATGCTAAAAGCAGGGTAGTTTAAAGGCACTTACCTGATCTTAAGCTGTTCAACTGTTTTTAATGTTTTCTAACTGAAAGTACTTCAATGCAGGCTAGTTTAAAGGTACTAACCTAATCTCAGAATACTCTTATGTTTTTCTAAAAGTACATGCTGAAGCAATATAGTTTAAAAGAACTTACTTGATCTTAGGTTGTTTCATTGTTTCTTCATTTGTTTGTTCTTCATTTCCTATCTGTTTCATTCCATAAAATCACCTTAAGAGATCATTTGACATAGATGACTTTCCCCATGGACCACTCTTGCCTCTTGTTGTCCCGATTAAACCCTGTTATGACTCCATAGCCCAATGGACTAAAAACTAGTGTTATATCTATATTTTTAGCCATAGCTGTTCTATCCACTTGAAACTTCTCACCTTTGAAACTTTTTGCTCTTAGAACTTTCCCCTCAAAATAGTAATCATGCTCAATCATCCAAAAACAAACAAAACCCTTGGCCTTCATAACTAGCCTAAAATCATTACCCCAAACTTCAAAGACAAATCCTTCTTTTTACTTATTGGAGAGATCCCTCTTCGGATTCAGGATGGCTAGATCCTAGAATCCCAAAGTTGGTTGAAACGATGTTGCTTCTGCAGTTTTAGTCTCACCAATCTGCTAAAATTACAGAATCCTAATAGATCTTATGGTTGTATTTCAGGTTTCTATCTGATTACAATGATGATTACATGGAGGGAAAGAGAACATGAAGAACAAGATATGATTGCCTTAAATGGTCCGGGTACAGTAAGAGCCCTAACAGAATGTGGACTGCTTAAGTACTTCAAATTCTCTGGGATGAGGCAACAAATAGAACTATTGGAGTTCTTAGTTCGAGCATGGGATCCAACTATAGAGGCATTTCATATTAAGAACCAAGTGGTTGATATAACAATCGAGGATGTGTATTTTCTTACTGGTTTGTCAAGGAGAGGCTTGCCCATTTCGCTCTCAGGGTCTGTTGTTGGAGGAGAGACAGTGAGAGATTATATTTTGCAACATTGTTATCCAGGGTCAGAGTCAAGAAAAGATGGAAATATTGACATCCGAGATGTTAGATATTTTCCCTTGAGAACTATCCTTTTCACGATCGCAAAACTTGCTGGCACCATTACACTACATGTAGCGAATAAATCATATATGCAGTATGCACTAGAGTGTATGGAGCCAATAGTCTTCAACTGGTTTGAAGCTGTTCTATCTCAGATAAAGGAACAACTGAAAAAAGCTAAGGGAGGAAGGAAGAAAAATTTCAGTTATGGTTCTATTCTTATATCCTTCGTCTTGGAATGGATTCCACTAATGCGGCCACAACATGTGACATTGGATATAGCTAGTCCTAGAGATCCTCAGATACATAGATGGGTAGAACTCATGAGGTAGCATGCAGGCCAATCTACTATTGTGTTCTCTACTGCATTCTTCACCTGGTTGCAATGACAGATCATCGCCATCGATGAGTATGCATACGCAGGCATCGATTTCCAAGGGGATCCAGATTTAGCATTACCAGAAGGCGCTTAGTGGGGTGCAATAGGTAAGAATGTTTTGACCATGTTTTTTATTTTTCTAAGGTTTATACAATTTTTTTGTATTTTGATGTTTTCCCAAGACTAAACTAAATGTTTGATGTAATGCAGATATTGGTCGTGTTCAACTAGTAGTGGAAATGGAGCGCGAAGCAGATGTGCCAGCAGAGAGGGCTGTCAAGAGAGAAGTCCTTCAGGATCTTGATATGGTTGAGACTCTAACTGAAGTTCAACAACACATAGAGGGTTTGACCTTCGAGATTCCAGATTTCCGGATTGAAGAGCTTCCTATGCGACTGCAGCGACACACTATTGGGGTTCCTAACCGCTGGATGCGGTTATTTCATAGGATAAATAGATATATAGCATGTTACCACGAGCACCAATAATTTAATTGTGACATTTTTCATACATTTTGAGGTCAGATGACTAATGTGCCTTGGGTTAAAATTTCTTTAAAAACCTATAACTATCTATCTATATGATTTCAATGTTTTCCTATGTTTATTGTGCAATCCTATTCAATGATGTGAATGTTTTCTTTACATATGTTGCAAATGTCTGTCTAAACCTTGATTAGCTAATGAATTAGTCAATGTGTTCAAATTTCTAGAAATGTGTTGATATTGAATAAAATCAAAGTGTCTTTCCAAAAGTCGAACTCTAAGGAAAAATCTATGCAATGTTGGATTTCTAACAGTATAAACTCTAGTAAGTTGTAATACCACAAGTTGTGAGTCTAACCTTATGATGATACGGTTAATACCAAATGAAATGGCATCAGATAGAATTTCGATCAACACACTATACTCAGCGATATTGTTCATCGATCTACCAATACAAATCCCTTGAAAACTCACTAACTCGGCGTTTGGAGCGCAAATGGCCCACGCTACAGAGGATATATTCTGCGTACTATGACTAGCACCATCATCATATCCAACAAAGGGTTCTAAAGATTCAGAAATCTGCGATGAAATGTAAAGCGGATTACTAACGTCAAAAAAACTCTAAAAACAAAATAAGATAGTGAATGAAAGTCAACAACGTATTTATACAATATAATACAAAAAATTATTACGCTCATGATGAAGCATAGTAACGTTTCAAATACAACCCATTTCTAGGCTACGCTAATGGAATTCCATCGTAATCAACCAACTCATAGGTAGCCTTAGCAAGAACTCTTTTGAAAATATAGGGGCCATGCCATAATGGCTCAAACTTTCTTGTACCTATTACATCAGCTTCTTAATCGTAAAGAAGGACCAAGTCACCCTCTGAGAAAATGCGAGGCTGGACATTTTTTTCGTATTGTGCCTTTATATGTATCTTGTGTGCTTCGTTGGCCAATTGGGCTTCATGACGCGTTTCATCAAGATGGATGAGGTTAAGATGGATGGGCTTCTAAGGTGTCAAGGAACAAGTCAATTTCAAGTTTTAACGATGGTATTTCACATTGGATTGGTAAGATAGCTTCTAGACCATACACCAATTGAAAATGAGTAAATCCAGTTGCGTTTCTCATCGAGGTTTGATACACCCACAAGGTAGAGTACAAGATCAAATGCCAGTTTCTTTTACAAACTCCTATCATTGGTTGAAGCATACGTTTAAGAATTTTTTTGATTGCCTCAATTTGTCCATTTTATTGTGGATAATGAGTAGAATTATCATGTGACAATCCTAACTTGGGAGTCAATTCAGCCATCATGTAGTTGTGAAAATACTTCCCATGATCTGTAACTATAGCCTGTGGGACCCCAAACCATGCAATAACATGATTAAAGAAAAACAATGCAGCTATCTGTCCCATGTTGTTGAATGTAGGCATCGCTTTGGCCCATTTGGTAAAACAGTCAACTGTGACAATAATATAAATGTGCCCCTTGGACAAACAAGGGTTACAGGTCGTAAATTCAATACCCCATTTCGAAAATGGTCCCATTGAGACAACAAGATGCATTGGAACCGGCGGTTTGCAGATTTTATGATAAAAAATCTAGCATGCATGACAACTTCTGACTGCGAGGATGTAGTCTCGAAAAATAGTAGGCCAAAATTAAGTAGTGCGGAGTAGCATCTATGCGTAGCATATCTAGATAAATTTCCACCACATGCCCTAGCATGACAATCATTTAACAATTTTTTGGCCTCCTCCTGAGTGAGGCGCCTCCTTAAAATTGTATCGACACCACGACGATAAAGTGTATCGCCGACGATCAGATAATCTTTGGCTTGGTATCGAATATGTCGTTGTTTAGAGTGAGAGGTATCAGGTAAAAAAGTTTGGGTTTGGAGATAAATGATGAAATCCCCATACCAAGGATCAGATGATCTGATCAGAAACAAAGACTTGTCAGGAATTGATGGTTCCGACGTAGTTGCAGTACTATCAGAGGGAAGGTCACAGAGAGGCTCAACCAAAACTAACGACTTATTTGACTTGGATTTGATGAATTCCAAATTAAATTCCTACAAAATGACAATCCATTTTGAATATTCCCCCCCCTAGTAATTGACGTGATAAGATATAAGTCATAGGGTTTCAATATGAAACTATAGTTGTTTTCTGGAGCAGGATATAATGGTGAAATATTTGAACAGCTTGAACAACTTCCAAGGCAAGATTTTCTATGTATGAATACTTAACTTCTGTATCATTGAGATTATGACTCAAATAATAGATCGGATATTCAATTCCATTTTCTAGTTGGATCAATACCATAGCAATAGTCGTTTCAGCTGTGGCGATATATAGGAAATAATAATTTCGATAATTAGGGGGATACATTAATGGCACTCGGACAAGTGTGTCCTTGACAGCATCAAAAGAAGCTTGCGCAACTTGATCCCAATGGAATGGAACCCCTTTTTTCAATAGTTGAGTAAATCCTTTAGCCATTTCGGCGTACTTTGGAATGAACCTTCTTAGGAATTTAGCCTTTCCTTGAAGTTTCTGTATTTGAAGTATTTTGATGGTGTAGGAAAATCAAGAATGGCCTGAACCTTCAATGGGTTGATTCGAATTCCCTCTTTTAAGACTATGAATCCAAGCAAATGAATAGAACCCACACAAAACACACATTTATGTGGATTGAGGCGTATTTTGTAGCGTCAGAAGCATAAGAAAACGGCTCTCAAATGCATCGGGTGATTAGTCTGATTCCGTGAATGCATTGATAAAACATCTAGATACGGTTGAAAAATGTGCTTGATGTCATTGAAAGCATAATCCATTGCTCTCTGAAAATTTTCCCCAACGTTCTTTAGACCAAACGAAAGTTTCCTATAAGCGAATGTGCCCCGGGGATAGATGAATGTTGTCTTATGTTGATCATCTGGGTAGATGTTGATTTGATTGTAGCCATAAAATCCATCCATGAATGAAAATATTTCACATCCAGCACAATCATCAATAATCTGGTCGATAAAGGGATTAGGATAGTTGTCTTTTGGACAAGCAAGATTGACATCCCGATAATCGATGCAGACTCTAATGGTTCCTTGTTTTTTTCATGACAGGAATGATATTGGAAACCCACTCAGTTAGCAAAATAGGGTATATGAAACCAACACGTAAAATTTTTTCAACTTCTGCATTGATGGTTGTGGCTTTATTCAAATGAATAGGACGAAGCCGTTGACGCACCGGTTTGACACCAGGATACATATTAATAGTGTGTTCAACTACACTAGTATATATGCCTGGCATTTCCTCATAATACCAAGCAAATACATCACGAAATTCAAGAAAGAGAGAGTGATATGATTCGATTTCTGATGGAGAACAAGATACACCAACATGAATATTTTCTATAATTCCAGGTTTGGTCAAAATATCGATAGAAATAGTTTCTTCAATATTTTACAGATTTCGCTCGGAATCGATTGCATTAATGGGTAAAGAATTAGAAAAGAAATTTTTGATGGATGGGTGATATAGATCAGTAAGATTATTTTCTTCATATTCAGGAATATGGGAATGATGATGATAATCTTCCCATGGTTCTCCTTTCAACATCATGGCTTCCAAAATATTCTCATCTGTCAAGAACATTGAGTAAAATGGATCAGATGAGTCCCAAAATCTAAGGAATGATCAACCCAAACACTCGGCAACGTTGATTTTGGATTTTCCACCCAAGCCAGATAGATTGATTGCTATGCCAACTCAATAGGGCTGGGCAACATAAACTCATCCAACGTAGAAATATCAGAATCATCCGTACTGTCCCTTAAGCTAGATAGAGTGGAAAATATCATGTAGAAGATCTCTATACTTGAAATTTTTGCCGACGTCGCAGGCGGTGGTAACGCAAAGATTACCATTAAAGTGGAATCCTTTAAGTGTCCTACACCAATGTTCTGAAGTTCTAGTTGGAGTATGTGAACGAATGGAAAAATTCTAGTTACCTGCAAAGCAGAGGCAAAGAAGGATATTTGATTAATTACTGTGATTGTACGGTTATGTGGGAAGGCAATCATTCTAAAGTATGTAGAAACAATTGCAGTCATTGCATATACCCATGGCCTTCCAAGTAAAATATTATAGTCAAGGGGTCCGTCAACAACCTCAACATCAATATTCACTGTTTTCCCCCCTAGTTCAACATGCAGGTTATTAATAATACCACAAGGTTTATATTTACGTCCATCAAATGCCTTCAACGTCATTAATGATTGTGATAACCGTGGCGAGCCAAGTGACTTCCAACAATTTAGAGATAGAATGCATGTAGATTCTTCCTCATCAATAATAGTGCGATGAACAAGGTGATTGAGAACATTTACCTATATGGAGAATGCCAATTCTGCTAGTAATTGTGGCACATAGTCCGTATGACTAAATACGACAAGATTAGAATCATTCAGATCAATTCCACCAATAGCTGATAATAAAGCCTGTTTTTGGGAGGGAAAATTTTGTAATGCCTCAAGAGCAGACATAGCTGAAGGGAATTGAGCCAAATCTTCAACTATATTATAATTTTGTGCAGCTCTTGCTCGAGGATTATATGTTGATTTTTGAATTACTCCCTTTGGTGGCTTGATTGTCAATTCAGGAATAGTAGTAGGTGGTACTGATTCTGTATATGGATTTGTTGTCGAGGTAGCAAGTTGATCAGTGGCCTGACTACCATAATATTTATTTTGCGTTGACACCAAAATATTTGTTAAAGGTTTTGTGACAGATAACATTAACACTTGCGAACTAGGAGCTAGATCCATAGCAACCATGTTTGTGTCCGGATTTGGAAATGGGTATGTCAACACAACTGACGCATGGGAGGTCTTGATGATTTTTGAGACTTCAGCATGGTCAGGATAATCCTTAACAAAGTGTTCCTCATTATAGATTATGCATCGATAACGAGGTTTCCTAGGTCCAGAAAATTGATCAGATGATCTTTCTTGTGGGTAAGAAGTTTTCTTTTTCTTATATTTCCCCTTTTTCTTACTTCCGGGTTTCTTGTCACTTTTGCCTCTATCAAATGAAATGGCATTAATTTCAGAAGTAGGAGCGGGATCAGATGCAGTAGTGTGGTGTCTGCTTGTAGTGCTTATGAAGCTGTCTTCGACATGAGATTCCTTTAATTGAGGAGGAACAGTAAAATTAGATCTTGGCGCATTAGGAATTTTTTCGTAGAGCATGCCAGACTGAGTATAAATCAAGTCTAAATACTGTGCACGAGTGATGAATTGCTCTTTTGTGACAACACCACCCTTAGCCACATCCTTAGTTATAAATGGTAACAGGGACTTAATGAACCATTCAGCAAGGAGTTGATCTGGAACAAAGGTCTTAACCATTCGACGACAATGACACCACTCATGACTATATGATCAGAGATGTGAGTAGCATTAGTTTGTTTGAAATTTTTCAAGAGTTCCATTCCAGTTTCATATCTAGTGGGTAACTGGAAATGAGTCAAAAAGACAGTAGCTAGGGCTGTGAAATTATCAAAAGAAGCTCTAGGTAGTTCAATGTACCATTTTGCAGCCGGACCTATGAGCGTACGCTGGAAAATATGTAGTCGAACAGAATCACCATTCAGGGAGTTTGATGAACACCATAAATAATAAGTCATGACATGATTCGATGGATATTTTCTAGGATTTCCATTGAACTTAGAAGTATCCAAGGGTAATTTGTGAGGTATCACCGACCACCAAGGAGAATAATTAATTGGATCATTAGTGAGCTGATTTAAATCTGGTAACTCGAAAGTTGCAACAAAGGGAAGCTTTCAATTAAGGTTAGGTTGAGCATAGTCAGGGTAAGATGGAATTGCTTGAGCAATAGGCCTTTGAGCACCAGCATAAGGAAGCTTCTGCGAGTAACTGAGATAGGGGTTGTTTTGAAAAGTAAACGCTTGAGAATTCTGTTGACCAAAACCTAGATATAATACTTTTCAAAATGAAGTTTGAGGCATTTGCGACTGTGGCTGCCAAAGGGTTTGTCCACCAATTTTATAACCCAAATTAGGAGAACTTGGATTAGGTTAATAGGTATAACCAGGTTGCGGTTGTGACATCCCATAAAATGGTAAACCAACTTGTGAATAAAGGATTCCAGATATAGGTTGTTGTAAATTAACAGAAGGATTTGGAGTCTGTGGACCCAACATTTGAGGATATTGAGTTGAAGGACTCGCTTGGTAAGGTTGTACAACATTTTGATTCCATAATAGGGGTAAAGATGTATTAACAAGTGGTAATGATGTGGGTGTAATAGGTTGAACTGGTTGACACGATTGTATAACCGTTTGTGGTTGGATAGGCAGAGTGGGTTGCCATTAACAAACATGCATTTTGACATTATATTGACCAAAAGGTGACGGAATACTATCATATTCGGTGACCAAAGGTTTCCCCCCAACATGATGAGGATAATAAGATGGAAAATATTTCTCTCCAAATGCTAGGAGTCCAGTTGATATGATACTTGAAGGAATAGACATAGAAGGACCGACTTGATATTGCCCTGAAGATGTGTATAATGAATCAATTCGTTTAGTACTTACTATAGGATTACCAGTTAAAATACTAGATGATGACATTGGTAAATTCCATGTATTTGAAGATGCACCAGAGAACATTTGAGATAATGATTTGTAACCTGATGGGACCAAAGGGCCACCATGAAAATATGACTCTGGTGAAGTTGTAAAAATAAATGGGGTAGCTAGGGTAGGAGCTGACGTAATTGGAACAGAAGGCCCAACCGAAGATGTTGGTTCAGTCAAGGTTACTTGACCAAATGTATACCCTTTTGAATCGACGGGAATTTGAAGAGGAGCAGGATCAACAAAAGCAGATGATGTCGATTGAGAAAAATAATCGTATAGATAAAGGTCCTCCGCAAAATGGGTTGGAGTTAAAGGTGTATCGTCTTGTGGGATTTCTTCAATCGCAATTAAACCAGAGGTAATTATTTCACAGTCATGCCCAAAGTATATTTTAGGTGGTTAACTGTGTGATATGGGAGATTCAATAGCTACAGAAATTTGTGGGATGAACAAGGTAGGAACAACTTTCGGTTGTACGACTTTAGGATTCAAATGTTCTGGAAAATAAGAGACATGATCTGGATCAATTTCTGGTTGAACAACATCGGGTCCAAGAGGTATGGTCTCACTGATTGGATGGATCATGACCACGAGTAGCTGTGAAGACTTCGTTTCAATAACAGTAGACGAACCAGGATGTGTAGAAACAACTTGAGCTAACTCTGGTTTATGGGAAAATGATGTTTCACCAGAGGTATGAATTTTACTTGATTCGGAAAATCCTGATCGCCTTTGCCTACCATAAATAACTTTTGTTGGTAAAGGTGGTTTTAACGCTATTCTACGTGAATGACGGGGGAAAGGATTTTGTTCTTCCACGATTACTGATTTATTTTAACCGAAAAAAAATAAACAAAGTAAAAGGGTAATACTAGGCAAAAGGGTTTACCAAGAATCTGTGAACTGCAGAATACCTCTTGGCGAACCAAGAAGTACAGACAGACAATCTCCCTGAATGATGTGTTCGGTGTATCACAATTTACATGGTAGCCGACTTAGTTCACTATGGATGGATAGCACCTAAAAGTTGTCCTCCCAAATATACCCGAAGGTACATGGAGGCCCAAGTCCATATTAGTGCTCTCTAATGCGAAACTGCATAGAAAGAGCACCCCTTTATACTTATCATACTGTGACACTGCCCGATATACCCAAAAGTACATGGACAAGCTATGATATACTTACGTATGTGGAGTGAGGTATCACATTCAGAATGTATCGCAGACAAGTTAATGACAACTGCTATGTTTTACGACGCCGGAACACGTCTCTAGCCTAGACCTTCTAAATGTTATCGTTATGGTTCCAATTCTTTGTTAGGTAAATTGAGATTAATTTTATGTTGATATTGCTTAACAATTTTCCTTTCAAAGGTTCACTGCGATGATGTATTGGAAAATTCCTAAAATGCAACTAAGAATGATAAGCAATCTTTCACTTTTAGTTTTTCAATGAAAATCCTAGCTACTAGAGGGAAAGAACAATAAATTTGTGAGAAAAAAAATCAGAAAACACAAACTAAATGCAGATTTCCTAATTGTTCCTTTTTGCAAAACACACAAACCACTACATGCAAATGTAAATTTTTCTTTTCAGTTCCTTTAATGTTATGAATTCAGAAAAGAAACTAAGTGCACTAAATATATAAAATCAAATTCCTTTTACTTTTGAGAAATGAGGAATACAAACAAAAATTTCTCTTTTGAAGGAAAAATGAGGAATGAAATAACAATTTCTCCTATCAGGAAGTGAATATTTTACGAAAATTTCCTTTTTCAAAAGCAAATGGATCTAATGCGACAGTAAAATACTTTGAAATTAACTTTCCAATGATAAAGAAAAATGCTTTAAACAAACATTGAACAAATTTTCTTTCAAAGGAGGAAGAGGTAGATGAATTCACCGGTCAATATGAGGCTCAAGCTTTTAAAACACATCAGCAAAGAAACTGAAACAAACTGCAAAGAAAAATTCAAGGGAATTTGGATGGCTTCAGGAGGCAACACAGTCTCTAAAGAGAGATAGTGCTTTGCAACGCAGGCCTGAAAGGGAGACAGTGCTATGCGAAGCACTGTGTCCTGTCCAAGAGTGCGTTGTGCGTAGTGTCAAATGAAAAACACAGTTGTTTAACACACTTCTTTTGCAAATTTGGATCTTAAAAATCCTAATATTTGTGAGTAACAACTACTGGGTGAATGAACAGAGAAAATCAAAGGCTAAAACACTTAGGATAAAGAGTAATCTCCCTAGTGGAGTCGCCAATTTGTTGGACAGAATTGTGAATTACGGATAAAACACGCTTCCCTAGATAGGTGCTAATCTAGAACAATAGGTTAAAGACTATACGCCTACTTTTCATAACTAAGAATAGACATACAGAGTGGATTAGATGCTTACTTGGAATCCAAGAGCTTCCTAATGATTCCTTCTATCGCTTCCGTTGTAGCCTCAAATTCCAGCCAGCTGTGAAAAATATTTCCTACAAGAATGAACACTAAACAACAGAAGATAGCAATAATACAGATGTCTATTCAAGTTAGTTTGCTAAATAAATAAAGCATAAACCATATACATCAACTAATATCTTACAATATGGAAAATCAAAGCCAATATAGATGCATATATGGAAAAGTAAGTTGTATTCTTTATTAATGATAGAAGGGTAGGTTACAACCAAATGACTGATTTAGTGTCACCATCTTTAGCAGCATTCCAACCTCATCACAATGAAGATATCTCCAGGAAATTGTCACTCAAATCAATCTCCTCAATGAAAAATCCACCAGCATTTCTCTACACAAATTCTTCCTTCTCAAACACTAAGATCTGTGCTCAATTTATAGAGAGGCCGAGGTAGTTTTACAATCAATGACTTTCCAATAATAGGAAAGACATGTTCCCAATCTTGTAGATGTCAAATGGACACATGGATTTGAATTTTGACACATGTGAACTCTTCTATAAGGCACTGGCCAAGTGGAGATTTCGAAATAATGAGAATTTCGCTCCCAATGTGACCAATGCACCCATAAATGTCGGGAAGTGCTTTCAAGAGCAGCCTTGATATGCAACACACTTAGTCCCTTTAGAGGTATCATTGATGAGCTCTCATATGATATATTATAAACTTCAAACCTTGGAAACCTTTGCAGATGAAAGTCCATGATTGATCTGTCTTGTTATTTGTCTTAGGGCATATAGAAATTGAAATGTTAGGGGATGATAGACCCTATACATTGGTCCTGGAGATGATGCCCACTTAACCAGGTCATTGGGAATAATGCCCAAATTGACCTATAATAGGTGGAGTCTTGATTAGGTTTAGGAATCCTCGACCGATGAAGGGTGAAATATATGGTAAAAACTAGAGACTAGGAAGCAGGAAAATTCCCCATGGTGTAGGTGGAGAAATTTGGAGGCATCCATGCTTGTTTACGACTTAGTGATCTGGTGGAGATTGTGGTAAAGTATGAGGAAACTTGGATTGGTTTTGTTTTGAGTTCCACATTCATGCTTGGAATATGGAACAAGGGTGATTGTATGAAAGAATGATTTGGTTCATCCCGAGCTATGGTCAGGTGGTTCATGGAAGTCCCAGACCTGGTTGGATTTTGCATTCATTAATAAAAAATTCTTCTCCTTGGTATTTCATTTGTAAATGTATTGATTAATATGTGATTTTTATGGTTGTTATATCATTTTTATTATGTTGGTTATATGATGGGTACGAGTATATTTTATGACAAACTTGATGTATGGATTTCATAATTTTTTTATTAGAAAATGAATTTACAATGAATATATGTCTTAATTGATAATAATGTAGCAATTGTGATAAGGAAAAAATTATTCTTTATGAATCTCAAATAAGTATGAGACCCATATGCTCAGATATGTTTTATGACCGATCTATTACATATTTTTGACATGTTTGACGAAATTCTTGTCATGGATAGTAGGGGTTAGATCAATTAATTACAACATTGATTACCTTAGTAGTCTTTTTCCATTGTTATTATTAATTTCTAGAAGTTTCATGAAGTTATGGGCAGTGAACTAAGACCTAAACCTAAAAACGTGGCCCAAAATTTGGGGTTGTTAGCACAAAACTTCCTGAAAAATTCCACATCACTGACATTCCTTGTTGCGAGGGTGATTGGAAGGCCTTAGTCACATGAAAGGATTATAATGGGAGTGGATGAGGGTCCAGATCCATGAAATGTAAAGTTGTCTTACGAGTTGGCCACTTGGAAGGGTTGGTTGGCTCCTGAAGGTTTTGTAGCATGTGTGGAAGGTCACTTTGGTTTCGTTAAGTCGGTTACACTTACTTAACTATACATGGGGAGTTGAATAACATCATAGTAGACTCTCATCACATGTTTATGCCAATGGACTGAGCATTTTGGGTAAATGTGGGAGGAGGGTATTACATGATGCTTGTGTCTTTAGATTGGAAAATATAGTTGAGTTAGGACTATATTTTTTATCCCCAATTATTTTCCATAGTTCTTATCTTCTTTGCAGCGACATACACTAGAGGTTTTATCCTAAGACATGACTAAGTGCTTCAAGATCATGAAAACCCACACCGCCCCATAGCTTTGGAAGGCAGACTGTATCCTAGGAAACAAATGCTTATTTCATTTCCCTGGTTTCCCCATCTGAGAGGAAATTCATGTAAAGCTTATGGATCTGCTGTGGTAAAACATAACTCCCCCATTTTTTACTTATGTACTCCAAATACTCAGGAACCTTTCTACAAAATTTTTGGCTAAACACCTTTTAGGATTTTCATTAAGTTAATTATCCTACATTTTTTTTCATTTTTTATCTTCCTTGGAATTTTGTTTTGGTTTCTTTATTGAATCCGTTTTTTCACAAGCCTTCCAATGATACTTGTTTTGCTTCATTAGGTCATCCAGTTTGTAAATGGCACTCCTTAGAAGTTTGATCATTTTCTTGCTTGGGTTTAAAATGTATAAAGTGTACCAATATTTTAATTCTCATAGTTAAAATAGTCATTCATTGTAAATATTAACTCTTAGTAAGGTATTAATTAACATCTTTCATTTTTCAGGAATAATCCTACTAAATGACCCAATCAATTATAGAAAATTTAAAAAATATGCTTTTCAGGATTTTGGTAATTTATCATACTTTCATTTTTAAAACAAAATACTGAAATCGAAATTGCATAATGGAAAAGTGGTTGTAGTTCATTTTTTTTAAATTATTAATTACAAAGTGGCTGTAATTTAGAATTGGAAAAATCTCACTATAAGTGGTCCACACTTTGTTCTATTTTTTAACACTACTAAACTTAAAAAACTCTGGACCCCAACTAAAACATACAAAAAATCATAAAAAACATATCACTTCTGTTCGCCGTGCTTTATCACAAACATTACACAATGCTATGCTTCAAAAAACCCAAAAACAATTTTCTGGTGAATACGACGTATGCAATATTAGATTTTGAACTTAACATTTTTACATTTGCTTCGAAACCATTTTTGAATAAAGGAGTAGTGTATTGATTTGTTATTAAAACATTTTAATTGATATTTAATATTAAGTTCTAAAAATAAATAAATTAATATATATATAATATATAATTAATTTAACGAAATTAAAATTGTATATTTTAGTTAGATTAATATTAATTAATAGTTAGCATGTAAATAATTAATTTAGTTTATAATTAACAGTTAAATTAATATTAATTAATAAATAATTAAAATTTAATTTAGGATTAAAATTTAATTAAGAAATTCTGATTTTTTAGCCCAAGCAACAGAAATTCCAGAATTCTGGCAATTTTAACTCATCATCTTTGGAAGCTCATAAACGAAGATTTATTTCACCAAATGAGACCCAGGAAAACTCGTTGGATAGATAAAATTGAAGAGAACATTTTTCAGGAGGTTTAATTAATAGATTTGATCATTTATTGGGTCTAAGATTAGGCAGAAGATGAAGCTCCGAAATTTTAAAACAAAATCAATTTCTTGAGTTTTATTTTCTGCATTTTAATTTGCCTAGAGCTTCTTCTAAACACAGATCCATTCGTCAATAATATCTTTGACCAATTATATCATAATAGACATCAATAAAAAGCTCATATTTCATTTTCAATTATTTATTTAATTAAGTTTTGACTAGATTTATTTTAATTCCATATTTAACATTTTTAAATTTTTTTTTTTGCCTTTAAATTTTGTTTTGATTTAATTTTTGCCGGAAAAAAGTTGAAGAGACGAAGAGAACACGATCTCAATCAATCAGAATGCTCCAGCAATTGAAGAATGGAATTTTGAGAAAATAAAAAATTGATTGAGTAGATTTCTTCTTCATGAAACTTTCTTGTTAAGAATTATTTTGCAAATATTATAAAGAGAAAATTGCAAAATGTAATATGGGGCTTCTCTCCTCTGTAATTCTGGAATTCTAAAAGCACTTATGTAATAGGAATTTAGAGTTGTAGGTGGTAGGAGAGGAATCTCAGATCTGGAGATTATTGAGGTTTTTATTTTACATTATGAGTTATGTATAATGAAGAGAATTTGCACTATTGTAGCTCTGATTTTGAAAGAAAAAGTTCAGGTATTATGAAGGAATGTTAGAGACCGGAGCTGGAGAAATAGAATTAATAAATTGGTATTTATAATACTTTTATTTTAAATGCTGGTTTCATTTTATGATAACAGGAATGTGTCAATTTACTTCCATATTTTTTCACTTCTATCGGTATGAATAATTTGACGCAATTTTATGTTATTATTTATCTCTACTCTTATGGGTTGAATTCTGATTTCTGAGTAACTATTTACTCAGAAATATTTCTTATAAAACTGATTTATTGAATAGTGATATGTTGTGAAATTTTTCCGCATATTATTGTTTAATTATTCAAGTTAATGATTAAATGATCAATATCATTTTGAGAATTTTTTCTTGAGTGTTGTTGATTGATTATCTCAGTTAAGAGGTCTCTAGACAGGATGTGTTTGGTATTCCTAATGTCAGTTAATTGAACTACTTAATTAGCTTGATATTCATTATGAGCTAGATATATTTAAATCCCAAATATTTATATTGTCTTGCTCTCGTTTGGGATAGATGTATATCTGCCTAATTGGGATAGGATTAATATAGTTCCCTTTTCTTGCATCTTAAAATAATTTTTCATATAGATTAAATTCTACATCCCTAAAAAGTCCTCTTCCCAGAGAGGAAAAACTTTAATTGTGGCTTGGCTAAGCCCAAATTAGAGTAAGGATCACTTTCTTTCCCGATCAGCAAGAGAAATGATTTGATGTCTCTTTCCCATTAGAAGACAAAAGTTATATTTTAAGCCAATGGAGATTGAGAAAAGGTAACTTGAACTAGTTAAACCAGTTGAAACCACCATTCCAAACAGAAAAGGAACTGATTTAAGGTTAGGAATGAATGGTCACCCCCCATGTTGTTGCAGTGAATTTCAAGGCCTCGACATTTTGGCACTGGAAGGAAGGCCTCAGACTTGTTTTCCTCTGGATTTTTTTATTCTAACATTTTATTTGTATTACAATGGCTCCTATAAAACTTCGAATTTGGAGTTGTATTTTTGGATGTGTATCTTCCAATACTCCACCAAGAATAGTAAAACTCTTGTCTCAGGTGAATTTTAATGGTAAGAGGAATAATTCTGCATTTAATCATGCTTTACAATTCATTCAAAAATTTTCAAATTCTACTTTTTATGAAATTGATGAAGATATTTTATGTAGGATTTTTACTCTTACATTCTTGGCAAAAGCTAGAAGTTGGTGTTAATCACTTCCAGTTGCCTCAATCCACACTTGGGAACAATTTATTACAATCTTCCTTTGTAAATTTGATGGATATATCTGCGAACATGTATGTGATGATTTTGAGGATCTACGAAGGTTTGAAGGTGAGTCTTTAATTTATTTTACCATTATGTTTCATTTAAATTGTTTAAAATTTAAAATTGAAGATAAACATTCGAAAAAAGAATTATTAGATTGGTTTGAACATATTTTCCCTCTTCCTTCCATTCATAATCCATGTGAAATTATTTGAAACTTTGATCAATATCCTTCTAATTTCATTGACATAAGTAAGAATTACAATATGGAGGTACAAACAAATGATGATAAAGTGGTCTCTATTTTTGTATAATCATTTCCTTTAATTCTTGCACACTTCTTACAGTATTGATAAATATCAAGGTGCACCTTCACATATTAATGAATTTCAAACACGAAGCTTGGAAAATTTCACTAATCAAATGCAAGAAGATATTAGCAGAAGTCACGAACAAAATACCACTTTGAAATCTGAAAATGAGTATGCATTAGAATCAGAAAATCATAGCATAATCCGGCAAGTACCAGTAGCAATTAAAGTTTCCAATAATACCCAATATGTTGTACAATTATTGAATTATTTCATGATGAACAAATTCAAAAGTCAGATCAACAAAGCAAAATTCTTTAAGAAATCACAATTATCAATGTAAATGATCTTAAATCTGAAAATTGCAATGAAGAAAATGCACTAGAGTGCTCAAATAGAGACATTTTCAAATGCATTGTTTCGGATTCATATTTTTCTCTTTTTCTTGATAATTTTTCTGATAGAAATTTTTCATCTCTTCTAGTTAAAGATGTTTCAAAAAATAGAGAGGTTGATCTAAATAAATTTCGGATTAGTTTTTATCAAGATAGAAAATTAATTAATGATCATTCTTCTGGCATTGATAAACATGAGCTCAATATTCCTTCTTGTTTTGATACATTGAATGATATCGAAGGGAATTATAATGAATGTCATGAGGTCATTTATGATAGCTATTTTGACATTAAGGATATTGATTTGTCTTCTTTACAACTGAATCCTCATGATCAAAATCTAATCGCATGTGAAAATGAAAAAGAATCTAATTTAGAAATTGTTTCAAATATTTCTCATTTTCAAAAAATTGATCATATTAATTATTTCAATATTCAAGAAACAATTCCAATCTATGATTTATATGACGATCAAGCTTGCATTCCTATTCAAATTCATACCCTTCTCTCTAATACAAGTGGGTCTCAACAATAATTCTAATTGCATTATTCTGCTGAATTCTTGTGAAGAGGAAATTGCTTTAAATCACTCTCAATTGTGCTGTAACAATAATTGTAACACTAGCGTAACCTATGATTCAATTTTGTTATTATTCCATCATTTACTCTTAACTTTAGATTTATTTTCTGTTTCTAGTGTCAGATTTTTAGATACTTTTTTCCGGCATATTGAGCAGCTCAATATTGAACACTCAATTAATGCATTACCTCAAAGGAAAAATGAAGATTCAAATTATAATTGTGAACATCAAACATTATTAAACTTCCAAATTCAATTGATGTTAATTCCTTATCAATTACTTCTTACTTCTCAAGAGCAATGCCAACAAGAGAGTATATTTTCACTTTATAGCCAACAATCTAATTCAATTAATAATATTACGTTGGATTTATGGGAATTCCATCTATTTTTAATTAATCCATTTGAAAGACATTTGGAAAGTTTTTCTTCATAGAATATTGTTAATAATTTAAAGCTCGAATATAATACTAAAAAAATCACACAGACCATTATTTCTGAAAGATCATTTCTACAACCTGACCTATCATCTTCGCTTTTAAACCTCTCCCACTCAATAATGGAAATCCATCTAGATTTCTATGACCCAATTGAAATTTAGTTGGAAAGGAAATTTCAAGAGAAGGTAATGGTGAATAAGCTACTAACAATAAAGATACATTCTTCTTTCAGATTTAGTTTTCTTAGATTATTATATTTTCATTTTTATTAATGTTTGACATGTAAATACATGCAGGAATTAAAAATTTTACATGGTTTCATTGGATGTATGACTATACCTAGTCATGTTTCCTTCGTTGAGTTAGAAATAAGAATAGATTAATTTTCTTTTCTGTTTGCATTTATTTTATTATTTCAGATTTTCAATAAAACAAATAATGAATCCAGTTTATTTTGGGCATCCCATTTCAATTATAGAAATGTATCCCAAAGAATTTTAGAAGCTCTTGAATTATCATATCATACTTATTTGTCAAAGCCTTCAATTTTCTTATTTTTCAAAATTCATTTCATTGATCATACATGAAGAAATTCCAAGAATTTTCTACCACTTGACAATTTTTAATTCACAAGTAATTTTGAAGAACTCATTTTTACCACTCTTGTCCTTCGATGTAAATTCGAAGTGTATGAAATATGAAAACTCATTACTTAGAATTTTTAGATTAAAATAAGAAGGTGATGTTGAACTTATATAAATTTTGAGAAAACTTGGTTGAATTTGAAGATTCATGAGGTGAACTTACAATCAAAATTATTATAGGTATGTGTTTACAGGTTCATCATAATTTATTGTTTGCTTTAATTTTTCAAATTTTTTTTTTTATTTTTATTTTGTTTTGTTTGTAGGTCTTCATTGACTTGATTATGAAGACTCAAAATAAGCAAGCAACCATATATTTTCAAATCTGCAATATGTTCAGGGAAGTATCTATTATTTCATCTGGAATTTGAAGGATATCTAAATTTTTCTTATATTTATTGAAATCTTGATACGTTTTAATAAATTGTTAGTGGAATCATATCAAATCATTATATTCACAACTCTCTTCATAAGGAAGATCTGGTAAAATTACTTTCCAATAAGATATTCTGACAGCTGATTAAAATATTCAAGGATTATTTATTTAAAAAAATAAATAAATCACTCACTTTCTTCTTGAATTGAATACTTTAAAAAATCATCATTCCGCATATAGCTCATTATATATCGCAAATCGCATATCAGAGGCTCTGAAATTAGCATACACCAAATATCTTCAATCTCCTGATATTCTCATTCCCTCCGATCTCCGATTATCTTTCCGTCTGATATCACATCATCCATATCACAACTATTTGTATCAAAATATTCCATCAGAAGCGAATCTTAGCATTCACTGATAAAATTGATGATGCAATACCTTTGATGTTATTTTTCACTCATTATCTCGCAAAATGCTATGTAGCATATTGAATTTCACATTTCATATATCCGCTAGTTGATTTCTTCAAATATTGCGATGACCACACAATTCTGGACTTGATATAAAATTTAAATAAATATTCATAAAAATATTGCGTCTATTCAATCACAATAATTGTAGGGTCATAGGGTTAAAAAGTCTCAAAGTCTCGGACCCGATATGATATTAAGTCCATATAATAAAAATATGGGGTCCATTCTCAATCGGCATATCAACGTAGAATAAGTTGTTTGAATTGCAATGTGAAGCAGAATATTAAGGGAGCAATGAGGACCATTAGATCTAAATGAGGTCAACGGTGGAGTTTAAATCACACCCAGTAAGGTTTCGTATATTAGCGATTTTAGTGGTTATTGTTAAGACCTCATCCAGTAAGTTATATTAGTTGCGATGCGATAAAAGATAAGGTAAGGAGATCACGATGCGATGCTACACATATCACATATTGTACGAAATAAGTAATACGTTTATTATTAAACATTAAAATTTGCAACGAGCGGTGTGGATTTCATTGCGAATTGCGAAATTGCGAAATCAAAAATTCGCAAAATTGTTAAGTTGTGAAATATGCAGGAAGGTAAGTAATAAAAGGTGCAAAGTGCAACCGTGCGTGATTGGTCACTTTTTGTGTGGGCCATAAAACCAAATTTCCACACGTATATTCTGATATTTTTAGTCACACTGCATCAGTCAATTATCACATTTCCAATATCAGTAAAATACTATCGGTGTTTCATTTCATTCACATTTCTGATAGAACTATTCTCTGATATCGTATCCGTTCCATCGTAGTTTCCCATCGTACATGCTCATATCACGACTTTTCCATCGCAAATATTATATCGCATCGCAAAACTCAAATAAATGTTTGTCTTAATATATTCCGATGCGATAGATATCGATATACGACTCTCCACAATTGTATTTTAATTATTATAAAAATTCAATCGCATATCGGCAAAGGTGGAAGTCATGGCTTTTAAATTATGCATGGAAAAAAATCTCACAATGTGAAGCATTTGGAAAGGACCGACCTATACGATGATTAATTCATATTTTTTTCTTCTATTTTGAATTTTGCTCCATACTTATCATATAAAGATTCAAATCCTCTTCATATATTGTTACATTATTCAAGATTTTGAATCAACTTTAATATTTTGGGGCTGATATGGATTTAAAATGGAAGAAGTAAACAGAACATTCATCATTGAAATTCATAAAGAATCATATCGTCATCCTCACTTCTTATGGATTCGATTTATTCCTAATTCCTTGAACATGAAACAATGTTTTCTTTTAGTTAACTACTTTTTTACTTCAGATTTAATAAATAATGATTTTGGGTCAATAAAACTTCTTCATGCTTTTAATTCTAATTAAAGAAAAAAGTTAATTTGCATTGGAGAAAATCATCTTTCTTAGGTAAGATTAAATGCAATTCTCTAATGGTAAGTTTCATGTGCCCACTTTCATTTATTTCCATTTCTTCATTTTTGTTTTAGTTTTTGTTGATCTCAAACTCTGTTTCTACAGGGTTTCATAAAACTTTCACGCTTCTACAAGATCAGTTTTCAAATTTTCTTTTTTCTCTTTGAGATTCTTGAGAGAAGCAGTAATCATCCTCATCAAATCAGCTAAACTGGGGAATTTTTGAACCTCTAGTTTGTATCTTTAAAGTGTTACTTTTATTGAAAAATAGTTAATATGATTTTATGCAGGTTTTGTTTTGAAGAAGAAAATTTGTAACATACAGAAAATTCTCATTCAATGTATTATCTATCATAGCTACTATTCACCTTATACATTTTGAGAGCCTCATTTTTATATAACTCTATAAGATAAAAAAATTTAAATCTCAACATAGGAATTAACGTACATATGCTTATTTTATTTTATAATCCACTGTTGAGAAATTCATATAAGCAGTATTGTTAGAGTTTAGCTTTTAAATTTTGTTTTTCTTTTAGTTTTTCTTTCTTCATTTTTTATTCGCTGATTTCTTTTCTTACTTTAGTTTACGAATTATTTTCCTTTTACTTTCAACTGTGATTTGATTTTGGTGACTTTGCCATGACTTATGTGAAAGAAATTTGTATTACCTTACAACTGTTGACATACATGAGAAATCTTGTACTCTATCCATTTAAGTGAATTTCATTTATTAGTAAAGGCATATCTTTATCGGACCATAAAGCCATCTTATTTTAAATATTTTTATAGAGGAACACACATCCTTTCAAAGTGATTGAGTTTACTTTTTCAAGGAAATAACTGATTTTAGTTTAATACAATGAATCTCTCCCACCCCTCCATATAAAAAGCCTCTGGTTAATAGTTGCAGGGAAAGAATTTGGAGTAAAAATTATAAAAGTATTATGTCTATTAAACATAACTCTCTATTTTCCATCTCACCTCTTTCACTCAAATACATCATAAATAAAAATATTGCAAATGCACTTATCAAAAGGGTGATTAAAAGAGGAAGCATGGGAAATACAAGTAAACTTATCAGGGCTATGCACGCTCGCTGACAGTGGGACTAAGCTTATATGACATAAAAGACAACTTCGTCGGGGTACAGTTCAGACTCATTGGCAGGGAAGCAATGTCAGAGACAATATTAAAATGGATATATGCTTTATTAAAAAACTCCTATCTCTACATTCTTCTATTTTTCACATGAGGAAAGTTTAAAAAATAAATTTCCCTAAATTTGGATTCATCACTTTTACTTGAGTCCATTTTAAGTACTTATCGTTACAAACTCATATTACTTAATATATTTATGGGGGACCTATGGAAATGTTTTACTATTCGATAATTTCATGATTTCCATTTTTGTTAACCTTTGGGTAAATTTAAGTTCTTTATCTTTAATCAGAGATCACCGGTTATTCTCTAGCATGTGTCCATTGTTGTGGTAAAACACAACTCCCCCATTTTTGACTTATGTACTCCAATTACTAGGGACCATTTCTACAAATCTTTTGACTAAACACCTTTTAGGATTTTCATTAAGTTAATTATCCTACATTTTTTGTCATTTTTCATCTTCCTCATAATTTTGTTTTGATTGATTTATTGAATCCGTTTTTTCACAAGCTTTCCAACGATAATTGTTTTGCTTCATTAGGTCAGCTAGGTTGTAAATGGCACTCCTTAGAAGGTTGATCATTCTCTCGCTTGGGTTAAAAATGTATAAAGCGTACCAATATTTTAATCCTGATAGTTAATATAGTCATTCATTGTAAATATTAACTCTTAGTAAGGTATTAATTAACATCTTTCATTTTTCACGAATGATCCTACTATATGAGCTAGCCAAATTATAGAACATATAAAAAAACACGCTTTTCGAGATTTTGGTAATTTATCATAATTTCCTTTTTTTTTTTTAAATGCCAAAATCAAAATTTCATAATGGAAAAGTGGTTGTAGTTCGTTTTTTTAGAATTATTAATTACCAAGTGACTGTAGTTTAGAATTGGAAAAATCTCACTATAAGTGGTCCACACTTTATTTTATTTTTTAACTTAACTAAACATAAAAAATTCTCGACCGCAACTAAAATATACAAAAAAATCATAAAAACATATCACATCTGTTTGTTGTGCTTTATTGCAAACATTACCCAATGCTATGTTTCAAAACACCTGAAAACAATTTTCGAGGAATGTGATGTATACAATATTACTTTTTCAACTTAACATTTTTACATTTGCTTTAAAAATCATTCGAAACCATTTTTGAATGAAGGAATAATGTATTGACTCTTTATTAAAAAAATTTAATTGATATTTAATATTAAATTTTAAAAATAAATTAATTAATATATATATAATATATAATTAAATTAATTAAATTAAAATTGTATATTTTAGTTAGTTAGATTAATATTAATTAATAGTTCGTGTGTAAATATTTAATTTAGCTTATACGTGTTCTTCCAATAAATTATGCCTTCACACACAACATAGCTCTCCATTATAATTATGCTTCTCATTTAACACTGGGAATGGGCTGGTATGTAAAATATTTGTAAGCTGGTCACTCGGGATGGAATGCACTCTGGTAGGGTTCCCGCTCACACTCTACAACTGCGCCGACTGACTCTATCTGCTTTCGGCCTTACCCTGGCCCTCTCTCAATAAATCCGTGTGGACTGGCATTGGCTCACATGCCATGGCAGGCCCTTCGGGGGGGGGGGGGGGGCGATGGCCTTCCCCTCAAGTAACGACAAACCAACCTCCACGGACCCTTCTCTGAACTCTGCATCCGATCAGCTGCTTCCAGAAGCAAAGGACAACTGGATGCCTCACTCGCCAAAAGTTTCGACTGAAAAGAATAGTGCTGCACAGGAAGAAGAACCTGGGCAAAAAGAAACTCCCACAGTGACGTCAGCTACCTGCAAACTGATCGCGGCGGAAAGACCTAAAATCGAGCTTCCAAGTCTCAGGGTCAACCGAAAAATCCAGTATATGAGGGATCACGCCCTCATTGGTAAATTCATCGGATTCTGGCGCACTGAGAAAGCTCTCCAAGGGTGGATCTCGGCCAAATGGAAACCCAAAGGGCACGTCACCCTTTAGCTCGGACCCAAGGGCTTCTTTACTGCAATCTTTCTCTGCATAGAAGATCGTAACAGGGTTCTGGATGAAGGACCTTACTTCTTTAACTCAGCTGGCCTATATCTAAGGGACTGGGTGGAAAGGTTCAACCCAGACAAGGAAGATTTCATCTGGGCTCCAGTATGGATCAGGATGTACTCGCTCCCTCTGGAGTACTGGGACGAAGAATCTCTAAAATACATTGGCAAGGGGTTGGGGGAGTTCATTAATATTGTGGAGGAAACGAAGCTGCGTCGTTACACCTCTTATGCTCGCATCTGTGTCTACATGCGCCTGGAAAAAGCACTCCCAGATTCGGTAAGCCTCTATCACGATGATTTGGAATGGATCCAACCCTTATATTTTGAATATGTTCCCTTCCGCTGTCGCAAATGTCATATTCATGGACATATCTTGAGGGACTACCCACTTAATGCCAAGCCACACACCTCAGACCTCCCGGATTCTTATGCACCTTAAGGGTTCACCAAAGTCACCAGTCGAAGGAGGTCTCATAAGAAACCTTCTAGTGGGAAAAAATCTAACCTCGCCGCTTCTTCCATTCCTTCCACCAGTAATAGCTTTGAAGCCTTAGCCATTGCGGGCGAAATATCCCCTCAAACCGACCCGATAGCACCTCAAGCAGTCAAATCAACCTCGTACCCCCCTCCGCCTGACTCATCCCCCAATCCTCTGTCCATGGGGATTCCGATTAGTCTATCTGAAGCCCCTTTGACAGACCTAGACTGGAAACCAAACAGAATGGATGTTGACTACCTACCCATTCCACCCGCTGCAGAAAGCAGTCAAGCACAATTAATGGATGAAGAACCGGAAAGCATCGATCTGAGAGGGCTTGACATCTTTGAGCTCGAACAAGATTGCCGGAGAAAAGAGTTTGAAAAAATTCAAGAGCATCAGCTAGATAAGCTGGAAGTTATCATTTCCAGAGCTTTTCGACAGAGATAATTGGGAATACAACCAGGCAGTCGGTGGGATGGCAATCAAATTCCTAAAGACACCAAGAAGAGAGGAAGGAAAACAGATCTGGAAAGAAAAATCACAGTGGGTAAAACCCTGGTAGACTCAGGAAGATATGCTAAGATGACAAAGCACTACAAGCCTCTCCCAAATAGTGAATCATGAAGCTCACTTCATGGAATCTAAGAGTACTTAACAGTCCTGGGAAACTCAGTATGATAAAAAATATGATAAAGACGGAACAACCTCAGATATTATTCATCCAAGAGACAAAATGTAACAGTAATACTCTTGGAAGCATTCTCTCAAAAGCTTGGCCTAGATGTCATTCAATAACTATGGATGCCTCGGGAGCTTCTGGAGGGTTTGCCATTGCCTGGAACACTCAGTCCATCTCTCTCTCAGATTTCCATGCTTCCCACCACATCATACATGCAACTTTTCACATCATTGGAACAAACATTCATGGACACCTTACTAATGTCTATTTCCCGCAGGATACGAGCATTAATAATGTTCTTCTGGACACTATAGGAGAGCTCAACTATGACAGAATCCATTCCCTTTGGATCTTAGGAGGTGACTTTAATATGATCACCAAGTTGGAGGAAAAGATGGGAGGCAGAGCCAAACTAGAGCCAGAAAGCGGCCACTTCAAAGACTTCATACAAGGCAACATGTTGATTGATCTGCAATACAGTAATGGAATTTACACCAGGAGTAATCGTAGGGCAGGTCGGCAACACATCACCTCAAAGCTAGACAGATTTCTTATTTCAGATAATGCAGTCTATCTGGGTGGAGACATCTCTACCTCTATTCTCCCACTCACTGGTTCTGACCACTGGCTGATCTCTCTTCAATGGCAAAGGCCGGGTAACTCAATGCGTCGCCCTTTTCACTTTGAGGCCTTCTAGTTTAATAACCCCGATTTCAATGACCTCATCAGCTCCATGTGGAAGAACTTCACACCGCCAGAAGGATCCAAAATGTTCCAGTTCCAACAAAAGCTCAAATTCCTTAAAGTCCACATCAAATGCTGGAATCAAAACACTTTTGGCAATATCTTCCAGGCACAGCAGGACCTAAATAAATAAATGAACGATCTCCAGCAACAAATCATCATAGAAGGTTACACGGAAAGAACGCTGGAGCAGGAAAAGCAGCTACAAACTCAACTAGAGGAAAGATCAAAGTAGGAAGAAATCCTTTGGAGGCAGAAATATAGAATCAGATGGCTGAAAGAGGGAGAAAGAAATACCAAATTCTTTCACAGAACTACTATTCAAACACAAATGCACAACACAATCACTTTCATTAAAAACCAGGAGGGGGAAAGAGTGGAAGACCACACAGAGATCGAGCAGGAGTTCATTAAGCACTTCCAAGCAGTGCACCAGGAGCCACTACAGGACAGATTACCGGCCATAGACAAAATCACACAAAATATTCCAAAAAGTATCACTGAATAGCACAAACAACTCCTTCTGCACCCGGTCTCACGTCAGGAAGTGGATCTGGCCATGAAGCAGCTCAAAGATGGAAAGGCTCCAGGTCTGGATGGTTTCACGACAACCTTCTTTCACAAATTTTGGGATCTTGTCAAAGAAGAGGTTTGGATGGTGGTGGAGGAGTTGCGCTCTATGCACTGGCTTCTCCCCTTTCTAAATGCGACCTTCATCACTCTAATCCCCAAATAAGAGGATACCAGCACACCAGAAAAATTCCGCCCAATCGCCCTACGCAATGTCATCTACAAAGTTATTTCTAAGGTCATTGCTAACAGATTGAAACCTCTTTTTCCCTTGCTCATATCCCCAGAGCAATCCAGATATGTGGAAGGCAGGCAAATTCTAGACGGCATCATCCTCACTCATGAGATTATACACTCTCTAAAGCACACCAAACAGGCAGGTATGATCCTCAAGATTGATCTTTCTAAAGCTTTTGATAAGTTAAGTTGGTCTTACATTCAAAAAGTGTTATCTGCTTTTGGTTTCTCCCCCACTTGGATTTGCTGGGTCTCATGTCTTATCTCCTCCTCTTTCTTCTCGATCCTTATTAATGGTATTCCCTCGTTTCCCTTCAGCCCCACTAGAGGTATCCAATAGGGGGACCCCCTGTCCCCTTTTCTCTTTGTCTTAATGGCGGAAGGCCTGGGTCGCCATCTTAAAAATGCCCTTAGATCCCAGCAGCTCCGAGGCCTCTCAGTTCACAACTCCCCTGCCCTAACTCACCAACAGTTTGTGGATGACAATATGGTGTTTGGTTACCATTATGTTCATGAAGCCTCCCAACTTAAATCCCTTCTAAATGATTTTTCGGCTGCCTCAGGAGCAAGCATTAATACTGTTAAATCCCAGATTTTCTTCTTTCACACCCCTCCTATCACCCAATCGGCTATAGCCCGTATTCTTGGATTCTCCATAGCCACCCTCCCCTCAAAATACTTGGGCACTCCCTTAATTTCCTCTTCTCTTAAGCATGCCTCCTGGCAAGGGCTCCTTGAAAAGCTGGAAGCACGTCTCTCTTCATGGACTCACAGAACTCTAAACATAGCAAGTAGATTGATCCTTATCAAAGCAGTGTTACAGGCTATGCCTCTGTATCTTTTCTCAATCTTGGCAGCGCCAAATTGGGTTCTCAAAAAAATTAAAGCCCTACAGAGAAATTTCTTATGGGGATCCAAAGGCACAAATCGTAAATGGGCTCTGGTTAACTGGTCAACTGTCTGCAAGCCAAAGGATCAAGGAGGAATAGGACTGCAAGATCCTACTCACAACAATGCCATTATGAGGGCCAAAATTTGGTGGAATTGGCTCACAGCCCCCAGCAAGCCCTGGGAAATTATTTGGACCACCAAGTACGCCAACCATAGACCACAGGAAGAACTCATAAGATTCACTCCAATGGAGAAAGGCTCTCTCATATGGAACGCGGCCAAACAGCATTATCTGCTTATACAACAACACAGTTTCTGGGAATTGAGGGATGGTAGCACTGCTAGATTCTGGACGGATTCCTGGGATCAATTCCCAAAACTCACTAACACTTACAGATCACCTCCTAGACCGGAATGGGATTTGCAACAATTGGAAACAGTTCAGCAACATTGGACAGACAATGTAGTGTAGGGTTATAGGCAGTGGAGACAGGCTGAAAGGATAATAAGGAACATATATGATCAGACTAAGGTAGCCTTAAACTCTGAACTTAAAATTCGATGTATCAGAACTTCAAATAGCCGGGACATTCTCAGATGGGGGTACACGCCAAAAGGATCCTTCTCTACCCAGGAAGCCTACAAAATTATAAGCAACGATCCAACGCCCAAAGATCCCCTATGGAGTAGAATTTGGAGTTTGGAGGTTTGGCCCAAAGTATCCTTATTTCTTTGGCTCTTTGGACATCAAAGAATCCTCACTTCGGATAACCTAAGGAAAAGAAGCTTTCATGGCCCCTCAATCTGCCCCATTTGATGTACTCATGAGGAAACACAGCAGCATCTCCTATACACTTGCTCTCTGGCTAATCAATTGTGGGAGAAAGTCATCTTTCAATTCCAAAAAAACTTCCGTCTCTCTGCAGATATAATTAGTTCCATTCGAAACTGGCCTCAGAATCCTTACAGAAGCGACATTCTAAATCAATCTAGAGAATCATCCCAGGTCTTCTTCTCTGGACTATCTGGAAAGAGTGCAATAAACACATTTTCAAGGATCAAAAAATTCCTCTCGACATCATCTGGAGGAACTTCTGTCTCAATCTGACAGAAACCTTGGCTTTGCAATCCTAGGACACAACTGACTACCCAACACTAGCAAAAGAAAAAGCCATTTGGGAAAATTGGGGTATTCAGCTTCACCCTGGAAAGAAAGTGCACAAAGTCCCTAGAACGGACAACACCACGAACTCTTGGATCCCTCCTCCTAAGAATACCTTCAAACTCAACTTTGATGGGGCTTCTAAAGGGAATCCAGGTAAAGCAGGCTACGATGGCATAATCAGAGATCACAAAGGCAAACCTATTGTCATCTACATGGGAAATCTTGGCTGGGACAGGAAAAATTCGGGTGAGTTGGAAGGTCTATGGCAGGGACTTCTCCTTTCTCAATTTCATGGGCTGCATTCTCTAGAGATTGAAGGGGATTCCCAAATTCTTATCAACATGGCCACTCAGCTTCTAAACGGGGCTCATGCACACAAAATTGCCAACAGTTGGAGACTTGAGGCACGCTTGGAGGATATTGAGCGATGGCTCCACAACAACCGAGCACTCCTCTTCAAGCATATCAGACGGGAAGGTAACAAATTTGTTGATATACTTGCCAACTTGGGAGTAGACAATGAGCACAATCTTCTTACAGGAACACTCAACATAATTCATAATCATGATCAAAGACAGGAATGCCAAAAATTGGTCCAGAGTGAAGCAGAACTCCCGGATGCGGGTGCAGATGTTAGTGTTTAAAGTGATGGGATGGGGGTGTGGCATAAGGGGAAGCCACTTTCCCACCCGCTAGAATGCTGTCACTCAGCTCATAAATTAGACTGCTCAACGTTTAATGCCATTAACTCCAGGTGCTAGTAACAACCATAATTCCTCTCCTCGATACAACTTCGTGTGCTACGATATGGCTCAGCCTTCAGTTCTTACTTATGGTGGTTTATTGCAGTCGATTCACAGTTGCATGGTCGATTGGGTTGATATTATGGATCGCCCCTCTGGTCTGAATAGAATTCCCCCGCGAGTGAATCTGTGGTGCGCTCCAGGGGCCGGGCTTTCTAATGTTCGCACTGTTACTGGTAAGAGGAGCTGTCTCAATTGTTGTTTGGATTTTGGAGAAAATTTCCACTTCTCCCATGCTAGTTCTTGCAAGCTTGCTTCTGTCGCTCTGTTTCCCCTCATGCCTCAGTCTTCTATTCATATTTCACCTCCCTGCCCTGCTGTCCTGATTGGGAATATGCCGCGACTTAGGCAGAAGAGGCTCCATGAGGCGCTAGGTTAGGCGTTCTCCCTCCACCTCCGGCACCTCCTCTGCATCTTCCTCCCATTCGGAAAACCTTCATAGAGGGCGCCTTCTTCGCTCAGGTCGTCGCCTTGCTCCCCCCAATCCTTCAGCTCCTCGTGCACAAACCCACACCGCACACTTCTCTTTTAACAATTATCTCAATCATCCCCAGGTGACTACCTCAATCATGGTCATCTTTCATGAAGAGCCTCAGGCAATTGCTCCCAGTTCATGCCCGGCAGAACGCACCTTCTCGGCAGCTCAGGATTCGGAGCAGAATGTTGGGTTGAAGCATCCTGATAGTGTGGACTTGCAGGGTCTGGAGGGCAAGGCCACGCAGGACTAGACGAGCAAGGACGCGGTGGGTCAACCTAGTGTGAAGCAGGACATGGTGCAAGCGAGCGAGGCACAGGTTTATCCTCCACCTCCCGGCAAGGTGATTCATTCTATTGCGGACCTGTATAATGATGACAGGGAATCAGATGAACTCTAGTGCAGAGTCGTCTACGAACCTCCTGATGAGTAGTTCCTCCTCTTCATTCTGGTTTTTTGCGTCGTTTCTGCCCATTCTCACGGGCCTGTTTATGTGTTTCCTGTTGTCACAAATCATACGTCTATTTTTTTTGCTACGATATGGTCTCTAGTAATCCAAATCTCTGGCTCCCCTGCACGGGATTTTTCTTATGAACTGTTTTAGATTGGTTTCCCTCCTGAAGGGCAGTCTTCATCTATGGTTTTTTGTTTAAAATGCCACAACACCAGGCAATGATCCGGCCTCAGCCCGCTATACTTTACTCCTTTTGTTAATAGATTAATTTTACTTAGAAAAAAAATTAATTTAGCTTATATTGAAGAATTAAATTAATATTAATTAATAAATAATTACAATTTAATTTAGGATTAAAATTTAATTAAAAATTTATGATCTTTTAGTCCAATCAACAGAAATTCAAAATTCTGGCAATTTTAACTCATCATCTTTGGAAGCTCATAAATGAAGATTTACTTGAGCAAATGAGATCCAGGATCTCTCGTTGGATAGATAAAATTGAGGAGAACATTCCCAAGGAGGTTTAATTAATAAAATTTGATCATTTACTAGGTATAAAATTAGGCAGAAGATCAAACTCCGAATTTTTAAAACAAAATCAATTTTCTGAGTTTTATTTTCTGCATTTTAATTTTCCCATAACTTGTAAATGCAAATCCATTCGTCAATGATATAGTTAACCAATTATATCATAATAGGTGCAAATAGAAAGAATATATTTCATTTTCAATTATTTATTTAATTAAGTTTTGATTGGATTTGTTTTAATTCCAGATGTAGCATTTTTAATTTTGTTTTGATTTAATTTTTGTAGGAAAACAGTTGAAGAGATGAAGGGAATAAGATATCAATAAATGAGAATGCTCCAGCAATTGAAGAATGAAATTTTGAGCAAATAAAAATTTGATTGAGCAATTATCTTTTTCAAAAAACTTTCTTGTTAAGAATTCTTTTGAAAATATTATAAATAGTAGATTGCAAAATGTAATATGGGGCTTCTCTCCTCTGCAATTCTGGAATTCTTAAAGCACTTCTGTAATAGGAATTTAAAGTTGTAGGTGGGAGGAGAGGAATCTCAGATCTGGAGATTATTGAGGTTTTTCTTTTACATTCCGAGTTATGTATAATGAACAGATTTTGCGCTATTGTAGCTCTTTTTTTGAAAGCAGAAGTTTAGGTATTGTAAATGACTGTTAGAGACTAGAGTTGGATAAATGGACTTAATAAATTGGTATTTATAATACTATTATTTTAAATTCTAGTTTCATTTTAAGATAACAGGAATGTGTCAATTTACTTCCATATTTGTGCACTTCTGTCGGTATGAGTAATTTGCCTCAATTTTATGTTATTATTTATCTCTACTCTTATGGGATGAATTGTGATTTCTAAGTAACTATTTACTCAGAAATATGTCTTATAAAAATGATTTATTGATTGTGAAATTTTTGCACATATTATTGTTTAATTATTCAAGTTTCTAATTAAATGATCAATACCATTTTGAGAATTTCTTCCTGAGTGTTGTTGATTGATTATCTCAGTTAAGAGGTCTCTAGATAGGATGTGTTTGGTATTCCTAATGTTAGTTAATTGAACTACTTCATTAGCTTGATATTGATTATAAGCAAGACATATTTAAATCCCAAATATTTAAAATATCTTGTTCTCATTTGGGATAGATCTATATCTGTCTAATTGAGATAGGATTAAGATAGTTCCTTTTGCTTACATCTTAGAATAATTTTGCATATAGATTAAATTATACATCCCTAAAAGTTCCTCTTCCAAAAGAGGAAAAACGTTAATTGTGGCTTGGCTAAGCCCAAATTAGCTTAAGGATCACTTTCTTTCCTAATGATCAAGAGAAATGATCTGATGTAGTTTTCCCATTGGTAAACAAAAGTTATATTTTAAGCCAATGGAGATTGAGAAAAGGTGACTAGACCTAGTTAAACCAGTTGGAGCCCACATTATAAACGTAAAAGGAACTTCTTTAAGGTATGTATCGGGTGGTCATCCCCCATGTTGTTGCAGCGAATTTCGAGGCATCAATAGGATCAAATGAAGGACATATTTAGGAGTACCTAGAACTAAAATCCTATAAATAGGAAGAGCATAGAGAACAGAATTAAGGAGGACCAAGTGATTAAAAATGTTTATGAAACAAATCATTCTTCGAGGGGGTTGAAGGTCAGGCGGTCGAGCGGGCAAGATGAACCCTAGCTTATCGTCTGTAGCTCCCCTTTTGCTGACGCCGTCAGGCCGTCGCTAGGCCTTAGAGATACTGGCATGCAATGGATTGTGGCCGCGCCCCTGCTACAGAAATATTATGCAAATAATCATGCAGGCTTCCATTCTCAGGAACATGGATCACACTCTAGATTTGACATCCCAACGAGAGGGGCGATCGCCGAATTCAATCTGGATGTTGCTCCTTCTCTCCAGCAGTACCCTGACTGCCATGAAATATGGGAAAATAAGGCCTCTAACCCTGTGAATCTCTAGAAAGAGGCTTGCCGCCTCCCTACTAGGAAATCGAAACGGGCCATGAATACCAAAGAGCAGACAAGCTTCATCAACCTACACAATGCATCTTGGAAGCTAGGGTTACTTAGATATACTCTCTCTTGCTTTTCAAATCCAAATCTCGCTTCTCATGAGTAGATCCATACTGCATTGGGTCCGCTCAATGGATAGAGTCCAGAATCTCTTGCACGCCCTTGAGCATAGGTTGGGGATTCCCTCAGCTCTTTAAAGACTTCTATATGGAAGTAAACAAATTTATGCCTCTTTTCCCCTTTCATTTTATAACATTCAAAGAGATGCTACTCTAGTATTATCCCTTCGATTGAGAGGGGGAGCCATAGGAAATTCATCATCTACTCCAGCTTTCTCCTACAAGGATGTTGTCTATGCACAACCCAAGAAAGCTGCTCAACCCTGTGCAGCCCCCAAGCCTTTTCTGGCTGATAAAATAAAGGATGTTCCCTCCATTGAGATTTCCCACCCAGATCTGGAAGATCAACTTCAAAAGTTTGCAGAAAACACCATCATATTTAGATTCAATGGTCTTTGGCCTTGCACAAAGGATCTCTTCAAGTGGATCTACACCAACTAGACCCACAACTGCACAATCAACTTCTGATCCAAGGGTTTTTTCATAGTACTATTTTATCACAACAAGGATTATCAATAGGCCTTAATAGAAGGTTCATGGTTTTGGGGAAGAGCTGGGCTATTCCTCACCCCCTGGTTCCCAGATTTCAACCTCAATATAGTAGTAATCATCAAGATTTATGTCTGGGTTAGGTTTCCCAGTTTACCAGCCCATTTATGGCACCTCTCAGTCTTCCAAGGAATAGGAAACACCCTAAGCTGCTATCTGACAACAAATCACCTTCTGGAGTACCAAGTTCTATTCACATATGGTAGAATATGTGTGGAAATAGACATAATTAAAGGTCGGCCTGAACAAATTAATCTCAATATCGACAACTTCATATGGAAACAAATTCTGGATTATGAGAACACCACCTTTCGCTGCCACCATTTTCACCAAACAGGGCACCTTCAAAATTCTTGCCCCACATTCCTTGCCAAAAAAAAGGAAAAAAATCTCAAAAATAAATCCAAAAGATGGATTCCAAGTTATCCACCTCTCGTGGATGAATCTGAGTCCTCGAGTTCAGATGAGGAGGAGATTGATGTAGAAATGGAGCAGGCAAAGAAGATGAATGATTCACTCTTCGTCATCCCATAGGGTCCTCCAGCCACAACGATCGCTAAGAAATGCACTCATGAGTCCTCATCTTTCGATACAGATAAGGAGACTCCTCCCACAGTCAACAACAGTCTAAAAGTGATTCCTGCCCATCCACACCAAGTTGAATGGGTCAAAGTCAACAAAAATAAAGGGAACAAATTTCGCATGGAGGCTTTGGCCCATTCCAGGTAGAATCCAGCTACTATCCTCTTGCTTTCAAGTCACGCTTCATATCTATTTTGCTTGTTTCACTTACACTCCTCTTGCTTTCAAGTGACACTTCATAGCTTGTTTGCTTTTTTCAGTTACACTCTTCGGGACCGAGGTTAATAGTTCATCATTTCCGGTTTTCCTGTTTCTTGCCTCTCTTGATTGTAATCTCACCTTGTACTATATGATCGCTTAATAGAATTAGTCTTATTCAGAAAAAAATAAAATAAAAATAAAAATAAAAATAAAAATAATTAAAAAAAATAAAAAATAAAAAATAAAATAAAATAAAATAAATTAGGGAATAGCAAGTCCAATTGTCCAACTTGGTAGGTATCTTATCAAGAAGGTCTTGCTAATAAAGGGTCTTTTTGGTGTAGTCCACCAATGGGTCACTCAAATAAATGATCGGAAGCGAAGCTCATTGGAAGGCAATAATGAAAGGAATATGGACTTAAACACCTAGAGATGTGTTGAAAAATAACACCTGAGATTTGGAGGCATTGAATTCCATTCGAAAGGCTAACATGAAGTCATTTAGGAGTGCCTCGAGAGATCAAGATTCATTAGTTGTAGGGATACACATTAACATTGTGTCATCAAAAAAATTTTGATGTGAGATCGAGGGGGAATGATTATTTAACTTGATTCCATTAATTTCTCGATGCAACCTGACAGTTGTTAGACATCGAACGTGACCTTCTACTGCAAAAAAAAAAGGAGAGGAGAAAGAGGATAATCATTTAAGATGGATGTAGGGGAATTGAAGGTAACATTGGGGCAGACATTGAGAAGAATGTAAAATAAAGGAGAGCAAAAGAGAGAGAGAAGTGGTCCATTGCTCAAAGAGGCCCAAATTCCATATCACATAATACAAATAGTTCAAGTTAAGCTTATCAAAATCTTTTGAAAATTCAATTTTAACTACTATACATAATTTTTTTAACCTTTTCAAGGAGTGAATAAGTTAATGATCTACAACAACACAATCCATAATTTGTCTTCCATCACATAGCTTGATTTCTCTGGAGAGATAAGGGTGGGAAATAAGGGCTTGAGTCTATTATCTATTATTTTGAAAAATATTTTGTAATTAAAATTACATAGCGCAATGGTCCTAAAGCCACTTGGGTATAAAACACAGTCTAATTTTGCAACCAAGGTAAGGAAATATATTTGTAAAAATTTCAAATTTTATTAAATAAGTAAAATTACAAAGAATCTAAATTTAATTTAAATAATAATAAAAATATATATTTTTTTTTCGCTTTAAAAATTTATATATCCAAAGTAAAAAATATTTACTAAAATACTATATTATACTCATCCAAATACCATTTAATATTAATATATAAGGTGGGAGAAGTTGAGGTCTCAATCGATGGTGGTTTAGGAATGGTCACCAACACCGGAACAAGTAGTGATGTTCCTGAAACTCTTCCACATATGACATGAAGTTTAATTCTTCTGCTAGAGGAAGTGCTCTATATTGTTTTGAAAAAGGTAGACCATTGGGGTCTTAACCAAGAACGATTAATGCAGTTCCCATAACTCTTGTAAATATCACAAGAAGTTGAATTATTTTGCTAGAGGAAGTGTCCATAATGCTCAAAAGAGGGAGAACATCAAACTAGAAAGGGAGGTATCAAACTGCAAAAAAAAAGGACAACCTCAACCTAGAAATGGAGGTCTCAACCTGCGGTGGTTTAAGGAAGGCCACCAAGAAAAGGCATGTTCATGGACTTCTTTTTATCCTGCTACAAATTTGAATCTAGGCATCGTTTTCTGTGGGTTTGGGTTGTGGATCAAGCTCGCTTGATTATATATTTCAATCTTTTATATGACAATAAATTTCCCCCTTATTAGATATAAGGTGAGAAGATGAAGAAAATTAAATTGTAAGACCTTTCAATACTTGAGTGCAGGTTTTAAACATGTACAAAAATTACCCACAAACGAATTCTTAAAACCAAAAAGGAAACAATGGCGAGAAAATAAAACAAATGTACATAAATATTTTCCCTTGGATCCCAAAACCGAGACTACGAGATTAATGTTTTCATTATATTACTTTCAATGTTACAATACATATATAGCCATTTCGAAGAATTCATAAATCTCAATCCATTAACCCCAGATTAGAACATAACTGTAGTCTCCTTGAGCGGATCTACAAAATACCATGGGAAGAAAACCTTTATGAACAAAACCATGTGCAAATCCCATGCACAAAACCATGGGTAGGTCGACCCACCATATTTGGGTTTGCCCCCCATCCTTGGGTTTGCATATATATAGGAAAAAAAAAAATTGGGGCACTTCCCCAAACCCCGTGCATGGGGACTACTGCCACCCTGTAAACCACCCCAAAGGGGGGTCTACTATCCCCCATTTCACCTCTCTATTTTTCCCCACATAACGAATAGGGGGAGTTATTTCCCTCCCTCTGACCCCCCCGCGCGCGCATGCGACTATTCATGGAAAGAATATAACACACACCCAACATTCTCCTATTTGTTTTTTTTTTTCCACACAAGGGGTCACAAGGGAGCTTATTCATTGGTCCAACCCTGCAACGCCAATTTTTTCTCTACACCAAGAAATATTCTCAGTGCTCACAGATTTTTATAATGCATCTGAAAAATTCTTGAAAGTGTCCACCTTTACCAACAACACCTTTTTGTCCTCAACCATATCCCTCACAAAGTGATACTAAACATAAATGTGCTTTGTCTTTGAATGATAAGTATGGTTCCTTGCCAAGAAAATTACACTTTAGCTGTCACAATCTATCCTTATATCTCATTGTACCAACCCCATCATTGAACACAATCTCTGCAACCAAATTTCTTCCTTGCTTGCATGACTGATTGCCATGTATTCAACCTCTGTAGTTGAAAGAGTGACTACAAATAATATTTTTCTCTTCCAAGTGACTGCTCCTCAAAACAGGTTAAACACATAGCCACTTGTAGATATTCTCTTGTCGATATCTCCATCCTTGTTTGCATCAACAAAGCCATTAATGTCCAAAACTCTGTACAATTCTTGTCTTCCTTCATAGCACAGACCATAATCACTAGCATCACACAAATACCTAAAAAACCACTTCACTTTTGTCCAATGCTCCTTCCTCGATTTTGACATAAACTTGCTTAATACTCTCACCGCATGTGCAATTTTTTGTCTAGTACAAATCATTTCGTACATCAAGATATCTATTGCACTTGCATATGGAACACAGGACATGTCCTCCTCCTTTTCTTGTATCTTGGGAAACTGTTCAGTATAAAGCTTTACAACTACAAGAATAGGAACCTTCACCAGTTTAGTATCATGCATATTATGCCTATGCAGTGTACATCAACATACTTCCTTTGGTTTAAACAGAGCTTCCTCTTTTCCCGATCTCATTTAATTTCCATGCCAAAATATAGTTTGTAGCACTAAGATCCTTGATGTCGAATTTGGAGGAAAATTGGGTCTTAAATCATGCATAATTTATTTGTCATTTACAATCAACAACATATCATCCACATACAATACCAAATAAATAACATGGTCACCATTTAATTTAAAATACACATTGTGATCCACTATGCTTCTAGTGAAGCCAAGTCCCCCTATATATGTATCAAATTTCTCATACAACATCCTTGGTTACTGTTTTAAACCATAGAGAAAATTTTTCAACCTAGATACCGGTTCTTTCTTACCCTTCACTGTAACGTGTTCAGGTTTCTTCATGTAGATCTCTTCTTCCAGATCCCCATGAGGAAATGTTTTCCTCACATCCATATGGTCTACCTAAAAATAAAAATAAGTAACAACAGATAAAAGTAATATAATAGAATCTAACTTGGAAACAAGAGAAAAAATATCTCTAAAATAAATTCCCAACACCTGGGAATAACCTTTTTCTATGAACTGAGTTGTGTATTTCTCCACCTAGCCTTATGCATTAATCTTATTTTTAAACACCCATTTTATTCCAATGGGTTTCCTTCCAGCCAACAAATCCACAAGATCCGAAGCTTGATTTTTGTCCAAAAAAGCCATTTCATCAACCATGGCCTCTTTCAAGAGTTTTCCATTCTCTGAATCTACTTCCTCCCTGAATGTTTTGGGATTATCATCAATAATAGATAAAGAAAATTTTGAACATAAAATAGATGGACTATACCTTTTTGGTTTCCTTATCTCTCGAACTAATCTTCTCAAAGCCAGATTTTGTGGCTCCTCCTCTTATGATTCCTGTTCTGCTGTAGATTTTGATTCTTCCTACTTTAGCTCAAACTCTCTCTTGTCAGGATCCTTTAATAGGAATTCATGTTTAATAACATATTTCACCTCTCTAAACACCACACCTCGACTGTACATAACCTTCCTTTTTTTGGGTTCCAAATCTTATAACATTTCATACCATCCTTATACCCAATAAAGATGCACATTTTATATTTACCATCTAACCTGGTTCTTTTCTCCTTTGGAACATGTACATATGCATCACATCCAAATACCCTCATATGTGAAAGAGAGGGTTTCTTAAAAGTCCATACCTCATGTGGAGTCTTATCCTCCAAAGTTGATAAAGGTGATCTGTTAACTAGGTAACATGCAGTATCCACTTCATATGCATATAATTATTGTCCTAACCTGACACCACTGAGCATGCTTCTTTTATTTTCCATCAACGTCCTGTTCATTATTTATGCAACTCCATTTTCTTGAGCTCTGTATGGAGTAGTATTTTTTCATGTTATACAAATCTTCTTACAGAACTCTTCAAATGATTTCTTGTAGAACTCTCCACCATTGTTTGTCCTCAACACCTTTATCTTCTTTTGTGTATGGTTTTCCACCAAAGTCTTAAATTCTTTAAACCTCTCAAAAAATTCATATTTCTTCCTGAGGAAATATATCAATGTATTCCTCGAGAAGTCATATATAAATGATACATAGTACATAGAATTACTCAACAATGGAACGGACACAGGTCCAGACACATCACTATGAACAAGTGCTAATATTTTGTTCACCCTCTTAGCACTAGAGGGGAAACTCTTCCCATACACACAATGTTCATAGAAGTGGAAATCAAGAGAGAAATTATACATACCTTCTACCATAACATTACCATGAAGTATTCGGAGGCCATTCTCTCCAATACATCCAAGCCTTTGAAGCCATAGCATAGTATTTTCTCTAGAGACCATAAGGTTTTCAACTCCACTTTCAGGAACCAAAGAACTATTGCACCCATCAATAAAAGTGCTACCTAGAAGCTTGCACATATTTCCAATCCGAGATCCTCACATCAATACCAGTGTTCCCCGAACCATCTTGCAGGTATCCTTCTTGAACACTATTTTACACTTTCATCATCCATCTACCTTACAAAAATCAAATTTCTGGCCAATGCAGGAATATGTAGAACACCAAGAAGTGTTATAATCATTCAAACTTACAAGTTCATCTTGAATTTCCTGCATCTGGTGATTCTGGCCTTCCTTTCATCCCCTAAGAAGACATCACCACCATCATATTTCTCATAGTCGTAGAACCAGTCCCTACGGGGAGTGAAATGAAAGGATGAATCTTATCAAATCAACCATGGCTCATGATATACATGGGTACTTGAAAAAGAAGCCAAGTACACATCCCCACCTTCATCTGAGAGGTGGTTTTCACCTTTGCAGAAGGAGCATCATCATATTCATTTCCTTTCTCATAAGCTTTAGATCTACAATCATTTTTATAGTTCCCTTCCTTTCCGCATTTCCAGCACACCTTTACACATTTTCCTATAGATTTAGATCTCCCACTCGAGGACTTATTTTTGTTTCTGTTATGGGACCATCCTCGTGCAAACAAGGAATTTCCATTATGGCTCTCCATATTTTTCTATCTCATCTCCTTCAACAACAAGGATGAAATTATTTCATCAAACTTCAAAGTAGTTATATTTCTATCTATAGAAACAACCACACTATCCCATGAATCTCATGGAGAATAAAAAAAATTGATGCACTTATATTCATTCGAAATTTTAATACCAATAGATAAAAAATAGCTTACCACAATATTAAAGATATTCAAATGCTCTATCAATGAGTCTCCATCCTTCATCCTCGGGTTATATAGAATTTGTTGTACGAACATTTACTTTAGCAGAGTCTCATATTGGTAGAAAGTCCCTAATTTGTCCCACAAAGTCTTCATCGTAGCTTCCCCTGATAAATTCCACTATATTGAATCTAAGATACACAATTGTATTGTGCTCTTTTCCTTCCGATCAAACCTCACCCAGTCTTCTGCTAAAATTTACATTAGTTTAGTACCTATATCTACCGTGATCTGTTAATCTTTATCCACTGGAAAATCCTCCATCTTGAGCTTCCACAAATCAAAACTCTGGCTATTAAATTTATCGATCTCTATCTTTCCACTGCTCGCCATGTTCTTTCATGACAAGAATTGATCCCGCATATCTCCCACTGTATAGGGTCTACCATAGGCTCGAGAAAAACCCTCAGCAGCAAAGGCGCCCCCTTGAAGCAAAAAAAAAAACTAATACAAAATGTAGGTTTTAACCCTGTAAAAAAATTATCTGCAAACGAATTCTTATAAAAGAAAAGTAAATAATGACAATAATATAAAATAAATATACATAGATATTTTCTGTGGATCCCAAAATTGGGACTACCAAATTGATTTTTCATTATATTCCTTTAAATGTTACAATACATATATATACATGCCTAAGCATTCATAAACTCCAATCCATTAACCATGGATTAAAACATAGTCATAGTTCCCTTGATCGGATCTAAGAAATACCATGGGCATTAAACTATTATGCCCGAAAACATGTGCAGAACTCATGCAAAAAACGATGGGTAGGTTTGACCACCATCTTTGGGTCCACCCCCCATCCTTGGGTCTAAATACATATAGGAAGAAAAAAATCCCAAGGCATTGCCCCGAACCCTGTGTAGGGGAGATATCGCCCCCCTTTTGTGCCTGGCATAATGATCAGGGGGGTTTGTCACTCACCCTGTGAAACCCCCCCCCCCCCATGCGACTAGTTGTGGAAAAAATATAACACACACCCAACATTGAGAACAAATTATATGATATGATCGAAACATCTTCTTGTTTGTTGAAGCCGACTGCCAAGAAGCAATCCATCCAAGGTGAATTTATGTTCTTGCAAGAGGATTGTATCTGAATCATTGTTTGAAGATCGAGTGTGTTGACCATAATTCTTACATAGGAAAAGATAAAAATAATTATCTTCCACATTGCCAACTCTATAAAAATGTTGTCATTTGAAAACTTTTGGTTGTCGTGGAAGAGGAACAGGGGAATATTTTTCCTAAAGAAATCCAACAATATGAAATTTGGTGGGATTGTAATGGTCTGAAACATCAAAGGACTCATCCTTTCCATATCCAACACCAATTATGTTTATGTTGTTGACAATATTTTCGCAAGGTATGATAATGGGCTTGGGAAGTGTAGGTTGAATTTGTGTATCTGCATCCAAATATGCTCTTTCACTGATTTGATTAGTTAGGGCAACTGATGGGGGTTAAATTCATACTCATAAATGGGAATTGTTTGAACAAAAATAGGTTTAGAATCATGACTATGTTTTTGTAGCTCATTTTGTCGTATCTATGAATCAAGCTGCAAAAATTCAATGTTTTCCTGTGCATATTATAGACACCTACATATGTTAGAGAGAAAGACATTGTTGATTTGGATTGTATTGTTAGTAGCAGAATGTATCAAAGTATTGAGGAATTGTAATACTTCACTAATTAGAGCCATAAAAAGTGCACCAATATCAAAGTAAAAAATAAACGTACAATATTTCTTAAGGAAGGAAATACAAATGACTAAACTCTTCACCCCAAAAGACTACTTTTAATTTCCAAAACAAGCATTGCCTTCTATTTGAAAATCATGAAGACGTGTGTGTATATAAATCAAGAGAAATACTATATATATTCAATATATTCAATTCAAGAGTCACCAACTTTCAAAATATACCATTATATAATTTACGACCCACCAAAACTGAATGCATACATCTGCTCATTTAAAAACATTCATTCCTTTCTTGAGACATAACCACTTACGTATAGTCATCCACCATACGCGACCTTTAAAAAAAGGACTATTTAAATCATGCCATCACATATTACAATTAAAAAAATTGACTTGTGTATGCCCACCATAAAACATATATCGGCCCTCAAAATTAGTGAGAAAGGAAACTTTGTAATGAGTATAATATATTATTTTAATCAATGTAAATTTTTATTTAAATTTGAAAAATCCTTAAATAGATTAAATTTTTTCAAGTATAATATTTTTTTTTATCAAATATAAATTATCTATTATCTTATTTAATTCAATAAAACTCAAAATATTTACAAATATAAACAATGCACCCTGTGGATACAATGATTTAATCTAGGAAATTTTAATGGGGGGAATTTACCTTAATAATAGATCTATTATTTTTTGGTTTAAATGCAGTTAATTTGTAGGTTTTAACCCTGTACAGAAATTATCTGCAAACGAATCTTAAAAACAGAAAATAAATAATAGAGAGAGCATAAAACATAAAACAGATATACACAGAGATTTTACCCTGGATCCCAAATTAAGACGACCAACTTGATTTTTCATTATATTCCTTTTAGCTTTACAAGACATATATATACATACCGAAACATACATAAACCCTAGATTAGAACATAATCGTAGTTCCCTTGACCGGATCTACAAAATACCAGGGGCTGAAAACCATCATGCCCCAAAAAAAATGCACAAACCCATGCAGAAAACAATGGGCGGGTCTGCCCACCGAAAAATAGGGTCCAAAAAAAAAATTTCCCGGGGCGCTACCCCAGACCCCGAACAGGGGGGGGCGGGGGTTGCCGCCCCCCCTTGACCCCCCTGCTGCGCCCGACACAACGTATAGGATGGGTAATCGGCCCCCCTGTGACACCCCCGTGCATGGCTAGTCGTGGAAAGAATATAACACATACCCAACATAATTTCCATAGATCCTTAGCCTTGTCCAAGTGAAATTATTTTGGATCCAATATAGAAAACTCTCACCTCCTCTCCCCTACCATCTAGGCATACATCAAGTCTTTATTGGCATGTGTACTTATGCTTATATAAAATTAATTTACAAAATTTTGTTATTTCCTTCACACCTATTCACACCATGGGAAACCAACATCTTGATTAGGATTCCATTTACATTGGATTTGGTCTCTATCTCTACATCTCGTTTCTAACCAATGATCTCATATCATTTCTAGGTTGGTTTTCCATGAAATGCTCTTGGTCCCTTCACGGCATGACCAAACAATAAAGTGATTTTCAACCCTTCATTTGGCTCTCTTGCCATTTGTTAAGAAATACTAGACAAATAAATAATAAAAAATAATGCATAGCAATGGCTAGGACTTTTCTTATGTTGCTCTCCTCAACGTCTTTATAATCTGCATAATAATTTTTACCATGCACTTGCAATGGCCCTAAAGTGTATTACAATGATTTTTTTAATATTTGACTCTATAATGTAGTCTTTTACATTTTCACAATCTCCTTGATACTTTTTAACATATCTTTATAATGGCCCAAAAACGAATTTTACCTCTATAATTCAATCAAATTTGTAGAAAAATAAGGTTTTGTAGTCAATTCTATAGCTACTTGTCAGCGCTCCCAGATTCAGTTTTATTTGCATAAGTTTAATGGCCACTACCCAACATAAGCAGCCTTATATATAAATTTGTTGCAAATCTAAAGATAAACAATCTAGGCTACTTCTACTTCATTAAATTTTCAGCTGATAGAAATGAAGACTAGCAATCACAATTTTTGACACACTTATTTTTGGTCAAACTCCGGCCCTCGAAAAACTCACCAGGGGAAAACTAGTCATAAGAATAACCTTATTTTTCTTTTCTTAGGGATTTTTTTACATAATTAAAAACACAAATATGGTACTTATCTCTTGCTTGTTGCTTTGGCTCAACCTTCTATAAATTTAAGCCAATATACTTGAAATCTGAGACACTATTTTGACCTCTACACTTCCAACAATGTGCCATTTCCTGTAACACCCTCTTGCCACATCTATCCAAGTAACCAGTCAAAAGGTCTAAACATGTGATGAGAGGCTACTAATATTAGATTCAACTTCCTATATGGCCTCAAGGAAGTGGAACTGACGAAAACATGACAAACACACCTTACACAACATCAACAACATCTTCAAGTGGAAACCACACTCCCAGACCCTAGAAACACGAAGGGGGACTGAATTTTGACCCATTTAGGCCTTATCAATGGGAATGTAAGGTAAAGGGAGTGGATAGAAACTTATATCCACGTGCATGCCTTGGCAAGGCCGCAACCAGGGCCCCAAAATTTGAATTCTATTCATGCAGCTCCGATATTCATGTCACATTTTCATCCCCTGAGCCAAGGTCACTTTCCATAATTTCCTGTAACTTGAGGAGAGGATAAATAACATTAAAAAAATACATGGAAGAAATCACATCATCAGGAACTCATCTGACCCCACCGAACCATGACAACAAATTTGTCAAACATGTCACAACCATTGCATCTACAGGTATAAACAACGAATCTAAACATGGGGGTCTCTTATAAATCTGAGGATAGCTAAGAATCATTGCTCCCCTACATTATAAGCCACAATATAGTATATTTTAACATAGATACATTGTGCATTCATTTAGGGGTAAAAACATAGATAGAGCCATACATCATCACTGATCAAATACATGCTTATAACCAACATAATAAGAACATAAATACAATGGATATAACAACAAATAAATCCATACATAAACAAAAACATTTGCATATCGAATACCAAATAAATGAGCTCTTTATTGGTGTCCAAGTTTGAATGATACTATTCAAACCTTTCCCACATTAATTATCAATCTGGGATGTGTTTGGTTATTGCAAGGCTAACATGCAAAATGTATGTAGATGAAAATTACACAATCCTGTATCAATCACGAATTAGATAAGCTATGTTAAACAAAAAACCACTGTAAAAAAAATGAAATGATCACAAAAATTAATTACAAAATAGTGACTAAATCCATAGAAAATAATAATTAAAGTAATCACATTAATTGTCACAAAAAATAAAGAAAGATATGATGCAGTAAAAGAAACTAATCACACACATAAAGTAGACAACACCTAGTCAAGAGAGTTGGCCCAACTCCCTGATCAGGGTTGTGGTATAATCACAAACTCACTAGGGGATCAGAAATATGAATTGCATTAAATTGGAAAAAAAGTAATGTTACAAATTGTCAATTCTTTCATTAGGAAACCCCCGATTCACAGCTTCGTAACCTCTCTTATATGAATTATTACAATAATAGTTCATGAAATTAGATCAACTATTTCCTACATTTACATAGTGGTTATGATAGGAAAAATTGAATGCAAAAAATAGCAAAGGAATGGATCTAAAGTTGTTCCACCATTGCAGCACTATCCCAAGATAGCATTGCCAACTCGATAAATTTTCCTGGAATTGCAAACTTGGTCATCTGACCTCCGAATCTACAAGAATAACGAAATTAGCAAGCCACTTTTCTAATAATTCCAAATAATATGATTCATTGACTAAATAATAAATAAATAACTAACAAGGGGTAAGCCTCTGCACTTTAGGACATAAATTAAATGGTAATGGTACAAATGGAGAAGGGAAATAGGATAAAATGGAAAGAAAATATGTGCAAGTTTATCTCCCAACATCTCCCCCCAACTAGTCTTGATGCATGTGCTCATGTAGCTCATTGCCTATGAAAGTCTGGGTTAGAACAGCTTTGATTAGTGTGAAGCTGAGCAAGGTCATATTTCCCAGCCATTTCTATTCTTGGAGGTTTATACCCTTATGTCATAAGAAATTCCTTCCACCAATCATTTCTCACATTGTAAGTCGGAGTGTACTGATCTACTGGAAGCCAAACGATGGGAAAATGGAACCTCAAACCCATCCACCAGACCCCACAAGTGTGTATACAGGAAATATAATGTGGTAACCTTTCTAATGGCTATGCAAAGTTAGGGGCCCCAAAGGTTCCCGGATTTTGATAGCTGACAATGACAACAACCATCTTTTCTGCAAAATGTCCCAAGCCTCATCTTGAAAAGTGGTCACCTATTTTGTACACAAATTAGTGCACCATTTCTATGTTGCTAACATTTGTGATTTACGTCCCTCAAGCTTTAAAAAGGTGGCATGCTTATTATAAATATGTACAGACTGACCATTTTCCCTTCGAAGGAAAAGTGGCTTCATGGCTTGATTTTCTTCAAATGTGTCAAAAGGCTTCTTCCATGTAACTTGATTGATTGTGTAGGAAGTAAAGGCTCTCAATTGAACATCTCCCACAAATAGGACTGGATTTAATGTCTGATCATTACTCAGGAAGTAGTCGTGCATATACAGTTTGCACATCAAGTGTTGATTAAAGACATCACGAATTCTTAAGATGCACAAAAATTGTATAAGGTCTTGTATCTCGTGACTGACCTCATGAAAAATTCTTTCTAGACAAAAGAAAAGATATTTCTCATGAAGAAATAGAGCATAGCTATGAGCATGAGGTAGGCAAGCCATTACCTGTTGTGCCAAGGTAAATATTGCTTCTTTATCAGCCTTCAATACTCGCACCTACTCCTCCAAGTTCTCGATCCTCTTTTGAAGTTTCTCCCAATTTTTCTTCTCTCTGTCCATTTGGTCTACATAACCAGTAATGGTCTTTGTAGCTTGTTCAGATATTCTCTTTACTTCTTCCTAGTGGGCCTTCAAAGTGATTGTTCCCTGCTGGAGATAGGACGCACCAGCCTGCCATTTCTGAATTTCAGCGGCCAAAAAGAATTTGCGAGATTCAAATAAATACTCAATAGGCTCGGTTTGTGCAGCGGTATAAGTTGTAGGAATGTCCTCTGTCTGCACTGTCGACGAGATGACCCCGACCTTGAATTTTGTAGCCTTTTTCTTGTGTCTCCTTTCTTTATTTTGTAAGCATAGTACCCTCTTTCTTAATTTGTGATTTTCTATCTTTAATTTCATGGCTTCACTAAATTGAAGCCGGTACCTTTATTCAAGAGGCAGTCTCATTTTTTCACATTGTTCTATGATTTCCTTTTTTACAGCGACTTATTCTGCTGGTCCTGTAGTTGGTTTTGGATTTGGTGTGTTATTGTCAATAAACATGTCGACCAGATCCTCCTTTACCCTGACTTCTTTGATTTTTTCCTCCTTTTGGGGAGCAACCGCTTCATTTCCCATTTCTGGTTCAGGATTTCCAGCAATCGGTTGTGCAATGCCCTCGACATCCTTCCATTGGATCTATTATGTCGCAAGGCCATCTCCTACTAGTCCAGGAATTATTTTCTACCCTTGCGGGTCAGTTTGAGCAAGATTAATTTCTTCGGGAATCCGTGAAGGGATGGCATTGACCATTATTTATTCAACCCGATCTTTAGTCGATATAGGTTCTTGTACCTCAGTGCCCACCTTCACAGTTCCAGTTTGCTCTATCTGTGTATCAGGGAGCACTGGCTCCTCAGTGAGTGTACTAGCCATTATATCCAAAATCATTCCTGTTAGCCCCCTATAAATTTTTGACAAGAAAACAGGGGGCTAAAATGTTTCTGAGCCCTCAAGGAATGTATTTCCTCTGAAAACACATCATCCTTGAAGTCTCCTGTGCCTTTGCCTTTGATAAACCCCCACTGCTGTCCCTAGTTCAAAGGGCCTCACTGATTGTAAAAAACTGTGCTCCAAAAAGCCTACATTTTCCCCTTGTATCCCTGCTGAATTCCCCATTTTAGCCTTCTTTTCCCACTGTCAAGGTTTCCCTCTTATCCCCTAAATTCCCCCAAAATCCCCTTACAATCCCACACACACCCCTTGTTTGGCCTAATTCCCTTTTTTTCCCTCTATCGTTACCTTTTCCTCCCCTAAAATTGCATCAAAATGGGCCAAATAGCCATATTTTTCATGTCTATGGGTTTAGCACCTTTCGGCCCGAGCCCCAGATCCATTTCCCTCCACATGACCTAGCACCAAGGCACAAAGGCGATTACTGCAATTATATATCGAAAGCATTTTGGATCGTCGATCTGTATAGATCAGACGGTCATTGCGATCCCCGCCCGTTCATAGCATCTCCACCATTCATTTACCTGCAGATCCGATGGCCCAGAGTTTATCCGCCCGGTGGTCCCCATGCCAGCGCGCCCTTTTCAAAAAGCTGCCGATTTTTATCGCACCGCCGTCTGAAGCCTGGCGGTATTTTTTATTTCGCGGCGATTCCACTTACCGCCTGATGCGTAGCACTGGCACTGTTCGAAAACCGGCCCCCATCGCGTGTTATCGTTTGGCAGAAAACTCGGCGCGATATGCACGTGCACCGTCTGATCCAAAGCCGCCCATCCAATGGTGATCGCGCTGCGAAGATGCGCGTGAGTTATTCCAAAGCAAATAGACCCTTGGCCCACCTTCTGTCGCCCTCCGATGCATTTTCAGCCGTCGATCTCCTCCTGAGATCGGACGATCCAGATTTAACTCCATGTCCCGCCGTTCACCGGTCCTGCCACATCACCAGTCCACGTGTTTGCATCAATTTTTCATCCGTCCCCCTATATAATTCATTCAAAGGGAAAATTTTAATGTTTTGCGTTAAATTTTCCACCTCGTCTTCCTCTAAAACGTCTCCCGCTAATCCACCGTGTCCCTCCACTAAAACCTCTGCATTCATTGTCTCCACCCATACCAAGTTGCCATTTCTTGCAGTAATCCATGCCACCCACCCCATGCATGTTTTTCTCAATGATTTTTTGTGTTTTGCAGGTTTACAGGCAGGCGGAAAAACGCCATGATTCATACGCACTGTTGTAGTGGCACAGTGCACAATGGAAGCTCAATTTAGAGCCTAATATTACAGAAAAATGTCCGGAAAGGTGTCTGCAACATAAATTTCATCAAAGGACAGAGTTCAAACTCTGCAAAGCCTCTCTGGCACCATTAAAGCTCAGATTGCACAAACAAAGACAGTACTGGAGCACCAGAGAGTTCAAGGCATGTAATGGAAGATTTGTGAGCCTTTTTCAGGGATTTAGAAGGAAAAGGTACCAGTTCAAAGACATCATGGATCACACGGAAGGCCCAGCGCACAGAAAATGATACTACCAGGGTTTCACATCAGCAGTATGTCCTTTCCACAAAGGACGAAGTGCCCATACTATCTCCATTTTATACCGTGTTCTTGAGGAAATTCCAGCCCTGACAATAGTCCTATGCTATCAGAAGCATTTGTTACACAGTATGGCAGACCTTAGCATCATTATCCTACCTTTTTTGTTTAGTTCACTAGAGTGTTACAGCAAGTACATCAAAGAAATACCTGGAGTAAATGGAAGCCTGACGAAGACCACTCTTTCATCCAAAGAGTACCAGAGATAAATGCTCAAAATTTAAAACAGAACAAGGCCTTGGCTCTCTTCCTTTACTGAGTTTTAATGTTTCATTTAGTCTTTCACCTACCTCCTCTGCTCTCTTCAGATATAAAATTCATGAAGGAACTCATTGTAAAGGTTGTTGATCGGTTATCAGAGAAATTACAAGCTGTTTCTTTTGAGACATAGTCTCTATGTAAAGTTGTAAGATAGGCTAAAGAAGATGTTTTCATTCTGAATATTCAGCTATTGGTAATGTAGTACTTGACGGTTGTTGCTCTTTAATATGACAAGCACATTTCTTTGGATCATGATCTAAAGAAGCGGTGATTTTTTTCTATCTCTGTGTTTGTTTTTAACTTGTAGTTCATTTCATTTCATTTCTACTAGCTTGCATTGGAAATCTGGCATAGGATTTACCCTTGTTAGGTACCCTATGTTTCTGCTCTCCTTGCCTTCAATGTTTTCTACTAAATGTGTTATCTAAGGATTGATTTTTGTTAATTTAACCAGTGTAGTGGATGTCATTGCCTACTAGCTGATATATGAATTAAATGAATCTGTTCTTAGATGTTCTTGTTAGGATTTCATTGAAAGAATTGGGAACACTGGGAGGTCTAGAACTTTGTTTCTATCTCACTAGGATCCTTTTCAATTAATTGAACCTTTCTAAGATCCCTCAAGCTGGAGGCCGAAGCATTGAGAGTTCAAAGTCTCTCTCTAATCTCAGGTCTTTAACTTTGTCTTCTAAATCTTTATTGTTTCCTCCTCTCTTACCATTTCATATCACACAATCATCTTTAAGATCCAATGATTTAGATGACTAGCCCAACTGAAAGCTTGCACGTTGAATAGCAAGTAAACTCTTTCCTGACCCCATTTCCCAATGGTCTTGAATGTTCTCTGAATTACATCTCCTTTGCCCCAAACCCTCTTGCTCAACCTTGTCTCATACTGAACTCTTCTTTCCTGATTCCCAACAACCAAACATACATCAAACAAACAAACCCCAAGCCTTATAACTAGCCTAACATCTTAAATTTTGAGCTTCAAAGACATAAAAACTTTGCTTATATAGAGAGATCCCTCTCTGGACCCAGGAGGGCTAGATCCTTAGGTCCGAAAGTGGTTTGATGTTGTCTCATCTTTTTGTATTGCCAACCTTGCCAAAACATGGGAACACAAACATAATGGCGACTCCGCTAGGGAAATTCTGAGTATTTTTCACCTTACTACATCACAAGAACCTCATAAACTTGGAATCTCTGGTTAGGTTGGCAGTTAAACACTCCTATTCACAGATCAACCTCTATACGTTTGTTGTGATCTCCCACACTCTTAGACAGAGTCTGGAAAGGGCCAGGTGGCCTCTGGATCTCATCCTCTTTCAGAGGTGACATATCTGGTAAAAGCCCTCCCAGTCAATCTCTAGTTAGAGTTGCTGTGTTTGGAAGATGTCCTTGAAAAGGGACATTTCATAAGCAGTGTGGTGGAAAGTGTACCCTCCAGAAGCATCCTAAACCTTCCACCTAGCAACTCCATAGCTCCTTAAGGATCAAAGACTCCACTGGTGATCAGTAGGCCTGCTGATTATCTTGGTTCACATAAGACTCCACCGGGAGACCAGCCTTTATAACAACATCAGCCACATTAGAAGCAACAAGTGGGGTTAATTTTCTTGGTTAGAAGATAGCATTCTGGCTTTCAAAATGATTCACACAAGAGCTTACCCAAATCCAAACCCCACTGAAATAGTTGACAACCCTGAGAGCATCCTCAAGAGATCCCCTACACCTAAACAATAAACTATTTCTAAACATATCCATAGAGCTAACTCTACACCAGAAGACCTTACAGCTCTACTAGTCCCATCTTTCGACCCAGACCTACCAAGCAGATTAATAAGAACTAGGTCATTCAGTGTTCTAGACCAACTAGGCCTTGAGCATTCGGGTTCACCACCTCATAGTGGTGAACACCTTTGGGATAGACAGACCCCTCCATCTACACCTCTTGATATTCACATCATTCAAAACATGGGGCTCTGCCACCCTAAATCCACCCAACAAGCTTCTGTTGGTCCTAATATCTCGGTCATCCATATACCAGCTGCTCAAGTTAACCCCTTACCTCCGCAAAATATCATCATGGCAGCCTGGTACACACGTCTGGTTTTACCACCAGCCTCTAGTGCCCTTACCCAACGATTATCAGTCAATGATCCCACACTTCACTGTAAAAGAGTCTACCACAGCCCAGCACCATGTAGATAGGATGGAAGATTATTTTGACTACATGGAGATAGATGATGATATAGTCAAAATGAGAATCTTTGCCCAGAGCTTAGGAGGTGATGTGAAGAAATGGTTCAAAGGCCTACCTCCTAATAGTATCCAAGACCTTCCTGCTTTATATCAAACTTTCATAAACAAGTGGGAAGTTAAGGCCAACCCTCTCCAAACCCTAGCAGAATACAAGAACCTGAAAAGAAACGTAGGAGAGAGTGTCCAGGACTACTCTACAAGGTTTAACAGCGTTTATAATGCTCTTCCACTACACATGAAACCTCCCCAAGGTATGGTTCTAGTGAAATACCCTGAAGGCTTGGAAGTTGATATGGCCTACCAGCTTAGGGATAGGGATTACAAAACATTGGAAGACATGCAAAAGGGAGCAGTGAGTGTAGAGGCAAATCTGATTGAGAAGAAAACAAGATTGAGAGCTGAGAAAAGGGTAACATATAGAGATGATAATGTAGCTTCCACATCTGACCCCAATTATGACCGCATATCCAAAAACATGGGAAAGCTACAGAAAATGATGGAAAAAATGGTTGTCACAGTTAGCAATCAAAACAGAAACCAAAATCATAACCAGAACCAAAACTTTAGAACAAACAATAACACTGCCAACAGACAAAGAGAATCAGAGCAACAATTTATTCACCTATTTCAAGAAAAATTCCTGGATGAATATGAGGGAACCATAGAAGAGTCTAAAGGGAACACAATAAACATGTTTGAAATAGAAGATTCAATCCATAACTGTTACACAGAAGAAGATCAGCCCTCACCCTCATATTGGGATGAGGAAAGATTAGAATCTGAGAATTACAGACTTGGATTTGAAGATGCCATCATGCAGGTCAGAGAACAGTATAAACTTAGGAGCAAGAAAGGCCTAGATAATGCCAAACCAAAATATTCTGAGGTTACCATCAAGAAAAGGCCTGAGAAAATGTCTGAAATAACTACTGAAAGTGACAAATCAGCAGCTGAGAGTTATGGGAAGAATAAAGAAAAAGACAACCAAAACACTGATAAACAAAGCCAACCATCCGGCAGCACTAGCACTGCAGTTAGTGCCCGTGATAAAACAGTTTCTAACACTGTACATAGTGAGAATCAACCCACTGATTCAGCCACTAAGGTAGTGGCTAACAAAACAGAGTTGAACATCCCAAAGAGTCAGCCCACTTTCAATTTGGAGAGTGAGATTGCAAAAATTAAAATCTCTGTCCCACTTTCTAAGTTGGCCACTCAGGATGTATATAAAGGCCAAATTTTGAAAGCATTAAATCTAGGGGAAAACAGTGACACTGTCAATTTGAATGATGATCAACCGGCCCTTCTGTTTGGTCCAAAGATAGAAGGAAAGTTTCAGGAGGGGGTAGTGCCACCTTTTTATATCAGTCTCAATATCCATGATAAGATCCTTCATAACACAATGCATGACTCTGGTGCCTCACACAAATTGATGCCTAAAGTAGTCATGGAAAGATTAGGCCTAGAGATAACCTGACCCTACAAATACTTATATTCATTTGATTCTAGCAGGGTAAAGTGTCTTGGCCTAATCAAAGATTTATGTGTGAGCCTTACCTAGATTCCAGCCAAGTGTATGGTCATGGATGTTGTTGTGGCAGATGTGCCACCCAAGTATGGCATGTTATTATCAATATCATGGGGAGCCAAGCTGCAAGGTACAATGCAGATGGATGGGGCCTATGCCACAATCCCAGTCTTTAGCCAACTTAGAAGATTGTATAGAGAGGCACAAATGAAATTCCTGGTCAGTAGCCCCGAAAAGCCTGAAAATTCACCTTTATACTCTGTACATACAGACCTTGACTCCTTCATCCTTTGTAATGATGAATCCTTAGAGGGGTCAGAGTCCAAAAATAGAGATACAAACAGGGATACGGAGCCCATGGACTTTAACATGATGGCTACTCTAGACTCGGAGGAGAATGATGAAGAAAAATTTGAATAGGGCACTAAAACCAAAACTCAAAGCGAACCAGAAACAGACTGCAGTCAGCTGATTAGTCACCCTTCACAAGCACATACACCACACCAAGAACGAAATGATGACAAACCCGAGAATGAAACCTTATGGGAAATGAACTTCGATGCATCATGCACCAAGAGAACTGCTGGAGCAGGAGTGTGGATACATAACACAGAGAGTGATTACGTAGAGAGCCATGCCTATAACCTGCACTTCAAATGTATAAACAATATTGCAAAGTATGAAGCTCTTATCCTAGGCTTAAACCTGTTGAGAAAATTAGGAGCCCGTAGGATAGCTGTGCATGGGGACTCTGAGTTGATCATTAAATAGGTGAATGGTGAATACACAGCGAAACATCCTAGACTGAGAGCATACAGGAAATGACACTATGGATTTATTGAAAACCTTTGTAGAATACGAGTTGGTGTTTGTCCCTACGAGCCAGAACGCGATTGCAAATGGACTAGCTTGTATGGCTAGTTCGTATCATAAACCTCCCAGTGAGAAACAAATCATCATTCAGACCAAATTCAGACCTGCAGTGCCAGATAACGAAAAATATTGGCAGGTTTTTGAAGGAGATAAATAGATTGAGGATTTCCTGATAGGCAGAAAAGAGTTTGAGATTTCTAACTCAGACTCTACATCTGACAATAGCTGCCTAAGTGAAGAGTCCTCAGATGAGGAAGAGCCACCCTGTAACATAGAAATAAACGCTTTAAACAAACAGATTGGAAATCCCAATGAAGAACGTGAAAATGTAGATAGTGAAGAAGTAGAGGTGCTGCAGACCAAAGATAATAATATACCTCGAGGTATGGCACCTTTAGAGGACCTTTTTTACTTTGATGATGTAGCAAAAAAGTCCACTATAGAACATGCAGAATCTGATGTTGAGGAATGCGACATAGGCATTGAAAACAAACCCAAGATGATCAAATTGGCTAAGTCCCTGCCTGCAAACATGAAAAAGAAATACATCGACCTATTCAACGAATTCATTGATGTGTTTGCTTGGAGCTATGAGGACTTAAGGGCCTATGACACAAACATCATACAACACAAAATACCTTTGAAAGAGAATCAGAAACCCTTCAGACAAAAACTTCACAAAATAAACCCAAAATAATTGCCTGCAGTTGAAAAAGAGATTAAGAAGATGTATGAGGCAGGCATAATAGTCCCTGTGAGGTTTTCTGATTGGGTCTCAAACCTTGTAGTTGTGAGAAAGAAAACAGGTGAGATCAGATTATGCATAGATTTCAGGAATCTTAATAGAGCCTCACTCAAAGACAATTACCCTTTGCCAAAAATGGAACACATTCTTCAGAAGGTAGTAGGCTCAAAAAGGGTCTCCCTGTTAGATGGTTTCTTGGGTTATAACCAAGTCCTAGTAATCCCAAAAGACCAACTCAAGACGGCCTTTACCACTCCATGGGCACCTTTATGTACGTTAAAATTCCTTTTGGACTGATGAATGCTGCTGCAACCTTCCAAAGAGCAATGGATATAGCATTTTTTGATGAGATAGGGCACTTCATTGTTATATACCTGGATGACATAACCGTTTATTCCAAAACTGAGGAAGAACACCTAAAACATCTGAGAAAGGTCTTTGAAAAGTGTAGAAGGTTCGGTCTGTCATTGAATCCTAAAAATACTGTATTTGGGCTGCAAGAAGGTAAGCTTCTTGGCCACATCATATCTGAGAAGGGAATTAGGATAGACCCACAAAGAGTTGAGGGAATACTACAAATCACACACCCAAGAAACATCAAAGAATTGCAGTCCTTCATTGGGAAGGTCAACTTCCTCAGGAGGTTTATTCCCAACTTAGCAGAGCACCTCCGGAATATGAAAAAAATGTTGAAGAAGGGTGCAGGAGTTAAATGGATTGTAGAGGGAAAAAAATCTTTTGAATCAGTAAAACTTGCACTCACCCGGGCTCCTGTCCTAACCAGCCCTGATTTCTCAAAGGATTTTCTGATTTTATCATTTGCATCCGAGCATACAGTAGCTGCAGTTCTGCTGCAGAAAAATCTAAAGGGAATGGAACAACCCATTTCTTTCTTCAACAAAGCTTTGAGAGACACACCCTTGAAATAAAACATAATGGAAAAGCAGGCTTATGGTCTGGTTAAGGCCTTGAAAGAATTTAGGGTGTACATACTGCATTCCCACACCATAGCCTACGTACCCAACATAGTGGTTAAAGACATCTTGTCCCAAGACCCAGATGGGAAAAGGGGAAAATGGATCGTTGTGATATTAGAATATGACCTTGAGATAAAACCCACAAAACTGATTAAAGGTCAGGGCTTAGCTCAACTAATGGCTTAATCAAATCTACAAGCCCTGGACATTAACATGGTATATGCCTTGGATGAGCAGCAGGGATTTCCTGATCCCACTGTTGAGGAGAAGTTTTAGAGCTCTCCTTGGTATTCTGACATTCTGTATGTGCTTACACACCTCAATGTCCCTCCTGAATTATCAAAGGCCAAGGCCAGATTCTTAAAGCTAAAGGCTAAAAGCTATTGCATAATGAATGAAGGATTATACTGGAAAAATGCAAATGGCCTATTGCTTAAATGTTTGCTTGAGTCTGAAGCAGAAAGGATTAAACAAGAATTCCATGAAGGAGAGTGTGGAGGCCACCTGAACTGGAAAGTCACTGCAAAAAAATACTCAGAGCTCACTACTATTGGCCCACACTCTTCAATGGCATCCATAAGATGGTAATTGCCTGCCACCAATGTCAGATGTTTGAAGGAAAAAGAAAACTCCTCCCCTTACCTCTACAACCCATCACCGTTGAAGGTCCCTTCATGCAATGGGGCCTAGATTTCATAGGAGAAATTCACCCTGCTTCTTCTGCACAACACAAATGGATCTTAACAGCCACAGACTACTTCACTAAGTGGATAGAGGCTCTACCTACTAGGAATGCCACAGATTCAGTCATCATTAGGTTCCTAGAAGGTCATATCCTCTCTTGGTTTGGTTTCCCAAGGAAAATAATCACCGATAATGTCGCTTTTTGGATCTGAAAATGGTCATGTATCGCTAGCATCGAACTGCCTATTACCCACAAGGTAATGGCTTAGCTAAATCATCAAACAAGAGCCTGGTGGCCATCATCAAAAAGCTGCTGGAAGAGAACAAAAAGTCATGGCATAACAAGTTAGTGCATGCCCTGTGGGCTGACAGGCTTACAACCAAGAAGTCTATTGGCATGTCACCATATCAGCTTGTCTATGGAACAGAAGTAGTTTTCCCTACCAGCCTTGGAGTACCAGTGATCAAACTTGTCGAATAAATTCAGACAGAAGAAGACATCATGTTAAGGAGGATAAATCAAACCATTCATCTCTAGAAAATAAGGGAAGAGGTCTATAACAGAGCTCTAAAGGTTCAAGAAAATATAAAGAATTTATTTGACAAAAGAACCAAAGCTTCTGATTTCAAAATTGGAGATAAAGTTCTGAAGTGGGACTCAAGGAGAGAGGACAAAGGAAAGCACAGCAAGTTTGATGGTTTGTGGCAAGGTCCCTACATCATCTAGGCCATTGTGGGTTCAAATGCCTTTTTTATACAAGAATTAGATGGTACAGAGCTGTTTGGGGGTCCTGTGAATGGCAGGATGTTTAAACACTACTACTGCTGATTTCCAGTTTCTAGTTTCCATTTCCATTGTAAATACCATCGCAGTGTTTTTTTTCAAGAAAAAGAGAAAATGTTAAAAAAAAAAAAGGAGAGAAAGGAGAGGTTCAGACATGCTCAAAACATGAACCTCTGAAGTGCAAAAGATTGGCTCTAATATGATCAAAACCTGAGCCAAAGGAAGTAAAGATAGTTGGCTCAAACATGCCCAAAACCTGGACTAGTAAAGAAGGAAAAAGAATCGGCTCTAACAAGCCCAAAACCAGAGCTGAATGAAGAAGAGAAAGTGACTCTAACAAGCTCAAAACTTGAGTCACAAAATAAAGAAGGATGCTTCACGCTTCAGATTTCAAGCCTTCAAGATTTTGTTTTCAATTTTCTGCAAAATTCTGTCCATGTGCAACTGTCTTTATGCCTTGGATCCACAGCAAGCTAGACTGTCTAATCCTAGTTTGATTGTTTTTAAATTTTTGTTGTAGAATGTAGAGAGGAAATCTACTGGACAGTCTAATCCCAGTGGATATTAGATTAGGTAGAGAAACATGTGAGGCCAACAGTTTAATCTGGTCTCATGGAGCAATAAGGGTAGAAATAGAATATGTTTATTTTCTTGTTTGTAAAAATAAAAATGGTGTAAAGGGTCTGCTAGTTCAAATGCACCCTGGAAGAAAAAATGCTAGGATTGTAGGATGGGTAGGTAGATTGTTTGGAAGAGTTTTTCTACTAAATTGATGTCTTCACAATTGTGGCAGCTAAAAATCAAAGAACAAAGGTGGCTCAAGTAGCAGGCATCTAGCCTACACCAAAGATCATTTTCTAAATTCCTGACTCCTTCAAGAAGAAGCCATCCCCATGTGGAGCCACTGTTAGCCCCCTATAAATTTTTGACAAGAAAACAAGGGGCTAAAATGTTTCTCAGCCTTCAAGGAATGCATTTCCTCTAAAAAAACATCATCCTTGAAGTCTCCTATGCCTTTGCCTTTGATAAACCCCCACTGCTGTCCCTAGTTCAAAGGGCCTCACTGATTGTAAAAAACTGTGCTCCAAAAAGCCTACATTTTCCCCTTGTATCCCTGTTGAATGCCCCATTTTAGCCTTCTTTTCACATTGTCAAGGTTCCTCTCTTATCCCCTAAATTCCCCCAAAATCCCCTTACAATCCCACACACACCCCTTGTTTGGCCTAATTCCCCTTTTTTACCTCTATCGTTACCTTTTCCTACCCTCAAATTGCATCAAAATGGGCCAAATAGCCATATTTTTCATGTCTATGGGTTTAGCACCTTTTGGCCCTAGCCCCAGATCTGTTTCCCTCCACATGACCCCGCGCCAAGGCATAAAGGCACTTACCGCAATTATATATCGGAAGCATCTTGGATCGTCGATTTGTATAGATCGGACGGTCGTCATGATCCCCGCTCGTTCATATCATCTCCACCGTTCATTTACCCGCAGATCCGACGACCGAGAGTTTATCCGCCCGGTGGTCCCCACGCCGGCGGGCCCTGTTAAAAAATCGGCTGGTTTTTATCGCACCGTCGTCTGAGGCCTAGCGGTATTTTTTATTTCGCGGCAATTCCACTCGCCGCCTGACGCGTAGCACCGGCACTGTTCGAAAACTTCCCCCCATTGCGCGTTATCGTTCAGCAGAAAACTCGGCACGATATGCACATGCACCGTCTGATCCAGAGCTGCCCATCCAACGGCGATCGTGCTGCGAAGATGCGCGTGAGTTAATCCAAAGAAAATAGACCCGTGGCCCACCGTCTGTCGCCCTCCGATGCATTTTCAACCGTCGATCTCCTCCTCAGATCAGACGGTCCAGATTTAACTGCATGTCCCGCCATTGACCGGTCCTGCCACGTCACCATTCCACGTGTTTCCAACACTTTTTCGTCCGTCCCCCTATATAATTCATTCAAAGGGAAAATTTTAATGTTTTGCATTAAATTTTTCACCTAGCCGTCCTCCAAAACGTCTCCCGCTGATCCACCGTGTCCCTCCACTAAAACCTCTGCATTCATCGTCTCCACCCATGCCACGTTGCCATTTATTGTAGTAATCCATGCCACCCACCCCATGCATGTTTTTCTTAACGAGTTTTCATGTTTTGCAGGGTTACAGGCAGGCGAAAAAAGGCCATGATTCATACGCACTATTGTAGTGGCACAGTGCACAAAGGAAGCTGAATTTAGAGCCTAATATTACAGAAAAACGTCCGAAAAGGTGTCTACAACATAAATTTCATCAAAGGACAGAGTTCAAACTCTGCAAAGCCTCTCCGGCGCCATTAAAGCTCAGATTGCACAAACAAAGATAGTACTGGAGCAACAAAGAGTTCAAGGCACGTAATGGAAGATTTTTGAGCCTTTTTCAGGGATTTAGAAGGCAAAGGTACCAGTTCAAAGACATCATGGATCACACGGAAGGCCCAACACACAGAAAACAATACTACCAGGGTTTCACATCAGCAGTATGTCCTTTCCACAAAGGACGAAGTGCCCATACTATCTCCATTCTATACCGTGTTCTTGAGGAAATTCTATTCCTGACAACAGTCCTATGCTATCAGAAGCATTTGTTACACAGTATGGCAGACCTTAGCATCATTTTCCTACCTTTTTTGTTTAGTTCACCAGAGTGTTACAACAAGTACATCAGAGACATACCTGGAGTAAATGGAAGCCTGACGAAGACCACTCTTTCATCCAAAGAGTACCAGAGATAAATGCTCAGAATTTAAAACAGAATGAGGCCTCGGCTCTCTTCCTTTGCTGAGTTTTAATGCTTCATTTAGTCTTTCACCTACCTCCTCTGCTCTCTTCAGCTATCAAATTCATGAAGGAACTCATTGTAAGGGTTGTTGATCGGTTATCAGAGAAATTACAAGTTGTTTCTTTTGAGACATAGTCTCTGTGTAAAGTTGTAAGATAGGCTGAAGAAGATGTTTTCATTCTGAATATTCAGCTATTGGTAATGTAGTAATTGACAGGTGTTGCTCTTTAATATGACAAGCACATTTCTTTGGATCCTGATCTAAAGTAGCGGTGATGTTTTTCTATCTCTATGTTTGTTTTTAACTTGCAGTTCATTTCATTTCATTTCTACTGGCTTGCATCGGAAATCTGGCATAGGATTTACCCTTGTTAGGTACCCTATGTTTCTTCTCTCCTTGCCTTCAATGTTTTCTACTAAATGTGTTATCTAAAGATTGATTTATGTTAATTTAACCAGTGTAGTGGATGTCATTTCCTACTTGCTGATGTATGAATTAAATGAATCTGTTCTTAGATGTTCTTGTTAGGATTTCATTGAAAGAATTGGGAACACTGGGAGGTCTAGAACTCTGTTTCTATCTCACTAGGATCCTTTTCAATTAATTGAACCTTTCTAAGATCCCTCAAGCTGGAGGCCGAAGCATTGAGAGTTCAAAGTCTCTCTCCGATCTCAGGGCTTTAACTTTGTGTTATAAATCTTTATTGTTTCCTCCTCTCTTACCATTTCATATCACGCAATCATCTTTAAGATCCAATGCTTTAGATGACTAGCCCAACTGAAAGCTTGCGCATTGAATAGCAAGTAAACCCTTTCCTGACCCCATTGCCCAATGGTATTGAATGTTCTCTGAATTACATCTCCTTTGCCCCAGACCCTCTTGCTCGGCCTTGTCTCATACCGAACTCTTCTTTCCTGATTCCCATCAACCAAACATACATCAAACAAACAAACCCCGAGCCTTATAACTAGCCTAACATCTTAAATTTTGAGCTTCAAAGACATAAAACCTTTGATTATATAGAGAGATCCCTCTCTGGACCCAAGAGGGCTAGATCCTTAGGTCCGAAAGTGGTTTCATGTTGTCTCATATTTTGGTATTTCCAACCTTGCCAAAACATGGGAACACCAACAGTTCCAACAAATTCTAAAATTGGTGGAATACCTCTTTCTTCCACCAAACGCCGAGGGGAATGAAATTTATTTTCCCCTTTTAGTAAAGTTGCAGGAAACGGAGAATCATGAACATATTCTTCAATTTCCATCCCTACTATGCCTATTTCTTTAGGTTATTTCTTCTCATCCTCCTTTTTCACTGATTGAACCAAGATTTCTTCGACATTATCTCCTTGTCTAGTAGTCGACACTAGTTCTTGTGGAGCAGTGCTGACTGCAGGACCTGTTCCTTCTACAAATTCATGATTCTTTTGAGTTAGTGGTGGTGGTTCTTGTGTAACACCACCACTTCCGATTCTTGCTTCATACCCCAAATTTACTTGGACAGGTCGTGCTGGTTCTTGTGTGAAAATGCCACTTATCAATCGCCTGATTGGTGATGATCCTCTTTGTGCATCGTCAGTCGACGTTGGTTCCTGTGGAATAATGTCGACTTCATTTTCCAACTCCATTACTTTTTATACCTACTAGACTGAAAAAACGATGCTAGTTCTTGTGGAACAATATCGACTGTGACTTCTTCCATTTCCATTGCTTCTGTTCTTAATGAACCAATAGGTAATGCTGGTTTTTGTTTAACAAAATCAACTTTGGTTTCTTCCATTTCCATTGCTTCTATATTTAATGAACCAATAGGTGATGTTGGTTCTTGTGTGACAGAATCAACTGAGGCCTCCTCTACCTCCATTTCTTCTGCTTCGTCCTCCTCCCTTGCATATATCATAGCCTCAAGTTCTTCTTCTGATAATTCAACGAATTGTGACCAGGGCATAGGGATTTGAGCCAATGCATGCATTACCAATAGTCAGATTAACCCATGATTTGTGAGGACCGAGAAGACTTTTCCATAGGAAGAAAGGCATATCCAACAAATGGATTTGTGTCTTCCGAAACTGAAGGTATGCCAAAAACTTGAAGTGGTATTTAAATATAGTAGAAAGTTTCCCTTCATAGGTTATATACCTTATTAAAAAATATGCCACCTCACCCCATGGATATGGCAGGGACTTACGATCATATCCCCTTCCCTTCTGAACTATTGTTTCCCCAGCCCGTAAAATGAATTTTGGGAATTTTGGCAAAGGGGCTTTTTCGAGAGAACCATTTCTTCCCCTGCTGTGGCAATCCACTAACCACCAAGATGACTTCCTACATGACAGAAATATCCAAACCCCACACTCTGGAGTGATTTCCCTCATATTTCAATGTGAATTCGGTTGTGATAGTTTCTTCGAATCCTTGCATCCTGTCAAAGTACACATCCGAGCCTGCATCTAAAAATATTTTCCATACATCTGCATTGATGCAAGCCAGAGTTGTATTCTCTAGTTCATGTCTCACAGATACTCCACCCATTCCATGATAGCTCAGTCACAATGCTTCGGAGTAGCATAGGACCGTTGGGGGAGAGTATCGACAGATAATCCTTGCGGTGACAGAATGGTAGAAAATGGAATGCAATAATAGTAAAATAGGGAAGGTAATTTTTCGGAAAATGGGAAAAATCATGTTGGATTATGGTAATGACTGAGGATAATGACGGTAATTATTCCACAAAATTTTAAAGGACTATTTTGAATCGTGGAGTGTACGTATTAGAACAAGTTCTGATGATGATGTCAACAAATCATTATTACTATTTCATTATGTTGTTGTTTCAGTTATGAAAACACCTCCCCCCAACTAATGGATGAGCGTCAACGGTTTTTTGTTTGTGTGTTTGGAATGCTTCACTTTTGTGGTATGCAACTTTAAAAAAAATACAAATTGGAACTGTTTATATACTGTATGGAAATGATCTCTCTAAAAACTAACAAAGGTCACTGGAAAAGTTTCCATGCCCATTTGTAAAGCCCCATTAGTCTCTAAAGATCCAAACACCTCTTGGGATCAATAATCATTGGTCAATAAATCCACTTGTTGCTACAATACATTTTAAATGGTGATAGAGTACAATACTTTCTACATCTAACAGTAGAACTTGACTATACAGTGACTTTAGTAGTTCATTTTTTCAGGTTTTTAGTTAATGTATTTAGTTAGCTGAACTTAATTAGATTGAATATTTACACCTTAAGGTGTTCTTATTTGAAAACAAATTTCCTAGTTGTAAGTGTGTCACTATTTGCTCCATTGGATCAAATGTTAGACGATTGAAATGTTTTAGGCCATAAGATCCACTGCCTCCTTCATTTACACTAGATTAACTAATTAACTAACTCAGTAAACATTAGTCATATCTTCCACCTTGTTATGAAATATGACATAGCTCTCTTGAGTCGAAATTCTGAGTTTCAATCTCCAAGTATCTTTTGTTGAACGTACAAATCTTAGAAAAGAAGATTGTCATTCTTTCTGATATTCATATATGTTCGACAAGACCTATACTTAGAGTTTGAACATTTTAGTTTCAGTCTCTCATAACATGATATCTTGCCAATACGAAAAAAAACGGTTAGTTTGGGAAAATACACTTCTTGGTTGTTTTCATGATGATTAGGGAAATGGATGGCAAGGACCCTTCATTCTTCTTCGAAGTCCCAAACTGAAAAATCTGCTTTATTGGGTTGCTGTCCCAATCCCAAAGCAAAAGCAGTAGCATTCTGCTTTATTGGGTTGTCCCAATCCCAAAGTAGTAGCATTCTCATTGAAATATTGAGGCCATGGCCTCTATACTTCAACTGAGGATAAAAAAAAATAAAATAAAATGTACACATGCAAAGACACCCATTTTCTGTATCCTGGCTCACATAGTAGAGTGCTCCATATCAGTGGGGCAGTGGGGCTTATCGGAGATTGTAGATAGTAAAGTTGAGCCCATTCTCGTAAAAATAATGCTAATGTACAGCAGTTGGTCAGACATGTTTTTTATCTATATGATATCGTGGGTATTCACTTTGTGGAGATTATTCTTTTCTGGAGTACGCACACTCTTTTGTATATGGTATGCAGTTTTTTTACTTCATTGTTAAGCTGTTTAGGAATTGAAAGTATATATATAGTTTTTTAGTTTTTTTAAATTTATTGTATAGGTTTAGGAATTGAAAGGATATATATATATATATATATATATATAAATTTATTGTATAGGTTTTGAATTTCTAGATTTTCTTTTATAGATAAAATCTGATTTTTAATTCAGTTAGCCTTTTTTCCTGTTTTAAAGTTATTGATTAATTTCTCTCAACAAATTGTTAGATAACTTTTAAGAAATTAATAATAGTTTTATAGATTTTCACTGGCACAATTTACAATTTATAATTAAATTAATAATTAAATCTATATTAAAAAAATAAAAATAAATAAAATTCTGATTTTTGCTCTGTGAAACCCACACATGCAAAAAAAAAATAAAAATAAAAAAATAAATAAAATAAATGAAAAAATAAAATAAAATCTTTTCTGTATCCTGGCTCACATAGAAGAGCACTCCATATCCGTGGGGCTTAGTGGAGATTGTAGACAGTAAAGCCAAGCCCATTCACCTCGGAATAATGCTAATGGACAGCAGTTGGTAAGACATGTTTTTTATCTATATTATATCGTGGGTATTCACTATGTGGAGATTATTCTTTTCTGGATTACAAGCACACTGTTTCGTATATGGCATGTAGTCTTTTTACTTCATTGTTAAGCTGTTTAGGAATTGAAAGGATATTCTTTTCTGGATTACAAGCACACTGTTTCGTATATGGCATGCAATTTTTTTACTTCATTGCTAAGCTGTTTAGGAATTGAAAGGATATATATTTTTTTAGTTTTTTTAATTTAGTCTATATGTTTTGAATTTTATTTTTTTATTTTTCATTTTTTATTTTTATAGAAAATTTTATTTTTAATTCAGTTAGGGTTTTTTCTTGTTTTAAGGTTATTAATTAATTTCTCTCAACGGATTGTTGGGTAACTTTTAAGAAATTGGTGATAGTTTTACAGATTTTCACGGGCATGATTTACAATTTACAATTTATAGTTAAGCTAGTAATTAAATCTACATAAAAAAAATTAAAATTCAGATTTTTGGGCTGTGAATTACATTTGGCAAAAACAATCTAAGTGAATATTTTGTAATGTGCAATTTCTAATTAATTTGTATTTCCATATTTCCTTACAATCAAGTACAAGACAAGGGATCATGCTTGACTTTTTTATATGTCTAAATATCCAACCTTGTTCTTAGCTTCTTATCATTACTATTTTTTTTAAATAAAATTTTATTTTAAAAGATAAAACGATTCCAAAAATAATGTAATTGTAGGTCAAATGGGCACTTTGTACCTATAATATTATCAATGTGACTTGCTACTACTTTAAAGAGTGTACAAGTCTGCACCCAAAACATTTATTTGTGAATATTAAAGTAATTTTTTTTATTAAAATTAAGTTACTTAAAAAAATATGGATGTGAATTTTTAAGTAAATATTTTTGTCAAGTTGTTTTGTAAAACAAATATTTCCTCTGTGAATGCCAACGAATTGAGGCGGGTGAAGACTGGAGTTTCAACAATCTGCAGCAGGTTCACCATACTATTGGGAGTTCAGTCTTACTAGTAATCAGCTCAACACAATGGGTAAGAGGCAAACGATACAAACAGTGGCCTAAACTACAGAAAAAGGGAAAGAGAAGATGATAGAACCTGAAGCTCAGAACACGAAAAGAGGCAGGAAGACAAAGCTAGAGGTCCTACTGAATCTCTCCTGAGTATACTCCCTAGGAAATTTGTCTCAAGTTAGAAAGGAAATTCATGGTTGGTAAAGAGAAAACCACAACAATGAGGAAGACATTGAAGTAGAGGAAAAAATTATGGAGGAAGACAAAGCTAGAGGTCCTACTGAATCTCTCCTGATTATACTCCCTTGGAAATTCGTCTCAAGTTAGAAATGAAATTCATGGTTGGTAAAGAGAAACCCACAGCAATGAGGAAGACATTGAAGTAGAGGAAAACATTATGGACTTCATTTCAGATCCTGGGAACACTAGAGGTCCCCTCTCATTGTTCAATCAAATATTCCATACTTATTGGATCATGAAATGCCTTTTAGCTAAGGCTATTCAGAGTATTCATCCATGTAGAGAGAAGCAAGAACCAAAACTACAGGACATTGATATTCAGATTCAACATATTAAGGTGACTCAGTACCAAGCTACTCACCGTATTGGGAAAATTGAAGATTGTGTTGGACGAATTGAGAAGAAGATCCAACAGCTGCAGCAAGCAGACATGCCAGGTTCTACAACAAAGGACCCTGCTCCAATAGAATCTTCAGATGGATAGGATTTCAGTTTAATTCTGTATATGCATTTTGTTTTTTTGGCCACAACATTCATTTCAAACTGTTACCTTGTAAATAGTTTAAATAGTGAACTAACTAATGCAGCAAATAGAAGAATGAAACATTTTCAATTTTGGATGGCTTTTAACGCATTACAAACATGGTTTCCTCGAGGAAGGTTGAGGCCACAAAACCACTAACTATTGTAACCTGCTTTGAGAATATAAATAGAAAATAGAAAGGAACTACCAAATTGACAAAAAAAAAAAAACTAATTAAATCGAATATGGATTCTTATTAGAATGAGTTTGATATGATTTTGATTTCAAATATTTATAGATAATAATATATATCTATATTAATTTTGCTAAAATTTAGTGATAAATAAAAAGATGGATTTGATTACATCATATTTATGTCATAGAATCAACTTTTAGACCCTCTATGATTATATTTCATTATCAGAATTGGATATCCAAGTAAATTCTATGTTATTAATTTCTTTTTTAAAGAGGAATTGGTTTAAGATAATGTGATTAAGTATTTTACTTTATAGATATTATATTTTAATTATTATTTTTACAATTTTAACAAAAGATATATTTTTATGAACCACACTTTATTAAATATTTTAGTTTTTTTTCACCATTTTTAAAATATTAAATCATAAAAAAAGAAGAAGAGTAATTTTGTATTTTTAAAATCTAATAAAAAGATAATTAGTAATTTTATATTTTTAAAATCTATTCATAGTAATAAATAAGATCCTTATTTGTCATCATACAAAATTTCTATTTTTTTTTTGTGAGTGAGTTGAATTGATTTTCATTATTGAGCAACTAAATTGCTAACAATCTTGGAGACTACATATATTCTATAAAAGTCAAGCTAATTTGGTTGCTACAAATGTTTTGGTTTCAGGGTTATACACTAAGAAATAGGTCCCGTCCCAAACATGAAATTTGATGAAATGCTTTTGTACCCTTTGCTCATGGAATGACACTTATATCAAACTATCAATATCAAGAAATTGATCTCTTTTTAATTTCTTTTTCAATAAAGGAATGCATACAAAGAGTTTATAGATAAACTTTGTTGTAAAATGATGTATTTAAGTATTTTACTATTTTAATTATGGATATTATACTTTAATTATTATTTTTTTACAATTTTAACAAAAAAATTATATTGTTATGAGACAATCCTTTATTAAATATTTTAGTTTTTTTTTTAACTTTTTTCTAAAGTATTAAACCATACAAAGAATTAATTAGTGATTTTATATTCTTATATATTATTCTGAAAAATTAATTAACATTATTAAATTTTTAACAGTAGCTAAGTTTCCTCTACCCATAACCAATAGTACGGACTACAAAAAATCATAAACATAATAAGGAACTTTGAAAGGGACTACATCTTAGAATTTGTTAATCACACAAATCTATTCACAGTAATAGATAAGGTACATATTCACTACAAGTTTCCTCTACCCATAACCAATAGTATGGACTACAAAAAATCATAAACATAATAAGGAAATTTGAAAGGGATTACATCTTAGAATTTTTCAATCACACAAATATATTCACAATAATAGATAAGGTCCATATTGACTACAAGTTTCCTCTACCCATAACCAATATTATGGACTACGACAAATCATAAACATAATAAGGAACTTTGAAAGGGATTACATCTTATAATTTTTCAATCACACAAATCTATTCACACTAATAGATAAGATCCTTACCCTATATTTTATTATCATACACTGAAATCCCTATATTCCTTCCTTGTATTGCAAAATGAACCACAAAATTGATCAACTTTGTACTTTTGGTATCTAGATTAACTTTGAAAATTAAAAATACATATCTATTATGGCATCCATATTCCTTATAGACCAACCAAATTTTCCACATTATAAAACAAACTCTAACAATAACCACTCAAGTTGCTCTCCATTTTTTGAAATCCCCTAAGTATGGAATACAACAAATCACAAATAAGGAACTTTGAAATGGATTACATCTTATAATTTGTCAATCACACAAATATATTCCCAGTAATAGATAAGATCCTTATACTTATTTTTTATCATACAGTGACATACATATATTTGACTTACTTATATTCCTCCTATTGGAGAATCAAATTGATTAACTTTGTAATTTTGGTATCTAGATTAACTTTGAAAATTAAAAATGCATATCTATTATGGCATCCATATTGCCTACAGACCATCCAAATTTTCCACATTATAAAACAATTTCTAACAATAACCGCTCAAGTTTCTCTCCAAGTTTTGAAATCCCCATGCATGTTAGGGAGATAACAGTGTAAAATCAATTGTTCCTATCCAAAAAAAACATCGAGAAAGTAAATATTGAGATATAATAACTGAGTTTTCAATTATTGTGAAAAACAAAACATCACATTAGCTCATAGATATATCCAATGTTGCAATGATTTGAGATGATGACTCAATTTTGAATCATTGTAAGCCCTAAAAATTATATACTCTTGATATACTGGACATTCTTCTCAAGGTATTCCATCGATTCCAAGTTACATGATTATTACTGAGTTGGAAAAAGAAAAGCTTCATGGTCATTCTCGAAGGTCGAATCCAGATTTTCAGGAGAAGGGAACTCCTATAATATGGGGAAAATCTCTTGCAACAAATTGTAATGGGAAACCCAATTTTATATCACTAAGGACTCAGAGATTGTTGCCACAAGTTCAATTAACCAGGGTGCACATAAAAAGTGAGCGATCTCTTGGCATTGGTAGGAAGTCAATTCTCTCATGATTTGGAGATTTATCTTTGTTCATCTTTCTTTGGAGAAATTTATTTAAATGTTGACATTTTGTCACTTTTATTACAGAAAGGGAAATCCTTTTTCAGGTTGATTCGAAAAGGTGATTTGTATTTGATATTCTCTTGATATTTTGTGCGCAATTTCTTCCCGGTTAGTAATGAATGTGCATATTCTCATTTAGTAATGAATTTGAATATCTCGAGATGCCTTTTATATATTATGAGTTTATATTAACTGTGTTGGACTTTATATTCACTCTAAATGTCTTTTGAACCCCAAAATGAACCAAATTATGTTGTATATACACAGAATATACAATGTTGCATATTCATGATTTGATTGCGAGTGTACATTTTTATGGGTCCACATGGGAGAAATTATTCATTGACTATAAACTGTCATATTGTATATTTTGTTTAGCTTCAAAACATTTTCAGAAGGGTTTGGATATTATGGATGATTTGAGTTAATATCTGCTTGATTTTATGGTGTATAATAATATGCGTTGAACTTCATAGCTAATGCCTTGTACTTGAGAAAGCACAACCAATTTTTTCTTGGAAGGGCATCGATGGATGTCATAAAATATTTTGAACTTTCTAATCACTAAACTCTCGTGGGACAACAAAGGTCACTATGTGCAATTTACACATGCATTTTCTATAAAAAAAGGTGTAGTTCATGCTATTATGGGGTTCAATTTCTAGATTGGAGATATGTGCATTTTTATTCAAGGTTAGATCTTAATTCATGTAGAAATTCAAAATTTATTTACAAAATTGTTATAGACCTTTGTAGACACATGTTTCAAACTATAAAAAAAATTCTTTGTATTAATTAAGGTTGCCTATAGTACGAGGAAATGATCAAGAAGAAACATGGAAGAATTGTACTAAAAATACCTCTTGTTTGGAAGGTACCAAATTACAATCTATTTCTTTATTTACGAGGAATTCATGTTGGCATAATTGGCATAATCAGAGAATATATTTAACTTCAACACAAATCTCATGATTTGTGAGGCTCAAGGAAGCAATATTGTAGTAAGAATAGATAAGGTCCATATTGACTACAAGTTTCCTCTACCCATAACCAATATTATGGACTACAAAAAATCATAAACATAATAAGGGACTTTGAAAGGGATTACATGTTAGAATTTTTCAATCACACAAATCTATTCACAGTAATAGATAATATCCTTACCCTATTTTTTTTATTATCATACAGTGACATCCCTATATTCCTATCTCCTATTGCAGAATGAACCATAAAATTGATTAAATTTGTAATTTTGGTATCTAGATTAACTTTGAAAATTAAAAATACATATCTATTATGGCAACCATATTCCCTACATAGCAACCAAATTCTAACAATAACCACTCAAGTTGCTCTCCAATTTTTGAAATCCCCTTAGTATGGACTACAAAAAATCATAAACATAATAAGGAACTTTGAAATGGATTACATCTTATAATTTTTCAATCACTCAAATATATTCCTAGTAATAGATAACATCTTTATCCATATTGTTTATCATATAGTGACATACTTATATTCCTCCTATTGGAGAATAAAATTGATTAACTTTGTAATTTTGGTATCTAGATTAACTTTGAAAATTAAAAATACATATCTATTATGGCATCCATATTGCCTACAGACCATCCAAATTGTCCACATTATAAAACAATTTCTAACAATAACCACTTAAGTTTCTCTCCAATTTTTGAAATCCCCCATCCATATTGCCTACACACCATCCAAATTTTCCACATTATAAAACAATTTCTAACAATAACCACTCAAGTTGCTCTCCAATATTCGAAATCCCCATGCATGTTAGTGACATCACAGTGTAAAATCAATTGTTCCTATCCAAAACAAACATTGAGAAAGTAAATATTGAGATATAATAACTTAGTTTTGAATTGTTATGAAAAAAAAACATCACATTAGCTCAGAGATATATCCAATGTTGCAATTATTTGAGATGATGACTCGGTTTTGAATCATGATTAGCCCTAAAAATTGTATACTCTTGATCAATTAAGAATAACCTAGGATGTATAAAGTGGATGCTTAGGTGGTTGGTACAAGTATGGAGGATGTTTTTTAAATGGTAAGGTTATTTAGATACTTTTTTTGGTATAACTCACAATGCTTTTATTATTAGGCATAAATTTCTATCAAGGAGGGAAGATAGGAAAAATAACATTATAGAAGAAAGAACCTAGAATACACAGTTCATTTGGATCTATTAAAATTGAGCATACTGAACATGCTTCTCAAGGCATTCCATCGATTCCAAGCTACATGATTATTACTGAGTTGGAAAAAGAAAAGCTTCGTGGTCATTTTCGAAGGTCGAATCTAGATTTTCAGGAGAAGGGAACTTCTATAATATGGGGAAAATCTCTTGCAACAAATCGTAATGGGAAACCCAATTTTATATCACCAAGGACTCAAAGATTGTTTCCACAAGTTCAATCAACCAGGGGGCACATAAAAAGTGAGTGATCTCTTCGTATTGATAGGAAGTCAATTCTCTCATGATTTGGAGATTTATCTTTGCTCATCTTTCTTTGGAGAAATTTCTTTAAATGTTGACATTTTGTCATTTTTTTTTTTCTAATTTGGTCTACTCCTATTATTAATAATACAAAAGTTACATCGAGGTCTTAGCCTTCGAAATTCTAGCCCAATGAAGCAACATTCTGTCAAATAAACACCTTAAGACTGACCATACGTTTTCAAAAACTAGACTAAAAACCCTATTAAGAGACTGACATTCCTGGCAAAGCCGCCCACACAGGGGAAACCGGCTATGAGACATAGTGACTGAGATAATAGATGGAGAAACATAAGCGCCAAAGCACAAAAAAGCAAACCCAGACTTACAATTAAACGTCAAAAACCTGAAGGTTCTTTCTGGAAGCCTATTATTCAGGGGACTGTTCTTCAATGATAAGGCAGCCACAGTCTTGGTTGTCTTCATCCTGCATAGGGAAGTCGTCGAGGACCTTGGAATCGCCATCCTTAAAATTGCTCGTGCTACCCGGATTTCCAGTGCCATGGACCTCAGTGGCGCAAAGATCCTCTTGCTTCAGATTGGGACAGAGGGAAGAGGGCAGAAGGTCAATAGGTCCTTTCTCCTTAAGCCCGCCCACATCCTGAATATTCTGCTGCTCAGAGTCAGCGAGAATGTCAAAGGTGAAATTGGTGACCAAGGTGACACTGCAGTTGGCGCAAGAAAAGAGGAATTGCGCATTGTGGGAGTGAGAATGCTCAGACCTCTGGCCTCAGCTGCTTCGCGTCTCAAGATAATGCCCAATGTGAAACTTAGAAGAATTCAAGGTCGAGCCAGAATTGGAAGAGGAAGGCCGGCGGGCGATCCGTCCACGACTTGCCCCTCTTCTGGACCTCATACGGTGTCGAAGTCTCGGCATGTTGCAGATGGTAGTCAGGGCACAGTGCAAATCTTCTGAGCTGAGGTTGGAATCACGGTTAGCAAAAGAGGGCAAGGGCATGTGAGGAAAAAAATCACAAGTAGAATGCCAAATGGGCGGGGAGTTGTAGAAAGGGCTACTGGTATAATGGATACCAGGCTCAAGCTCAAGGCAACAGTTAAGAGCACAACGTTTCCCCACGCCAGACCGAGACCATGGATCAGTAGTCGCCTTGGAGCAGTCGCCTTGGAGCATCTAGCCTGCAGAGGAGGAATAGAAATGCATCAAGAGTGGGCGTCATATTTGAAATGCTATGAGTATGTCATATGAGGACGCTCTGCATTAAAATGGCATTAAAGATGATCGCTGGGATGTAAATATAGAGAAGACCTGTGGGCAGGGTGGCGGTGGCACCAATCCACACGCAGACCCGCCAAATCTCCCCACACTCCAACGTACATGACTCTTTAAACACCCGCATCCGGGGGTTGAAGGTCTTGTTGCACCAGAAGTGTGCATTCTTGAATGAGCTGAGCATGATCAGAACTGTGTAAGGGTCCCGAGAAAAAAGGAACTTGCTGAGTGACTCCATGATTAGCCAGACAGTCCGCTACTTTGTTGGCTGAACGCCGTATGTGCTTGAAGTTTATGGATCGAGGAGCTTTGAGCCAAGCTTCAATTTGTTCTAACCTATTGAGAAGATGCCAGCTCGATGCAATCTTTGCTGCAGGAGTGCCAGATTAGATTCGGATAGCAGCATCAATAAGGATTTGGGAATCCCCTTCAACCTCCAGAGGAAAGAGGTTCTCTTGTTCAGCTATGCGAATACCATGCCATAATCCTTCGAGCTCGGCAGCATTATTGGAGTCCCTACCAAGAGAGCCAGAGTAGATGTGCTTTACCGAGCTATACTCATCTCGAAAAATGCCTCCAAAACTGGCCGGGCCAGGGTTACCCTTGGCAGTGCCGTCAAAGTTCAACTTGAAAGAGCGAGGGGTAGGCGGAGACCAGGAAAGGGGGGATTCTTTATGAATAGAGCGTATGGCGTGGGTCAGAGCAGAGGGAGAGAGTTTTAGGTTCCATCTTTCCCAAATACGGCATTCCAGGGGGGAGGATGGCATGTCAGAATCCTGCTAGTGCTTGAGGGCCAAAGTTTCTTAGAGGCTCTGCTACAGAAGCAGCCAGAGGATGTCGGGAGGAGTGCTTTGGTTTTTAAAGATTCTTTTGTTGCGCTCCTTCCAAATAATCCAGTAGAAAAAACCTGGAATGAGAGCCCAGAGAGAATTAAGCAAATGACTTTCATAGGGTTGCACAGGCCAATTTCGGATGGTGTTGACCGTGTCTCCCACACTTCTTATAGATCTTCGGTTACAGTTTTCAGTGTGCTCCCAAATTTGAGCCGCCAGCGGGCAAGTATCCAAAAGATGCGGAATTGTTTCAATGTGATTGTTGCAATTGGGACATCTTGAGGGCCCAATGAAGCCTCGTTTTAGTAAATTGTCCCAAGTGACGATGCGCTTTTTGCTGAGGAGCCATATGAAAGTTGAAATTTTAGGCCAGATACCAGGTTGCCAAACATGGTTCCATAGAGTATCTTTCGGGAGCTTCCTGGGGCAATAAAGCAGCTGGAAAGCTTCTTTGGTGGTGAAGTATCCTCTGGGAGAATATCCCCAGCGCAATTTATCCCTTTGATCGGAGACTTTTATTCTTCTGAGTTTTAGTTCTTGATCAATATCCTCAAAAGTTTCTCCTTGCCAATATTCCTGCCAAGTACCTGCTGAAGTCCATTGCTGAAAGCCTTAATAAGGTTGTGGCTACCAAAAATGATGAACTTGGGATTGAGCAGTTAGTTGAAGAGTAGCCTGCCAATTTGGTTTGTGAAAGAGAGTGGCCAACTTGGGGAGTTGCTGCCAAGAGTCTTCCCATAGTCTCGCCGTGGTTCCAGAGTGAACTTCCCAAAAGCTATGCGCTTGGATAAAGGCGCAGTGCTGCTTAGCTGCATTCCAAATTGAGGACCCAGGGGCGGTAGTGGTGATGTGAACGAGATCCTCCTGGGGACAGCCCGGTGTATATTTTGAGTGCCATAGACGGGCCCAGGGTGTATTAGGTTTAGAAAGCCAATTCCACCATATTCGTGCCCCCATAGTGTTATTGCTTTGAACAGGGTCTCGCATGCCTAGCCCACCATCTGATTTTGGAAGGCAGACTTCAGACCATTTCACAAGAGCCCATTTTCTGTTAAGACTTGAGGAGCCCCAAAGAAAATTCCTTTGAAGATTGTGGATTTGCTTGAGAACCCATTTAGGAGCTGCCAGAATAGAGAATAGGTATAGAGGCATGGCTTGTAGTACATATTTGATAAGGATGAGCCTGCTGGAAATGTTTAGCGAGCAATAGGTCCAAGAAGAAAGGCTTGCTTCCATTTTGTCAAGGATAATTCTCCAGGAGGAGTGTTTGAGGGCTGAATCAAAAAGGGGGGCTCCTAGATACTTCGAGGGAAGTGAAGCGATCGAATAGCCCAGGATTCTAGCAATGTTGCGTTGGGTAGGGAGGGGAGTATGGAAGAATAAAAGCTGGGATTTCAAGGCATTGACTGAGGTGCCTGAGGCAGCAGAGAAAAGATCCAGCAGGGACTTGAGGGTTGAGGCCTCTTGTACAGAAGGGTGACCGAAAATCATATTATCATCCACGAATTGTTGATGAGAAATGGGAGGAATATCATGAAGAGAGATGCCTTTGATAGTATTGGAGGAGACAGCATGATGTATAAGGCGACTAAGACCCTCAGCCATGAGGAAAAAAAGAAAAGGGGATAGGGGGTCCCCTTGACGAATTCCTCGAGAGGAGCGGAAAGGCACTGAAGGTGAGCCATTGAGAAGGATGGAAAAGCTAGGAGAAGAGATAATATTCATGATCCAACGAGTCCAGGTTGCACTGAAACTGAAGGCTAAGAGCATTTGTTTGATATAATTCCAGTTGAGTTTATCAAATGCTTTAGAAAGATCTAGCTTGAGAATCATACCTGGTTTCTTTAAAAGCTTTAGAGAATGTATCACTTCATGCGATAAAATGATACCGTCCAGGATCTGACACCCTTCCACATACCCTGTCTGCTCAGGCGAGATAAGAAGAGGGAGAAGGGGTTTTAACCTGTTGGCAATGATTTTGGAGATGAGTTTGTAAATCACATTGCAAAGCGCAATGGGCCGATATTTAGCCGGAGTGCTGGAGTCTTCTTCTTTAGGGATGAGAGCTAGAAAGGTTGTGTTTAGAGAGGGAAGAAGCCAGTGCATTTCTCTTGATTCTTCAACCAGCTCCCATACCTCTGTTTTGATTAGCTCCCAGAAGGCGTGAAAAAAATTGGCTGTGAACCCATCTGGCCCCGGCGCCTTCCCATCTTTGAGATGCGCCATGGCTTCCTCCACCTCTTGGAGTATAATTGGCCTGAGAAGCATGCTGTTGTGATCTGCGTTAATTATTTTGGGAATGTGTTGCACGACAGAATGGATGGCTTGATTCCTGTCTCCTGGGGGTTCACTTAAGAGGTCCTAAAAATACTGTTTGAATTCTTGTTCAATCTCTTCATGAGCTTCGAGTCTTTCTCCGTGCTGATTGTTGACAAAAGCAATATTATTGTGCATTCGTCGTTGAATGGTGAACTTGTGGAAGAATTTGGTGTTTTTCTCTCCATCTTTGAGCCATCTAATCCTGGATTTTTTCCTCCACAAGGTTTCTTCTTGTTGTCTTCTTTCTTCAATTTTGATGAGAAGTTCTTTCTCCTGTTGAGCGTTAGCTTCTGATCTGCCATCCAATATGATGTGTTGTTGCAGGTCGCTCATTTTCTGCTCAAGCTCCTTTTGATGGGAAAATATATTACCAAACTGTGAGCGGTTCCAGGATTTGAGGGCAGTCTTGATATACTTGAGCTTTTCTTGAAATTGATACATCTTGGCTCCGGCTGGTGGGGAGAAAGAGTGCCATGCGTTAGTTACCACTTCTTTGAGATTTTGATGAGTAAACCAGAATGATTCAAAGCGGAATGGACGATTGCTTGCGGAACCAGGATGTGACCACTGCAACAGAATAGGCCAATGATCAGATCCTGCGTGAGGTAAGATGGAGGATTGGAAATCCCCGCCCAGATGGATTGCATTATCGGACATTAAGAAACGATCTAGCCACGAGGCTATATGCTGAGACCCCTTTCTTTTATTGGTCCAAGTGTGTATGCCGTTGGAGGTTTGAAGGTCCATAAGTTGATTACTGCTGATGAAGTCTTTGAAACCAGTGCTTACCTCTTCCAGCCTGGTCCCGCCCCCAGATTTTTCCTCCAGAGCAGTGATCAAGTTGAAATCTCCCCGACAGATCCATAAGGGGAACCTTCTGATTGTGTTGAGCTCTAAGAGTGTGTTCAGCAGATCCATTTTTGTTTGTGGGTCTTGAGGAAAATACACATTAGTGAGGTGGCCATGTGTGTTGGTCCCCACTAAATGAAAAGTAGTTTGAATAAAGTAATGAGAGGCATGAAAATCATAGAGAGCAAGAACCTGAGGATTCCATATGATAGCGAGACCACCAGAAGCTCCAGATGCATCCACAGAGACTGAACGAGATCCGGACCAAGATTTATTCAAGAGCTTTTCTAGAGCAGTACTGCTACATTTGGTCTCCTACAAAAATACAATGGAAGGCTTATCTTGCTAAATCATATTTTTTAACATTCGATGTTTTGCAGGGCTATTGAGCCCCCTTACTTTCCATGAAATAAGCTTCATGAGGAACAATGGGGGAGAGTCTTATAGAACTTGGTCAACTTGGGGAACCGCCCGGATTCCACAAGTAATTCTACGATAATGATTGTCCGCTGCAGATCTGTTTTGCGCCCCCGTTTCTTGGATTCTTTCATGATTTTCTTGCCGTCCCAGAGACTTCCAGCTTGAATGCCTAGAGAGGTGCTTTACTGCGCCCTGGATAGGACAACTTCCAAGCTATCTATCTGTCGGGGTGGTATAGTGCTGAACTCACGTTGATGACAGGCCTCTTCCAGACTGATAATATCCAGATCTCCCAGATATATACTCTTTGGTTCTTCTTCCATGTGAGACGGCATATTCATATCTGCTTTGTCCTTGCTAGGCTGTGTGCTGTGAACTATGGCGTTGTTGAAATCCATAAGGACATTTTGGAGGGCAGAAACTTTCTCATTGTGAGCTGTTGAAGAGGAGGCAACAGTAATGGTACTTTCAAGGATAGGGACCGTGGAGGTGGGAAGCGGAGCTTTGGAAGGGCTAAGTGAATCAGAGGAGGGAGCTTGAGGAGGGAGTTCCTTCGAATCAGTTCGATTAGCCAAGACTTCAAAGCTGTTGCTCAGATCTGGTTTTTTTAGAGTCGCTGAAGAAGAGGGAGATTTCTTGGAATGTCGTTTTCGACTAGAGACCTTAGTAAAACCTTCGGGGTCTTTTCTGTGCTCAGGGGTGGGGCTTTTTTGCTGCTAATTGAGAGGGCAGTCATAGTAAAGGTGACCATGTTCATGACATTTTCTGCAGCGAAAAGGGACATGCTCGTAGTCAAGGGTCTGAATCCACTCGAAATCATCATGAAACAGGCTTATTGAGTCCGTGAGAGCCTTAGCCAGGTGCATATATACATAGATCTGGGCGTAAGATGTGTAGCACCGGAGTTTAGTTTCCTCTGCAATTTTGATGAACTCTCCCAAGCCGTTTCCTATGTCCTTTAGAGTCTCTTCATCCCAGTATTCCTGTGGCAAGGAGTACATACGGATCCAAACTGGTGCCCAGTTGAAGTCCTCTTTGTCTGGGTTGAATGTTTCTTTCCAATCACGAAGATAAAGACCAGCAAAGTTGAAGAAGTACGGTCCTCCCTCAAAGATTCGAGTTCTGTCCTCCAAACAGTTGAAAATCGCAGTAAAGAAGCCTTTGGGGCCTAGCTGCAGGGTAACTTGTCCTTTGGGCCTCCACTTGGAGAGAATCCAACCTTGCAAGGCTTTTTCAGTTGGCCAAAGGCCGATAAACTTTCCAATGAGGGCATGATCCCACATATACTAAATGTGTCCATTGATTCGGTGGCTAGGCAGCTCTATCTTGATTCTTTCTGTAGTCTTTGGGATGCAGGTAGCAGAGGTCACTTTTTCCTGCTGTGTCATGGCGGCATGCACTTCTGTCTTGTTGTCTTGAGCGGCTGCAGAGCCTTGAACGTCATCTACTGATACATTCGCAGCGGAAACCGGGACAGAATCTGCTTGTTGAACCAGGCTAGAGCTGTCGATATTGTCTGTAGCGGCAGGGGTGTCAGAGGGAATTTTATTGAAGGGAGGGGGAGAAGAGCCCACCCCTCCGGAGGCAGGGTTCATGACAGACTGTTCAGCCGAGTGACCTGTGGGTTACAGGCAATGGAATGGCAGTCGCTGAAGAGTAAGCTTCAGAGAAAACGCGCACAGAGCCGAAACCCTAGCGGAGCCATGTCTTTCCTTTCGGTATGTTACAATACACATTCTATGCAAATTCCATATATCAGCACAGTGAAAATTTCCGACATTTTGTCATTTTTATTACAGAAAGGGAAATCCTTTTACAAGTTGACTGGAAAAGGTGATCGGTATTTGATATTCTCCTGATATTTTGTGCGGAGTGTCTTCTCGATTAGTAATGAATGGGAATATCTCGAGATGCCTTTTATGTATTATGATTTTATATTAAGTATGTTGGACTTGATATTCAATCTAAATGTCTTGTGAACCCTAAAATGCACCAAAGTATGTTGTATATACAAAGAGTAGACCATGTTTCATTTTCATGATTTGACTGCGAGTGTACATTTTTAGTGGTTCACATGGGAGAAACTATTCATTGACTATAAACTATCATATTGTATATTTTTTTTAGCTTCAAAACATTTTGAGAAAGGTTTGGATATTATGCATGATTTGAGTTAATATCTTCTTGATTTTATGGTGTATAATAATATGTGTTGAACTTCATAGCTAATGTCTTGTACTTGAGAAAACACAACCAATTTTTTCTTGGAAGGGCATCGATGGATGTCATAAAATATTTTGAACTTTCTAATCACTAAACTCTCATGGGACAACAAAGGTCACTATGTGTGATTTCCACATGCATTTTCTAAAAAAAAAGGTATAGTTCATGTTATTATGGGGTTCAATTTATAGATTGGAGATATGTGGATTTTTATTCAAGGGTATATCTTAATTCATGTATAACTTCAAGATTTATTTACAAAATTCTTATAAACCTTTGTAGACACATGTTTCAAACTATAAATTTTTTTATTTTTACTAGTTAAGGTTGCCTATAGTAGCAGGAAGTGATCAAGAAGAAACATGGAAGAATTGTACTAAAAATACCTCTGATTTGGAAGGTACAAAATTACAATCTATTTCTTTATTTATGAGGCATTAATGTTGGCATAATTAGCATAATCATAAAAGTTCTTTAACTTCAACACAAGTCTCATTATTTGTGAGGCTTCAGGAAGCAATATTGTAGTAAGATTTGATTGTAGCATGTCCTTGCCTTTTCTTGATATTTCTTTATCTTTCAATAGTTGTCAAAGAGGTGTTAATTAGTACCATATGTTATTGCCTTAAGGTGTTTCCTTTGCAACATCTGGTGCAATTTCTAGTTTGGAATATTGGATGGACAGGATAACCTTAGTAAAATATTTAGACATTTCTCCTATCTATCAGTTGTTCCCCAATATGAAAAATGGACAAGAATAAACCATATATTGGAATTTTTTTTCCCCAATATTCCATATATTTGAATTTATTTTCTCCAATATTTCACATCTCTGTAATAACTAACATAGTACCCAGATGTTCCCATAGGTAAAAAAACGAATATTTGTCTTGAGGTCCTGCTGATAACAAAAATAGTGGCTCACGTAAGATTTGCATGTTCATGTAGCGTACTCAAATCAGGTTGAACGAACAAAATTCAAAGTCATTATTTTATGTGTTTGTCACTATTATGGTTACAACATCATACATCATCGCATGATATCGGAAATACCTAGGGGTGTTGGTGTACATGCACCTAGATTAGCTTTAGTTCAACTCTAGATATTGCATGCGATGTGCACTTGGCTTAGTTAGTTAACTTACTGCTTGCATGCGATGTGCAGTTGGCTTAGTTAGTTAAATTACTGCTTGCATGTGGTGCATGTGCACATTAGGAGAACATAAAGCACACTTAGCTTCAGTTAGCTTTAACTATCCATAGTTATTGCATGTACAACTAAGCTTAACTTAATTGCTTTATATATTGATTCTCAACCTAATATTGATGAATCAATTTCATTCTCAATTCTAATTTTTTTTCTTTTTCAACTTGGAAAGTTCATGCAATTATTATTCAACTAGATCCATATTTGTGCTCTAATAATTTTACATGGTATTAGAGCTACAAGGGTTTGGAGAAGTTGCATGAACAATGTTTTTGAAGGTTTGAAGAGAATAGAATTGGAAATTGTTCGAAGATTTGATTTGCAGATCCAAATATTAGAGAATTTTCCGCAATGGATTTCTCATCTTCAACAATTCTGACTCTATACAATTACCATGAATGGAAGCCAATGATTTTTCTTCATCTTAGGAGCAAAGGCTTGTACCAAATAGTCATTGGAATTGAGACAAAACTAATCTCAGAGGATGAGAAGTCATATTGGCTTAACAGATCTGACATGGCTTATAGAAGATTGTGTCTATCTGTGTCTCATGATATCCTTTATGAGATCATAAGTATTGAATCACCACATGAAATTTGGACTACATTGAAAGGATTACATGGTGATGAAAATGATCTAGAAGAACACCATTTGGAGGCAAAGAGATCGAATTATTATAGCAGTCATGAAAGTGGTGAAGACTCCAAAAATGTGGAGAAATATTCTCAAGACAGTGTTGAAAAAGAAGATTTTTCTTCTTCTGTTGTTAATGGACCTGTTGCAGATGAGAATTTTATCTTATCCAATAATGAAGACATTTCACATGAGGAAATATATTCCTCTGCTAATGATGAAGACACTACTTTCAAAATCATATAAGAGGACTTTGATTCCTCTACTATTGACGCAGATTTGATGCGGTCTAAATGTAATGATGCCCCACATTCACTCTCAATCACAGAGCCACGCATGCCCATGCATGCATCTAAGGAGGCATTTATTACACCATGTATGCGCATGTATGCATCCACAAAGGAATCTTGAAGGCCACACATGCACATGCATGCATCCCTAGAGACAACCATTCTCATGCATGCATATAGGGTACATGAATTTGATCGTCAAATGCATGAATAAGTTATAGGGAATCCATATTGGCATGCAACCATGTATAAGGAAATTCAGTCCTTGATACAAAGATGGGAGTTTATACCTCTGTTGGTCTCCTGTGTTTTGATAGTTTGGCAAATCAAAAAACAAGGCAACATCAAACCAATCTTTAGAGTTCGAGGATCTAGTCCTCCTGTTCTCAGAGAGGGATCTCTCAAATTTATTTGTTTGCAAAGGTTTATCTTATGTGCTTTTTAGTATGGATTTTAGACTAGTTATTAAGGGCAAGTGTTTGTTTGTTTGTTTTCTTGGATTGATACACCAGAATCTGAAAGGTCTAGGAAAGGCAGGTAGAAAGAAGGAGTATCAGTTTCATTGGGCAATGGAGTCAAAAAGAGGTTATGACAAACTTATCAATGGATATGGGATATCAAAGGGAAAATCTGACTTGGCCACAAGATCCTTTAGTTTGTGAATGAGATGGACATTAATGGTTTAGGAAAGAGAAATTTAATTCTCAAAAAATGGAATTTGAAAACATGACTTGAACAATAAAGAGGTATTTGATAGATAGGGCGAACCATAAATTCTACAAACCACACTTTAAGCAAATAATGACTTCAAAACAACTTTAAAATTAAATCTAAGATTCGGGAGCGCATCCCATTTCCTCAAAGATTTTATTTCAAATGACTTAGAAAAACATAAAATATTTACTGATAATTGTAGTCATAGAAGAGGGAACACCTAATACATCTATGATCACAACTATAAAGACCTTTAAGACAACTGTTTAAGCAAGGACAAAGGGCATGATCAAAACAGACCTCCTTGGCTCACTATAAACAAAGAAACTTCAAAGGGAGACTTCAATAGCAGCCTTTAAGTGGCAGCAAACAAGCAGGGAGAACCATAAATCATGCTGAAACCAACTATTCGAACTATTAGAGAAATAAACAAGCATGAGGACTAAAGAGAGAGATTAAAGACTCTAAAATACCTCAGCAGAAGAAAAAATGAAACAATGAAGGATAAATAGGTCTAAGGTGCTTCCAAGAATCATTTCTTAGCCTAAAAATTTCATCCTACTATAGTAAGAAATTATGGAACAAGATGAGAACAGGAGAAAACATTAAACAGTTCAGAATACTTCACCAACAACCAAGCTCATGGATCCAATGATAGAGCCTTCTCAAGAACAAGCATGCAACAACATCATCAAGGCTTCCAAGACTTCAATTTCTTCTTCAACTTCAACAGACTATGTATTATTTCAGAGAGTTTCAGTATTACAACTAGTGATCAACCAACCAACTTATCATCTTCTTCAGAAGTATTTATAGAAGAAATGAGGAGGTGGAAGAGCTTTAGGTTTGAAATGCGATAAATTCTACACTAAATGCAACTCCTAGCCTCGAGAACCATGCAAGGCCTAAGGTAGGAGAGCATTGAATTTATACTTATCGTTCATGTACTCTGTTTCTGCTATTTTTAGGTTAAATGGGAAAAAATATTGACTTCGAGGCTTACTTATCCCTTACAATAACTTCCCTGACAGTTTCAGAATTTGTTCTTTCTTTGGTAATAACTTCTCAGGTGTCTTTATGCAAATATATTTTGTTTAAGTAATAATTAGGCCTTCTCTTGATTTGTTAAGGCTGTAGGTGGCCTTTGGTAGCTGCAAAGGATTCAATTAGCCTCTGATCTGGCAGTGGAGGCTTCTCGAACTGGTAGATATTATTGTTTTAACCTAAAACACCTTTAATTTACTTGAGTTCTATGTTTTAGGCTTAATTAAGCCTAATTTCTGTCTTCTGGTCTTCAAACTGTCTTCAATTGTGGATCAGGTCTTTGATTAATCGAATTAATGCCTTAATCCTTCCAAAACTATGTTAACAGTCTTCAAACAGGTTTTATGCTTTTGATTTTATCCTTGGATAGTGATACTCTTTGTTTGATTAATTTATGCTGTGTTTTGTTGCTGTGCAGGCGTATAGAGGGCTCTTATAATGTTGCCAATGTTCATGAGGCACCAGTGAACTTTGATGGGAAACCCTGTAGAATGATCTCCTTCACGCATAAAGGCCTGGGGGTTTGTCATCCCCGGCCTTCAATTTTCATTTTAAAACAATTGAAAAAACCATTAAAACCTGCATGACAAATAAAAATTAGAAAAAATCCTGTGGGGAAGGGTTCAAACTTCTTCAGAAGTCCAACGGCGAATATTTCTCACTGAGATCAAAAGGAGAGGTGGTTGTAGGGGTGAATGAAAGATTAAGTCCGAGCAGTAGATGCGTTTTGATCAACGGTCGAGATCAATCTGGGTTTTATAATATGAAGGGGTCATATTATAATGAAAATGGAGGAAAATGTAATAAAAATGGAAGAAAAACCCTTAGCGGAGAGGGTAAATAGAGTTAAATGAAATTTGGGTTTTGGAAAGATTCTGGGCCATCAGATTGATTTAGCCAACAAAGATCAACAGCGAAAAATTATTTAAGAAGTCCTTTGGAGGATGGGTGGAGGGCGATGAATTAAAAGGCGAGATTAAACGTGAGTCGTTAGATCTCAGAGATCGACGACGAAGATTAAACATGAGAGAATGCAATGTAAATGGGGAAAATGGTTTTAGCCAAAGAAACCGCTGGTTTCGCGCGATAAAAAGGAGGAAAGGTGGTATTTCCTTTTTTAACGTGATATGCGTTAGCGATTGACACATGGCTTTTTAAAACCACCCATATCACATAATTTTAATACATTATCCTCCGGACTCAAAATTACGCGAAACTGCGCGTTGGCCGTCAAATCTGGGGCGTTAGATCGAACGGTCATGAGGAGAGAGCGATGGAGATAAGATGCATGGGTGAAAAAAGGTGGGGCAGGGTCAAGGCGGTTTTAATATTGACCGTCAGATCAGGGAATGAATGGGTAGGATTGATCAATGGGGGTGGTAGGTCCCAAATGAGTTGAGCCTACTGGGTTAAATATGAACCGTTGGATGAAACAAATCAACGGCTCAAATTTAATCTTGGGGTTAATGAAATAAAATATGAGGCAAGGGTCGGGCGGAGTTTGGGTCAATGTGGGCCGTTGATCTACAGAGATCAATGGTGGGTATTCACCGAAAAATTTATATAGCGGGGTTTTATGAATTTAACAAAGGGATTCAAGCTTCAATCTGGACCGTCAGATGTATGTAATGGACGGCCCAGATCTAATCGTGGGATCGCCAATCGGTGGGGGAGAGAGGAAAGGTGCAAAGAAAATTTGCGATGCGATTGAACAAGGACCGTTGGATCTTTAGAGAGATCAATGGTCGGGAATAACTCTGTGGGTTTTAATGTCGGAGGTTGTAGTGGAGGGCGATTAATCTGGACCATCGATTCTTGTGAATTCAGCGGTCTAGATTGAATCACAATGATCACAATCGGAGGAGGAGAGAGGAAAAGGCGTAATGGTTTTTGCGATGAAATTGAATAAGGACCGTTGATCTTAGAACCAGATCAATGGCAGAGATTCACTTCTTAATGCCGAAGGTGGGTATGCGGGCTTTGGAAAAAAGTAATGTGGGCCGTCGGATTTGGGTCTGGGGGGAAGATATACGGCTGGGAAAACATCACGAGATTGCCAATCGGAGTGGGGCGATAGATTATTTAAATGCATCCAATGAAAAACTCCGATGCGAGATTGTGACTATTGTTGATCGCTCTTAGATCAATGGTTGGTATTTACCCAACCAATGAACTGTCAGGATTTATAAAAACATAGGAAAAGTGGGTTTGTAAGAAAATACAAAGGAAAGTTCGCGTTCGGGAGGGGTTTTATATATACAAAGGACCAATCACGATCGGAAAATTTTTAAAAGCAAAAGGTAACAAGACAAGAGAGGAAGCCTGATCGTGATTTGCGCGACTTAGGCCTGAGCCGTTAGATTTAGAATAGATCAACGGCCATGATTGCATCGGAGGTTCATAGAATAAAGTTCATCGCATCGGAAGTTTTCAAAGGAATAAAGGGAAAAGTGTTTAAACAAAAGGCTATGATTGCGATCAGTGCTCAAGAGCATAGCGCCTGGTTCTGGGCACGGGTCATATGTGGGGAAGTGGTTAGGGGCCTAGCCGAAGGGGCTGAAGGCCTTAATGCAAAAAGGCTACTTTTTATGATTTTTCAAGGATTTTCAAAGGATTTTGGGGGTTTCGATAAGGTTAAAAAGGAGTTTTAAACCTTATCTAAGGGTTATTATGAAGGGAAGGAAGGAAAAAGAGGGAAAATAGAGGAATTTCATGAGGAAAAAGAGAATAAAATGTGGGGTTAAGTATGAGTGAAAGGAGGGTTAAAATGAAGGGGAAAAATGGGTTTTTGGCAGTCTTTTTTGTCAAGAAAACAGCGGATTTTTCCGGGAGGGAAAAACAGTGAAGATTTATTCAAAGGAAAGAAGAATATCATAATACTTCAAAAGATGATAGGTTTGCAAATGAAACTATCTCTTGAAGGCTTGAAGACAAAAGTCTAGCCACCTCTTGGTATAACAAAATTTATAGGTGGCTAACAGTGGCTCCACTTGGGGAAGACAGCTAGTTCTTTAGGTGTCTATAACCTCAGCTATTAATCTATGGCTTTTTAGAAAACCAGTGCCTTAATCCATTGGGAAACAACCTTTCTTTTTAATGATCTCTGCAAAAATTTGAAATAATGGAATTCTATCAAAATAATCATGTCTACCTACCCATTCTTAATGATCCTAACATTTTTTCTTCTTTTCAGAGTGCATTTAGACTAGAAAACTCTCTTCAACAACATTTTATTCTTTTGAAAAATAGGAAACTAATCTAAGTCTAACCTTATTTCTCCATGAATCTAGATTAAGTAGTTGGATTCATAAATTCTCTACCTAACTATCATCTTTCAGGATTAGACTGTATGACAGACCTTTATTCTCTAATTTCTAAGACAATAAATTTGAAAACAGTCAAGCCAAGATTAAGTTGTTTGACTTACTATGATCTATGGCATAAAAAAAAGCTGCACATAGATTATTATCTGCAGAAAAGTAAAGCAAAAATAGTGGAGGCTTAAGATCTAAAAATTTAAAAACCTCCTTCATTGTTTCTTCAGTTCTGTTTAAAATTTGTTTGAGCTATCTCTCTTTGTTTCCTGGTTCAAGTTTTGGGCATATTAGAACCAATTTGTTTTCTATCTCATAGGTTCAGAATTTGAGCTTGTTTGAACCCTTTTTCTATCCTAATCTACCTTACTGATAAGCCAAGATTAAGTTGTTTGGAAAATCTATTTCATAAACCTATCAACAGTAAATTGAAAACTAATTAGTCATGATTAGGCTGTATGACTAACTAGGAGTGTGTTTTTAGGAGTGGCATTTGAGCTTGCACACATTCAGTCTTTGTTTCTCTTTTTGGTATAGGGCTGTACCTTTCTTGTTTTTACAATTTGCCCTCTTTTCTCCTTTCTATTGTTTTTGGATTTTTATTTTTCTAACTTTGAATGCAATGTTTAACAATGATATTTATAATGGAAAGTAAAAAAGCTTTAAAACTCAATATTCTTGGCAGAAGTAATGCTTGAGCATCCTGCCATTGAAAATACCTCCATACAGATATTCTCCATTCAATTCTTTCAAGAAAAATGCATTGTGACCCCTCTCGGCATGAATAATATCTGGCCCTTTCTGAAAGTTGTCAAACTTGCCATGTTTTCCCTTCTCTTCCCTTCTTGAATCCCATTTAAGAACAACATTTCCTACTTGGAAATTGTTTCCCTTAGTCCTCTTGTCAAATAGTTTCTTGATATTTTCTTAGACTAACTATGTTCTTTCATATACTTCTTCCCTAGTTTGCTGTAAATGAGTTGTTTGATTGATTCTTCTTTGCATATCATTTTCTTCTATCTACACTTCTTGAAGGAGTTTCATGACCGGAACTCCTAATGAAGTGGGAAAGACAGCATCCATGCCATAGACCAACTAATAGGGGGACATATTTATTGACTTCTTTGTAGTTAATCTATCAACCCATAAGGCATGAACCAGTTTACTGTGCCATGATTTCTGATTTTGCTCCAATAGCTTTTTGATGATATTGATGAGGCTCTTATTGGAGGATTCAGCTAATCCATTTCCTTGGGGATAGTAGGCAGTAGAATGGCCCAAGGTAATGTGGTATTTGTGACAAAAATCAACCATTTTCTTATATTTAAAGGCAGCAGCATTGTCTGTTATGATTTTTGTAGGACAACCAAATCTGGATAGGATATTTGTTTCAAGGAACTTGATAATGACAGAGTCATTAGCATTGCTGGTGGGTATAGCTTCTATCCACTTGGTAAAGAAGTCAGTGGCAGTGAGGATCCACTTATGTTGGGCTGAGGAAGATGGGTGAATTTCCCCAATGAAGTCTAAGCCCCATTGTTGAAAAGGTGCCTCAACCCTGATAGGATGTAATGGTAAAGGAAGGAGTTTTCTTTTGCCATAAAAAAATTGACACTTATGGCAAGACATGACTAACTTCTGAGTGTCTGGGAAAAGGATAGGCCAATAGTGACCAGATCTAAGAATTTTGTTTGTTGTGGCCTTCCAGTAGAGGTGTCCTCCACATTCTCTGTCATGCAACTCATGCATGATCTTTCCTGCATCATCTTCAAGTAAAAATTTAAGAAAAATTCCAAAAACATTCTTCCAATACAATACCCCATCTAAGATGCAATAACTTAAAGATTTCTGTTTCAAAAATCTAGCTTTAGCTTTAGACAAAGAAGGAGGGGAATTCAATTATAAAAGCACATAAATAATGTTAGCATACCAAGGAGAATTCAGAAATGTATCTTCAATGAAAGGAGCAGTAGATTCCTCTATTTCTTCCAACACATCCACCATGTTTATATCAAGTGCTTGGAAGTTAGACTCAGCCATAAGTTTTGCTAATCCTTGCCCTTTAAATAGTTTGGTGGCCCTAATTTCTAAGTCATATTCAAGAATAGTTGCAATCCATTTTCCCCTTTTACCGTCAGGGTCTTGACTTAGAATATCCTTGACAACAGTATGTGGAAGAAAAACAATTATGTGAGAGTGTAGTATGCAGACTCTAAAGTCTTTTAATGCTTTCACTAATGCTAAGGCTTGCTTCTCCCACTACAAGAAAAAATCACATTGGTGAGGGGCGAAAATGGTCACCATAAGCTCATTGGTGAGGGTCAAAAGAGCCTTCGTCACCAAAAACTGAACGTCACCAAAGGTGGCGTCGCCGAAAGTATAGGTGTTGTGGTGACATTCAAGGTCCGTCACCAATAATGATTTATAGTGACCGTCACCATTTCATATGAGCAATGGTGACGAACAATAGCCTCTGTCACCAAAAAACTAAACGTCACCAAAGGTGGCGTCGCCAAAAGTATAGGTGTTGTGGTGACATTCAAGGTGCATCACCAATAATGATTTATAGTGACGGATAGTGACCGTCACCATTTCATATGGGCAATGGTGATGGACAATAGCCTCCGTCACCAAAAAACTGAACGTCACCAAAGGTGGCGTCGCCGAAAGTATGTGTTGTGGTGACATTCAAGGTCCGTCACGAATATTGATTATAATGACGGATAGTGATCATCACCATTTCATATGAACATCAACGATTTTTTGTGATGGACCTTTCATGGCCATCACTATTGGTGCATATATATGGCAATGTTCATTGATCGTCACCATAAACGCATTGGTGACATCAAGGTCCGTCACTAATAATGACTATAATGACAAACAGTGACCCTCACCATTTCTTATCAACAACAACGATTTATGGTGACGGACCTTTAATGGTTGTCACTATTGATGCATATATATGGTGGCGTTCGTTGATCATCACCGTTTCATATTTTTGTGAGGGTCGAAAAATGTCACCATAAGCTCATTGGTGATGGTCAAAAGAGCATATGTCACCAAAAACTGATCTTTGTCATTCCCTATATATGAATATCAGGGCACGATGGAATCGAACCACCAACCTCCTGCTTGTAAAGCAGGTGCTCTTCCATTGAGCTAGTGCCCTTTAAAGAATTAGACTTTTAAAAATTATATCTTGAAACTTCATAGATTGTAAATTCTACAACTTTCAATAAATTAAAGTCTCGACAATCTCTTACTAAACAAACAAAACACCATCGACATTGCAGGTACCTACCTAATGGTTATGGAAGTTATGAAAAATAGGTGAAGGGAAGAATTAGACTTTTAAAAATGATACATGGACTACCACCACAAGAATCCCCCAAGAGAGATCCAGTGGTAGAATCTCTTGAATCAGATTCAATGGAAAATGAAGGACTAGATGAAAGAGAAAGGCCTCAGCAGGATGGGGAATCCACCACCTCGAGTCAAGGAATAGAAGAGGTCCTCAGAAATTCTTACAACACTTTGAAATAGAGCTAAGGGTAGAATGTCTACTTAAGATCTACTTATGAAGATTTCTTATGTAAAATATCTCAAATATACAAACAAATCCACAATTATAAAGTGATTATTTGGCATTTCAATCACAAATTTCAGGGCCAAAAACCTAAATAACCTAAAACACTCAAATATCCTAAAACAACGTGTGAAATAAAGACAAATAAAAAGAGAATATGTTCTCGAACAATAATACAAAACAAAGAAAAAGAGAATATGTTCTAGAACAATAATACAAAACACATCCAACATTTTGAAGTATTTGACTTATCTTGGTGAACATGCGTCCTTAGCAAATACAATGTAGCAATACCTTCCCCACAAAAGACAAGACATGTCAGAATAGTATGTTTGACATGGACAATCATAAATATGCCACAATAGCTACTCCATTCAACACATGCACAGGCAATACAACTTAGATGTTGATGGCAAAGTATGGGATAGAAACAAATATCCTAGATGCTAGTTGTCTCACAACAATTAATTCAGATTTTACATATTGGTATGATGTTGTGGTGAAGTTCCTAGTTTCTAACCAAAAGAAAAAGTAATAGATCAACATAACATACACTGCCAACATGTAACCTAGCCAATGGCTTCATCATATGCCTCATGCCCGGAATTGGATTTTGCATACTAAACTAGCGATAGTTAGGTTCTAAATTTCAACTTGATTATTTCAGACAACGTATGAGCAGCAGTAGAGAAGTCCTATAATAGAACTTCCATCACATTTTAGTGATTTTGTTGTAGCATTTGTTTTAGTTTTAGGGCTCATGTTTCAAACAATTTTAACATGGTTTTAAGGTTCCAAAAATATCATGGGAAAGTCTCCCTTATTGCAGTATTTGCAGTATTTGGTGGTAGCCTCCATGAACAGTTTGACATCAATAATCTTGTTATAATACAACCATTTTTAGTAGCATGTTTTCATCCTCCATGGTCTCCAAACAAAGCAAAAAGATCACCATCCAAGCATAAATATAACTCGGCATATAAGATCAACTTCTGCTGGGAGGATGTGAGGTCATGTAACATACTCTTGTAGGATTATGAGGCAATATGAAGATGATATATAGAATAAAATGACCGTAGATTTGATGGCAGCATGTGAAGAGCCCTAAATAGAAGATACAACAGTAGATATATCCTTTGATTGGTGGTTCTCTGGAACCCAATAGTGTTGGTCTTTCCAATGGTTGATACCTCCAACTGTGGTAAATTTTCACCAACAAATAGAACTAGGGTTAATGACAGCATGATTATGGCTCTGATACCAATGTTTGGACAGATAGGGCAGCATGAAAACAAGTATAAAAATACAGGTGTAATCAACAAATGTTTCCAACAATGATGTGGGGTTTTTGGGAAGCTTGTTGTGGGATAATTGGAGGGATTTCAGACAACTTTTCAGCCTTGTGAACAGAAATAATCTTTATTACTTGTTTGTGACTACATCTAGGGTCATTGTAAGCAAATTATAGCCAACAATAAAACTCTAAATACCCATCAATCAGAACAGTTCATCTCTCCTTCAAGCAGGAACCAATTTAAATCTTCATGTGTCTTCACCTTATAGAAATTTTGTGGAAAAAATGGTGGTGGTAAAAAATATCATAAGGGATGTTAATATCTAGTGAAAGTTTTTTTTTTGAAACCCATGGAAACATACAACGAACCCTTGAACAAAGGCACTAGAACCTTTGTGAAATCCTTAGGTAGCATTTGAATTGGACATCAATATGTAATTATAAACATTGGAGTGCTTTGGTATTCAAAGGCATTTCAAGAGCCCTTTTCATATCTTACTTGGAGTGGTTTGTGGATATACCTCTCGTTGTTGGGTGTTCCTAGACTAGATCCTAGCAATCTAAAGCATGTATCAGATCCTAGTAATCTATTGGGTGTTCCTAGTAACTTGTTGGTTGTATCAGATCCTAGACCAGCAGGTGTTCCTCGTTGGAAACATATATTCCTTAATTCATAGAAAATAACGTGAGGAAAAGGAGACCTTGAACCACATGTATATGCATAAACTTATTTTTGACCGTTAGCTTGAGTACAACAGGCTGAAATAGGTCCAGCCTCCTCATCTTAGATATTATCTAGGCTTTACTCAGACAGTGCAGTTGATAAATGGGTTTCAACTGACCAACAGTTTACACCCAAAACAGAAATTTGAACTTAGTTCAGGCTAGCAACGAAAAAATTGGATCTTCTAATCATCCAAAAGGTTATATAATTTCAACATTCTAATTTCCCCATGGCCAGGAAAAGCCAATTCTTTGAGTGTAGGAACCTCTTTTTTTTATAAAAAGGCAAGGTTATACAGGTAATTGAAAATTACCTGGTTATATAGGTGGTAGAAAGGTCAGAAAGGAATTTGGCCAGCCCAACTTTAGAAATGGCATCCAAAAAACCATGTTGCATTAGTTTAGGTCCTTCAATCTACAAACAACAAAAATGTACTGCACTAGGGTTTTTTCAAGGTGTTGAATCCATATATGTAGTCAAAATTCCATTTTAAATAACAAAATTAAGATTTGGCCAAAAACAAATTTGGGGTAATAAGACAAAAACTCAAAAATGTAACATGTTTAGATTCCAAAGATTACATTTTTTGGTAGCCACAGTGCATGGGTTGTCTATAGTTTCACACAGTCCATGTTATGTCTTACACCATGACCTTATCTTAAGGCATACAGACACACCCTAGTCAAGTATTGACTATGTGAATCTCTCTATATATATCATTGAATGTTCTACTTTAGCTTATCCATCCATCCCTTGATCAGTCAATCAATTGATGATGGTGAAAGTGTCATCCATTCTCTTGCATTTTTGGTGCATTTAGGTTTTCATTCACCTCTGCAAATTCCATGCTAGCATTCAAGGGCACAAATGGGAATTGAATCCAAGAAATTTGGAAGGGAAAGGCAAGTTGGCTCATTATGGTCATCCCTACAGAAAGATCAATGCCCCAAGTTTCTTTCAACTTCACATAGGCGATCTGTATATAAATCTAACCAACTGGGGAGCTACCCTCGTCTCCCTCGCTCTCCTTGATGCTAAAGGTAATCATCCCTAAACACTACCCTTCAACTGCTTTACCATCATTTACTCAGAGGGAGCTAGATCATTAAGTATTGGTATTTAGGAATTCAGGCCATCTAGCAGACGTACTTCTTGGCTATGACAATATTGCCTCATACATGGTATGTATTTGCATTTCCCTTTGGAAATTAGTACTGCCATCATATGCTAGAATTTTAAGATAAATTTACAGTTTCTACTGACATATTGGAATGGATCTCAAATGTATGTGTTACCATGGGGAATATGAGATTGTTTATTAATGCAGAACATGAGCTCTAGTAGACCTTACTTTGGTGCCTTGGTGGGTCGTGTAGCCAACCGTATCAAGGATGGAGAATTCACACTAAATGGGAAAACATATCAAATGCCTAAGAATGATGGCAACAACACACTCCATGGTGAAAATCTGCCTTTTCTATTCTGCATGCATGTTTTATCCAACTAACTAGAGCCCTATAATGACCACTACTCAAGAATAAAATCTCTCTTTTTCTGTATATGTATGTTTGTTTGTGGAGGTCTAAAGCACTACTATTTCAGGTAACATATGTGTAGTTTGGTGATCTGAATGAATGCAGGAGGGCTGAGAGGCTTTGACAATGTCCTGTGGGAATTGAAGGAGCAGAGAGGCTTTGACATGCAGAATTTTATATGACAAAAATATTCTTTGAGCCACAAAGGAGGGATCTAACATAATTTTGTTGATCCCCTACAACTATTAAGTATTCAGCAAAGGAGGTGTTAGAACAGGTCTGCACTACAGCAGAAGATACAATAAGTACCGCTATATTGTATGGTGTTCCTATCAAGCGCTGAGGCCCAGACTTAACCATAAAATTGCCCCCCTGTATCAGTCTTAAAATTGGTTTAAATAAATGCCAAAAATGATGGACAGGTTGTCTCAAATCAGTATGTCGGCTCCTTAATCAAAAGACACGCCCGTTCAGTTCATACACAAACAATTATAAATAACTAGTCATGCTCATCATTTTGGAATGAAAATTTCGGTGAAAAATACAGTGAGAATTCAGAGATAAAATAGGAGGCCAAGGAGATTAAAAGGGAGATCATAATTACAACGTTTTGGGCTAGAAGGATATATCTCTTGCAGACCTATTTGCACCTGTGGAAATAAATTTTTTCGGAACTGAATTCAGGCCTGAAATTTCGGCCCTAACAGGCCTATAACTTTGGCCTTTCCAGAAGCTCGGACTTGAGACTCTTCTCTGCAACTCAAACCCTTCTAATTTGGACCTGTGGTGAAATATGTGACCTTGCAACAGTCTTGTAATTCAGATCTATAGTGGCAGTTTTGAAGACAAATTCAGACCTCCAGATCTCTGTTTTTGGAATAAAATTACAGAGAAGTCTTGAGAGGAACATTATTGAGTTTCTTTTACAGTGAATATATCTAGCAGACCTATTGAAGAAAATTTATTTCACACGACATCCGTTTGAATTAGTTCAAGCATCGTTGGAAGGTCTTGTTGGAAGGTCTTGCAATCTGGACATGGTTGGAAGGTCTTGTTGTTGAATGCTTGATTATTTCTTGAATTACCACCATGGAATCTCCAATTACCACCAATGTTTTGACCTTCCTTGCACACAACATAGGACCTTAAAACAATGCTAGGGTTTTAGTGTGATTTTTGGATGTCTCTCCCAAACCCCCGGCATAAGTAAATTATTGTGGTCCTCTAGGGTTGTAAATAGCCACCCCTACACTTGCCATTCCTAAGTCACTATGGTGACTTTATTGCACATCAAACTTTATATTCTAGCACTATTGTACTGTCCACAGACTCTAAGTGATAACATTCAAGTGACCATCCTTTTGGAAACAAATCGATGGCTTTTAAATTTTAATGGTTAGTAAGAATTTCTTTTAGTTTTCCAAGTCTATTACTCTGTCTTAATAATCTACTATGGGTGAAATGTTTTTCCATTTTTCTTGACCTCCTTATGAGCAACACTTTACATATTGTATGTTGTCTCTGATTTGGAAAGGAAGTCAGTGTTGAAATAAAAGGACACTGAAAATGGAATTTTTTAAGAGACCACTTTCAAGCTTTGGGCATATATGGGACAATATTCCATTATGCTATGAATCCTACTTTATTCCATCACTATGGTGACTTTATTCCACATCAAACTTTATATTCTAGCACTACTGTTCTGTCCATAGACTCTAAGTGATAACATTCAAGTGACCATCCTTTTGGAAATGAATCGATGGATTTTAAATTTTAATGCTTAGTAAGAATTTCTTTTAGTTGTCCAAGTCTGTTACTCTGTCTTGATAATCTACTATGGGTGAAATGTTTTGCCATTTTTCATGATTCTGAAACCAATTCTGTACATGCATCTATTCTTCTACATACTAGGATAACAACTATTTCCATTTATCAATTTAGTATAGATTAGTTATTTCGATTTCTATCATTTAACTTAGCCTTTCTTTCTCTGCAGTTAATATAGTTTGTGATGCTATGATCTGGTGAATTCAGACTAATCTTGTTTGCTAAACCATAGCCTGTTTTATTTGATATCGTTCATAGTAGAGTGCTTTGAAGCTTGAATTAGTCGATTGTATTTATCTCAACCATTAAAACCCATTGAAGCTGGTTGTCAATGATTAAATCTTGTTGTTGTTTGACAAGAAATTTTCTCCTATCAATAGGGCATACTACCAATCCATTAAGAAATAAATGAGTCCAAGGAGATACCCAAACTTATCCAAATTTAGCAATATCTAAAACTTAAATCAATCATAATATATGCTTGAGCTCCTTCCATTTAGTCAAATATAACACCTACCAACAACAATGGATTTCCACTCTTGATATTTATCTCATTTAGTTGATAACAACCACAGGATATCTTATTTCTTCATAGCATACAATATTAAAGCTCCCTACAGAGACATATGGGGTAAGACAGATCTATTATTTAACAAATGGTTCTTATAGTGGCATCTTTAGTTTAACTAGTTTTAAAGTAGCCATTCAATAATGTGTTTTAGAAGCTAGCTACAATCTACATGTTAATTCAGCTATAATTTACTTGGTTTAAAAGTAATCTTGAAAACCTTTTAGAAATACATTTTGAACTTCAAGCACTATTGGATAATCTTCACAATGATGTAGACTACAAATTAGGTAGATGGAATGTAGAAATACCAAAGTAATTCATAAAAAAACGAAACAAATAAATGACAGACTTTAATAGATGGTCATCTTACTAATGATTGCTCAGACAATGCAAAAGTTTGACAGCACAATAGAAAAGTTTGACTACAACATAAGGTGTTATAAACCTAGTAGGTTGGGCAATTGAAAACCATGCAAGCCAAGGAATTAGCCTACCAAAATACTGTGTAAAGAAATTATTGTGGACAATTTTGTGAGCATGGTTATTAATCATAAGGCTAAAAAGGGGATTGGAAATGGGTGGCAGCAAGAGGCAAAGGTTTCTCCCAATCCACAGTTTCTTCAACTACTCATTTATGGTACTAGAATTTCATTTCCAGTCATTTCAAACTAAAATCCAGTCATTTTGTTTGAGATCTTTTGACTTCTCCCATTTGGCAAGTGTTTCTAAAAACCCACAGGAAAACCTCTTTGAGTTCCTGTCAATAGCTAAGAAAGAAGAAAAAGCCCCACTCAAGACGAAGGAGTGTTTACATATTTCCTAATAAACAAGGTGAAGACGTCTACAAATGTGCAACCTATGGAGGATTCCTGTTCACAAGCTCCTAATTTGGGCTCTCCATAAATGGTTGTTTAGAGAGGGGTGAAATGAATAACAGTGGCTTCAAGGGCAACAGTGGCTTGTTGAGTCAATGAAAGCGGAGTTTTAATATTTCTCCCACAAGGTTGAAGCCTCTCCAACAATACGCTTCTACTTGTGCTCATCCTCGTGTTTGTGCCAATGCAAGGGAAAACAGTTGGAGTTGGGCATTGGGTAACATTGCCGAAAATAGATACCCCTCATTCATGGCTACTTGGTGAACAAAAGCTTGAGTAGTTGAATGTTGTAATCTGACTTTGATTCGACAAATAATTTTCTTATATCTAAAAGGTGCATGCTTGCCACATTAGAATAGAAGAAGCATTTATCAAAAAAAATCTCATCAACAACCAGCATTTTGCTTGTAGCAATCGGTATGGTGCATGGCACGAGAAGGGGCCCTATTGAGCCCCATGTTGAAGGCTTCGTAAATTTCTCAACACATTCAAGGTCATTTAGAGATGTGGACAATCATAGTGAAGGCCATTCTCACCTTTGAAAGTTGTCTAAAAATGTGTCTTGCAAAAGAAGTTTTAGGACAATTGTATATTCAAACAGTGTTCTAGAATCCTTGGAGTATCACAAGGAAAATGCACTGATTTGAAAATTTAATAGAACTGGGAAGCCTTAAAGGGCTCTAATAAAATGGATAAAACATTGAAGATAAGAACATCTTAGAATGACCCTGATTCTAGGGGGACTCTTTGCAGCACTAGTTTTCATAATTCAATCCCGAAAGACACATATACTACCAATCTAGTGGAATAGAGTGCTTTGAAGCTTGAATTAGTCGATTGTATTTATCTCAACCAATAAAACCCATTGAAGCTGGTTGTCAACGATTAAATCTTGTTGCTGTTTGACAAGACATTTTCCCCTATCAATAGGGCATATTACCGATCCATTAAGAAATAAATGAGTCCAAGGAGATACCCAACCTTATCCAAATTTAGCAATATCTAAAACTTAAATCAATCATAATATATGCTTGAGCTCCTTCCATCTAGTCAAATATAACACCTACCAACAACGACAGATTTCCACTCTTGATATTTTTCTCATTTAGTTGATAACAACCACAGGATATCTTATTTCTTCATAGCATACAATATTAAAGCTCCCTACAGAGACATATGGGGTAAGACAGATCTCTTATTTAACCGATGGTTCTTATAGTGGCATCTTTAGTTTAACTAGTTTTAAAGTAGCCATTCAATAATGTGTTTTAGAAGCTAGCTACAATCTACATGTTAAGTCAGCTATAATTTACTTGGTTTAAAAGTAATCTTGACAACGTTTTAGAAATAAATTTTGAACTTCAAGCACTATTGGATAATCTTCACAATGATGTAGACTACAAACTAGGTAGTTGGAATGTAGAAATACCAAAGTAATCCATAAACAAACGAAACAAATAAATGACAGACTTTAATAGATGGTCATATTACTGATGATTTCTCAGACAATGCAAAAGTTTGACAGCACAATAGGAAAGTTTGACAGCACAATAGGAGAGTTTGACTACAACATAAGGTGTTATAAACCTAGTAGGTTGGGCAATTGAAAACCATGCAAGCCAAGGAATTAGCCTACCAAAATACTGTGTAAAGAAATTATTGTGGACAATTTTGTGAGCATGGTTATTAATCATAAGGCTAAAAAGGGGATTGACAATGGGTGGCAGCAAGAGGCAAAGGTTTCTCCCAATCCACAGTTTCTTCAACTACTCATCCATGGTACTAGAATTTCATTTCCAGTCATTTCAAACTAAAATCCAGTCATTTTGTTTGAGATCTTTTGGCTTCTCCCATTTCGCAAGTGTTTCTAAAAACCCACAGGAAAACCTCTTTGAGTGACTGTCAATAGCTAAGAAAGAAGAAAAAAACCCCACTCAAGATGAAGGAGTGTTTACATATTTCCTAATAAACAAGGTGAAGACATCTACAAATGTGCAGCCTATGGAGGATTCCTATTCACAAGCTCCTAGTTTGGGCTCTCCATAAATGGTTGTTTAGAGAGGGGTGCAATGAATAACAGTGGCTTCAAAGACAACAGTGGCTTGTTGAGTCAATGAAAGAGGAGTTTTAATATTTCTCCCACGAGGTTGAAGCCTCTCCAACGATACGTTTCTACTTGTGCTCATCCTTGTGTTTGTGCCAATGCAAGTGAAAACAGTTGGAGTTGGGCATTGAGTAGCATTGCCGAAAATAGATACCCCTCATTCATGGCTACTTGGCCAACATAAGCTTGAGTAGTTGAATGTTGTAATTTGACTTTGATTCGACAAATAATTTTCTTATATCTAAAAGGTGCATGCTTGCCACATTAGGATATAAGAAGCATTTATCAAAAAAAATCTCATCAAAAACCAACATTTTGCTTGTAGCAATCAGTATGGTGCATGGCACGAGAAGGGGCCCTATTGAGCCCCATGTTGAAGGCTTCATAAATTTATCAACACATTCAAGGTCATTTAGAGATGTGGACAATCATAGTGAAGGCCATTCTCACCTTTGAAATTCGTCTAAAAATGTGTCTTGCAAAAGAAGTTTTAGGACAATCGTATATTCAAACAGTGTTCTAAAATCCTTGGAGGATCACAAGGAAAATGCATTGATTTGAAAATTTAATAGAACTGGGAAGCCTTAAAGGGCTCTAATAAAATGGATAAAACATTGAAGATAAGAACATCTTAGAATGACCCTGATTCTAGGGGGACTTTTTGCAGCCCTAGTTTCCATAATTCAATCCCGAAAGACACATATACTACCAATCTAGTACGATAGAGTGCTTTGAAGCTTGAATTAGTCGATTGTATTTATCTCAACCATTAAAACCCATTGAAGCTAGTTGTCAACGATTAAATATTGTTGCTGTTTGAAAAGACATTTTCCCCTATCAATAGGGCATATTACCAATCCATTAAGAAATAAATGAGTCCAAGGAGATACCCAACCTTATCCAAATTTAGCAATATCTAAAACTTAAATCAATCATAATATATGCTTGAGCTCCTTCCATCTAGTCAAATATAACACCTACCAACAACGACGGATTTCCACTCTTGATATTTATCTCATTTAGTTGATAACAACCACAGGATATCTTGGGGATTCCGAAAATATGGTGATGGGTCTCTACAGTGGCCACAGGGGGGCAGACGTCGAGCGCATCTCCCTGCACCTGCACAGAGACAGATCTGAATTAATTAGCAGTTAATTTGGGTAATTACGATCGTGATTTTCCCTGTTTCCTCGACCGGTCGACATTCGTTATCTAACTCCTATCCTGGCGGTTTCGAAGGCGGTTTCCGTCAATGGAGGCAATGGATTATGATGAAGAAGCGATCGATTATTCCTAGGATCCTTATGAAGGACAATCCATTTTGTGCGGTCGCGGTGCCAACCCTAGCGTTATCGAAGCTGCACCTTCTCATCCGGCTATCTTGCCGGTTGTGGAGCTCCCTATATCTTCTACATCACCGCTGCATTTTGGATCACTCTCCTTGGAGTCCCCGGGTTTAGACATTCCTCCGCTCTCCCTGGGCACGCTCAACCTTCTCTCGGCTATTTCACCTCCCTCCCCTAATTTCGATCCGCTCCCCTCCTTCAACCCGGTGCCCCCTCTGAGATCACCTTATCTGGTTTTGGCAAACCCTAACTCCCTCCCTTCAGAATGTTTTGACTCCCCGGTCATTATCCCTAAATCGGCGACTCCCCTGAAGAATCCAAGATCAGATCCATTGACGGAGCACCCATCGGCACCGAGAACAGGAAAGCGAAAGGTTAAGTGCATGAAGAAGTCCTCAAAAGATCTTACCATCACCTTCGGCGAAGATATTCCTATGGGCGAGGTCGTGGATAAGGCCAACAAAGTTGTTACACCATTTTTTGGTCATCTAACCTATTATCATTAGATGGACCCAAGTACACCATGTAAGACCAATTTTACCCTAAGTAAAATTGCTTTCACTATGTAAAATAACGTAATAAACCACATTTATTAGGTTGTTTATGGTCTAAACAGGAAACCCCAAAAGGAAATATTAAACAAACCTATTTTGTTTAATTTTCCTCATGGAATAATTAATTAAACCATAATTTAATTATTATTTCTAGTCATGTTTAACCCAAAAACAAAGAAATTAATTAGATAAACCTTTATTTATCTTATTATTTTCTAGGAATAATTATTTAAATCTTATTTAGATAATATTCCTTGCTAAATATGACCAAATCACCCACAAATAATTAAATAAATCATTATTTATTTGATTATCTTTCAACCACTTCCTTAAAAAGATAAATAAATCATTTATTTATTTATTTTTGACAAATAAAGGGATTTGACCCAAATCAAATACTTTTTCCCTCCAACAAATATAATAAAATATTCCATAAAAGGTGGATCTAGATTTGGTTAACATTATTTTAATCATGCACCAAGATCTAGAATGACCCAATATTTTGTTATAAATAGGAGGGTTTTTCCTACCATTCTTCACCTTTTGTTACCTATTAGATCACTCTGGATCTATACACTTGGTCACTCTTTTCTACCATTTGCTGTGTGAGATCCCTTTGAGTTCTATTCTTTGTGTGGGTTTTCTACACCAACAAGAGAGAGAAATCTTAGATCTGAAGTGCTGAGGACTTCCAAGAACCCATCCCACTGAGGAGAATTGGATACGCCTTCTTGTTTTCCTCCCAGGTGCCCAATTAATATAAAAAATATTTCAAAAATTGTTCTTGTCTTGTCTATTGGTATATGGATCAAACCCTTATTTTTTCTGCTTAATGTCTTTCCATGCATAGATCTGGCTTTTGCAGCTCTTTTTGTTCAACTAACCGCAAATCTGAAGATATTGGTAGCCACTTTTGTTGTTAGGGCTATTAGTTATACGTAGCTAAAGTGGTCCTTTTTCGTACACTTCGACAAAGGATTCATACTAACAAGAGTACTTGTTGGACATGTGCGAGGGAGGGCCTACTCAGCAACCAGGCTCACAAATTGGGTCCAGGAGATATGGGGTGGTATTCTCCAGGACTTGCCGGAGGTTCAGAGCCTGGCTCGGGGCTGGTTTGCTCTGCATTTTTCGAAAGCAGAATACACCGATCTGATCCTGGCCAAATATTGGCACATAGAGATGGCACCGGTCCTTCTCAAGCGCTGGTCCCCGTTATTCGACCCGGAGCGGGAACAAATTTGGGCGGGACCTATCTGGGTACGACTGCCTGGTCTTCCTCTTCAATTCTGGTTTAAAGCGGTGTTTATCAGGATTGGTAATGCCCTTGGAACATATTTGGAATATGATAAGACTTATGTTCAGACAAAAAATCGGGCACTGGCAAGAATTCTGGTACACTTGGACACAAGGGAGGGCTTCGAAGAGAAGATCACCTTGAAGTGGAGGCATTACACCAGGATCCAGATCTTGGATTATGAGGGGGTACCATTTCGGTGTAGAAGGTGTCACAAGGTAGGGCATGTATTCAAAGAATGCCCTTTGCTCTTGAAAGCATCAGACTCCCTAGGCTCACCTACGCCTCTAAAAGGAAATGCTCCAGTGTCGGTATCTCTAGCCCCGGGTTCGGCATCGCGAATGGGTACACCAGCTCCCAAGAATCTCAACGTGGGTGGATCGTCGGAGGAGGCTGTAGAAGCAATCAGGGTGCCCTCGCCCCCATTGACCCGTTTTAGGGCCGCAGCAGCTGCGGAGGTGGCACGGGAATCGAGTACATCTACTTCCCCCTCTTTGATTTCACCTTCATTATCACTTTCCGTTGATGCACCTTCGAATGTATTTTTATCACTGGTCACTTGTGCAATTTCCCCACCTCCACCCATCATTGCACCATCCTCTCCTTCGGTCTTTTCCTCTGCTCTTCCTGAAGCTGTGGCCTCGTCCTGCCAGATGATGTCCCACTCTTACAACCTGCGGACAAGGCCCTTATCTAGATCTGACTCTCATTCTGGGCTGGGGGTGGTCTACCCTGGTCCCCCTGCTCTTTCTTCCCGGGGTCGCAAATCTAACCTAACCAAAGCTATACAGAAAGCTGGAGCTGAGGTAGTATCGAGCAAGAAATCCACCATGGAAGGGGTCCTTAGAGCACTGAAAACCCCGGTAGGGGTTCCCCCATGAAATGCCTATCCTTTAACTACAGAGGTCTAGCTAGTACCTCCAAGAAACTAGCCTTGTGGAGGTTGTTTGAAAATGAACCAATTGATATCCTTATGCTGCAAGAGACTTTGGGCACTGCTGAAGCCATTGAGCATACCCTTGCCGGCCTGCGACCTGGATGGCATCACCAGGCGTTGGATGCCATGGGTCGGGCTAGAGGTTTAGCCATCGGTTACAATCCTCAGACTATAAATGTATCTGCCACTTGGGGGGGTGTGGGATACATAGGCATGGATCTCTTCTCGGTCGAGCTAGGGGAGACCTTAAGGATTATCAATGTATATGGCCCATGCCAGAGGACAGAGGAATTCTGGTAGAATTTTCTTGGATCAAGCTTAACATCAGTAGATCAGCTTATCATTGGGGGTGATCTTAACTTCTCTATGGGATTTTGGGAATCCTGGAGATCGCATGCACAGATTGACCCCTTGTCCGATTTCTTTAAAGACATTTTGGAGAAACATCATCTGGCCGATATCCCCATGAACAAGGCGATGCCTACTTTGAGGAACCGGAGAATAGGGGATGCTGCTCTGGCCAGGAGACTTGACAGATTCATGATCAAAATCCCTCTTCTCCAGAGACTGACCAGATACAGGCAATGGGTAGGGGCAGGGGGTAAATCCGACCATTCCCCTATCTATTTGGAAATTTTGGGACCTGAATTCAAGCCAAGGGCTCCCTTTAAATTCAATCATGTCTGGCTACAAGACGAAGAGTATACTAAGCTGATCAAGGACTACTGGGTGTCCCACCCTATATCGAATCACAGATCGGCAGCAGAGGGTTTCTGCCATAATCTCTCTCAGCTCAAACAAATAACCATGGCTTGGGCAAAAGAGAAGAAGGCCAAAGATGAACAAAATATTCTGGATATAGAAGCAGAGTTGGGAACTCTGATGGATGACAGGAATCTTGGCTTTACCTCGGCTGAAGAAAAGAACAAATTGATCAAGCTTGAGATGCAGAAAGACAAGATTCTTAAAGAAAGGGAGGACGCATGGAGATTGAAGAGTAGGGCCATTTGGTTGAAGGCGGGAGATGACAATACCAGATTTTTCCAGAATTATGCTAAAGGAAGGAAGGTTACTAATACAATCTGGAAGCTGCCCCTTCCTAATGGAGACATGGCACACAACTTCCACAAACTCGCCAGACTAGGCACATCTCATTTTCGGAGTCTGTTCAAAGTACCCCATGAAGCCAACCTAGCAGATATCATTCATGTGGCCGGACTCTTCCCCCGTTTTGTAGGTGAAGAAGAAGCAAATGAATTAACCTTGCCGGTTACTCTGGAGGAACTGGAGGGAGTTCTGAAGTGGTTCAAGAAGGACAAAATCCCGGGACCTGATGGGTGGACTATTGAATTCTATTTGGCTTTCTTTGATTTATTGGCCTCGGATCTTCTTCGGGTTGTCGAGGAATGCCGTTCAACCGGGAGGTTGTTCAATGCTATCAATTCCACCTTCATTGCCCTCATTCCTAAGAATGATACCCTTGGCTCTTATGATGACTTCCGTCCCATCTCCCTTTTCAATTGCCTCTATAAGATTATCTCGAAAATCATTTCCAATCATATCAGACCTATCCTATCTCAGCACATCCTCCCTGAGCAATTTTCTTTCCTTGAAGACCGCCAGATACATGAAGCGATTGGCACTGCTCGAGAGGCCATACACTCTATCCGTGCCTGCCGTCTCAAAGGTATCATCCTCAAAATTGACTTAGCCAAGGCTTTTGATCGGGTGGACTAGACCTACTTCAAATTGTTGCTCATCCATCTGGGCTTTCCACTCCCTTTTACAAATTGGATAATGGCCTGCATTTCGACCCCCACATACAGTCTACTCATTAATGGATCCGCCTCCCCTTTTTTCCATGCTGAAAGGGGTCTCAGGCAGGGATGCCCACTTTCCCCGCTCCTCTTCCTACTTGTTATGGAAGGACTGAGCAGACTCATCTATCATGATAAACAGATCGGCAGACTATCAGGATTGAAGATCACAGATCAGTGTTATTTAACACACCTCCTATTTGTAGATGATGTCATCATATTTTTGGATGGGAGTGTTCAGGACACTATCACTTTTGAAAAGATTCTCGCCTCATTCTATAGGGCAACCGGCATGATGGCTAACCACACAAAATCAACTATCTCCCAGGCTTACACTTCAGCTCAAGAATCTGAACTTGCTTCGTAGCGTTTCCCTTATAATCCTCGTCCATTGGATCAGGGGTTCAAATACTTGGGCTATTGGATCAAGTCGTCGGGTCACAAGATTATGGATTGGACATGGCTGATCACAAAATTATAAAATCGGATCTCGCACTGGAGCCATCATTTTCTATCAAGAGCAGGGAGGTTAGTTCTCATTAAATCAGTTTTGGAGGCCACGCTTGTATTCTGGATGGCTTTAGCCTGGATACCTAGAGGTATTCTTGCTCGCCTAAGACAATTATGCTGTAGATAGCTCTGGAATGGGAGACAGGACAAAAGAGTATTTTCTTGGAGCAGCTGGGATAACATTACTCTGCCAAAGAAGTGGGGAGATTGGGGCCTTAAGGATCTTGTGCACTTTGCACATGCTATGGCTGCGAAAATGGGATGGACTTTGCTTACTAAGAAAAATCTCTAGACATCGATCTCATACCAAAAATACATATGGCCCTTACAACTCATGGATTGTATCCGATTACCTAACTGGAACAGGACAGGTATATCAACAGTATGGAAAGCTTTTTTGCACTCGCTCCCCCTCATCCGCAGTCATCTAACATGGAGAATAAATGATGGATCCAAGGCACGCATCGGAATGGATCTATGGATAGGAGGAGGAGGGAGGTGTTTTCTCCCACAAGATCTTATTCAGATACTCGATCAACAGAATACTAGAGTAATAGCTCACATAGCGGATCAGGAGAACTCATCCATATTTACTCAAGCATGGAAAATAGCTGCGCAGTTAAATATGCCCCCTGACTGGCATCAAATTTGGGAAGATTACACGAATGCTCTGAGTGAATCTCATATTCACATCAAAGACAGACCAGACGAACTCATGTGGGACAAGGCTGAATCAGGATATTACTCCCCCAAGGAAGGGTACCTGTGTATGATTAATTACAAAAAGCCAGAAATAGTGCAGAGCTGGTGGAAGATCATCTGGCGATTAAAGACCCCACCCCGGACAAAACTCTTCTTCTGGTGTTTACTCCGGAATAAGGTCCCCACAGGGGAAGTGCTCATGCGCAGATCTGTGCATGGTCCCACCTAGTGCATACTCTGCAAACAGCAGTCCGAATCGAACACTCATCTTTTTCTTACATGTGGAATTACTATTCAAATTTGGAAGGAGGTGACTGAGGAACTCGGCTTCATGAGTATTTGGGAGGGTGAAAGAATCATAGTAGCATGGGAGGCTTGGTATCAAGCTCATTCCGGTACAAACCGTAGGTGCCTTCCCCTTATCATTAGCTGGGCAGTTTGGTTGGCTAGGAACAAACTGATTTTCAAAAATGGCTCGATTCGATGGCAATCTGTTACTGCCAAAATCGTTGCAGCATACCATGAACTGCCGGAAATTACCCCTCCTCGCATTCGCAGACTAGCTGCCCCAGACCCCATAGACCAATCCATACCATGGGCCTTTTTTGATGGTGCTGCGCAGCAGCATGGATGTGGGGGGGGTTCATTCTATATTTATCAGCTCATCATCATTACAAAGTTAAGATGGGCTTAGGCATGCGAATGAAAAATTTCACTGAGCTCATAACCATCAGACATCTTATGTATTTGGCACTAAATCATGAATGCAGAGATTTAAAGATACACGGGGATTTAAATATTATCATTAACTGGATCAATCTGAAATCTAGATGTCATGCACACACACTCTTAAATATTTTGGATGAAGTTATGCACCTCAAATCTCATTTTAATAACATCATTGTTCGTCATATCTACAGAGAGCATAATCACAGTGCCGACAGATTATCCAAGGAAGCCATGCACATTCCAGGAGGACAGTGGATAATCCATGAACAGAGGGGAAACTCACAGTATCAATACTTCTACAGGCCTTACATAGATCAAATCTACCCTCGGGTGGAAGACCATTGATTTTTGTCATGTTATATATGATGATATAGAAATCTAGTTTTTACTTATGAACAGCATCCTGCGAGGTGCAATTATATATTTTTTTGTTTATGATACAAATATCCTGCGTGATGTTCATTTTTGACAGCTTGATATAGCATCATCCTGCATGATGATTTTCTGATATGGATACAGACATGTACAGGAAGAACGATAGACTCATAAGTCATGAAGGAATTTCGCATATGCTGAACAACATTTACTACATGTAATTTTTCACTATTAATGGAAGATTACGATTTTTCCTTGGGAAAAAAAACAACCACAGGATATCTTATTTCTTCATAGAATACAATATTAAAGCTCCCTACAGAGACATATGGGGTAAGACAGATCTCTTATTTAACCAACGGTTCTTATAGTGGCATCTTTAGTTTAACTAGTATTAAAGTAGCCATTCAATAATGTGTTTTAAAAGCTAGCTACAATCTACATGTTAATTCATCTATAATTTACTTGGTTTAAAAGTAATCTTGACAACCTTTTAGAAATACATTTTGAACTTCAAGCACTATTGGATAATCTTCACAATGATGTAGACTACAAATTAGGTAGATGGAATGTAGAAATACCAAAGTAATCCATAAGCAAACGAAACAAATAAATGACAGACTTTAATAGATGGTCATCTTACTGATGATTGCTCAGACAATGCAAAAGTTTGACAGCACAATAGGAAATTTTGACTACAACATAAGGTGTTATAAACCTAGTAGGTTGGGCAATTGAAAACCATGCAAACCAAGGAATTAGCCTACCAAAATACTGTGTAAAGAAATTATTGTGGACAATTTTGTGAGCATGGTTATTAATCATAAGGCTAAAAAGGGGATTGGCAATGGGTGGCAGCAAGAGGCAAAGGTTTCTCCCAATCCACAGTTTCTTCAACTAGTCATCTATGGTACTAGAATTTCATTTCTAGTCATTTTAAACTAAAATCCAGTCATTTTTTTTTATGCATCATCCAAAATTAACCGATGGAGAGAATAAGAATGATTAAAATCTCTTTGAGCATTCCTTATTCTAGTCAAAGATCCATTATTTGGGCCACATTACTTCTAGAGAAGGTATAGTCGTGGACCTTGCCAAAATCAAGGCCATTATGGAATTCCTAACACTAAAGGATGCTCATAAGCTACACTATTTCAATGGATTGGTTGGGTATTATAGGAGATTCATAGAATAATTCTCCATGATATCTAATCCCATTACCAAGGTCAAGAAGAAGGGTTAGGAATTTGTATGGATAAATTAGTTTCAAGTTTCAACATGCCCTTTTAAGGCTCACAAATTTGTAAACTACTGCTCTAGTACTAAAACTCCTAAAAATGGACCAATATTTTTAGTATTTACATATGATAGAAATCATATTATTATGTAATGAGTAATTTATCATCTTATGGATTGGTTCATTAGTCAAGCCACAAGATCATTATGAAGTTCAAGGCATCAAGAGGAAGTCCTTATTAGTTGGGCAAACACTTGTGTTCCAGAACCATGCATGTGGACATCAAGGTGTATATGAAGGTCCCCATCTTGAATTAAGTTACCATCACAAGCAAAGGCATTCCTCATTGTTTACTGCACATCATGCCTCCATCTTTGTTAATCACATGTGCAACTCTACGTGTATAGACTATCTCTTAAGTAAGAGTTACATGACAATTCCCATGTTGTAAGACCCTATGTTTTCATCTTGAGAAAATGGGGTCCTCTCCAAGTCACTCAGGTTTTCATAAGCAAAGTAGGTGCTTTTCCATAAGATGTGAACATTTCATTTTAAGAAGTGTGACAATGTGGTTTCAACAAGACATTAAAAGATGGAACGAGCATGCAGATTTAGGATGCTAGTGTTCTGCTTGAGGCATGAGTGCACATCTAAGAAGACTCTAACAAGGGTTGAAAAGGAGGAATATTTAGAGAGGTTGGGATGTTGTAGTCTCACTTAGAGGTGTAGACAAGCAAGTTAAGCACCATGAGAAGTTACGAAGAAATCTTAAGACTTTTGACGAGCTGAACAAAGGAAACTTGTTAATTTTACTAAGTGAACATTCCTTGATCGAAGTTGATAGCCTCTCCTTGGCACTATCACTTTGCAAGAAGAAGAAGAAATGTGAAATATATGTGCAACCCACTAAAGAAATTGGCAAGGTTGTTGCAACATATATAGGTGGTTTTGTCGTGTTGCAAAAGGAGTTGTTGGAACTTGGAAGGTGACCATTGGAGTATATTTGTAAGGGATTCAGGGGGGTGAAAGGATCTAATAAGGAGAAAATTACAAAAATCTAACAAATAGGCCATATTGGAATAGGATATTATTATTTTGGGAAATCCAAAGTTGAAGGTGCATTACGGGTATCTTGGGCTTTTGATATGTGTTAGTGGTGTTAGTGCATTGTGTTTGATGAGCACTGGCTAGAATGTGTTCCATGAAGGAAAAAAACCCACAAGTTTGAGATGGATTTCACCATTTTGCATTGTAAGGTGTGTTATGCCTTGGTTTTGAGGAGACAATTAGAACCATCTTAGAGTGTGATGGGTTGTAACATGGACTTAGGTCCACTTGCATGGGTTTAGGTGTAAAGGTACCCCATGAGCTGAGGAAACTGATTGCAATGCTTACCTATATAAATTTCTTATGATATAAGATTAATGATTTTTTTTTGGAGAATTGAAGAGGAAGGTAAGAAAGGAGAGGCACTGAGGTTTGTTGTAAGTCAATCAAAAGGAAGGAAAAATATATCATATTAGCAGGATTTTTCAAGTTGCATCTTCAATAGGAATAAATTTTAGCTGGAGCTAGGGAGTTGGCCTCAAAAGCATTGATTGGGTACTCTAGAAATCCAAGACCTGACATATCCAAGCTAGTCCATTAGATAGATTGGTCTTGAGAAAATGTTGGAAAGGCTAAGGTGCAAATCTCCCCTTTTTAATGTTGGTTTTAAGCCTCCTATTTTAGAATGTTGAAAATAAGGTCATGATCTTGAAAGGAGGTCCTTGATTTTACCAAAAATCAATGCCCATGCTTAATCCATGGTGTGATTCTATCTATTTGGGTTTGGTCTTGAACGTTAAGATCCATCTTTGAGTCTTGTTATCAATCTGCCATTTTTATGTGCAGAGAAGGTCTTAAGGGCTATGGGGGATGAGATGGTTATTTTCCAACACCCCTCCCTCGAAACCCTATAAGTAGATGTTGTGCCCCATTTTGTTGTCGTAATATTTCAACAATGAGCTCTTCCTATGACGATGGCCTGAAGCCTATGTAAAGGAACTGGAAAAAACAAACTTTCATGTTGTGTCGAAGGAGAGGTATAGATTGCAGGTGTCTATAGAGGCCTTGACAAAGGTGAAGGGAAATGGAGTTTACCTCCTATTGCAATGCCTTCTATTCCTCCACCATTCGAGGTGTTAAAGGGAACTGAATTTAATCATCATAGGTGAAATCTCATGAAGATCTTAAAAATGAGAAGGTAGGTGTGATTTAGCATAGGATTGATTCTTTAACGATTGACTTTTTGGGTGAGATTTCCAAGTAAATGGAAAATTTGAAGCCCTACCAATACCACCTATAGATTAAGTAGAGTATGAGAAAATGCTTCCTAAGATTCAAAGAGTCTCTCCATCTGTTTTCCATGGGATGCACGGAAATTATGTTCAAGTGTTGATAACTCGTGCTAAGATATCATCTTTGATTCAAGGCACATATACTTCTTCAACTAGCGGTGGAGAGTCCAACCAATGAAGAGGCAAGTTTGTTCATTTACAAGGTTGGAATCAATCAAGTATTCTCCCTCTTTGCCAAACTCTAAGATGAGTGTGCATAATGGACTTATTATTATAAATAATTGCAAATATTGGATTATGATGAAGTTTAAGGGCTTGAAATGGTTGCCTCCACCTACAAATATTTAAAGGAACTATGTTTTTTTCAATTAAACCCTTGGGGACAAGGAGCTACAAAAAAGGAAGGCCTTATGGTTATTTTTAAGGGGCAGAATCTGTCATTTTTTTGTGAGTTTGGTTATATTTTTGTTTATGTCTAATTTAATGTTAATAAACTAGTTGTGAGTTCATTCAGTAGATCTGTAATCTGCTAGGTTTGCAAAAACATTAATATTTATAACAAATTTCAAAGATCTGCCTTAACCAAACAATCTAATGAATCGAACAATCTCATTGTATGGATGGTGCTGAGGTTATTGCCAGAGTTGATAACTACTCGAAAAGAATAGTGAAATCCATCTAAATGACGAGCACTCTGTGAAAGCTTTGAATTATATGAAATGGGTGGAGCATGCTTAGAAGCAACAGATGCTGATATTTTGGTATTTGAAACCCCATTTTTTTATGCATATTTACCTGCAAAGAAAGGAGTCTTACCTGTAACATTACCATTTCCAGCATTATCAAAGTTTCTCAAACTATTTCCATGACTAGTAAGCTCGGGGGAAGCTAAAAGTTTTGTCCATAAATCATTTCCCAAAAGCTGCAATGGCTTAGCAACCTTAGGAAATGATCTCCCGAGAACTTATGTTGCCTCGGACTGTAAGGCAATTGAACTTGAAGTGGATTTATTAAGGCCATGGAGATGTCAGGTCCGTGAATTCTTTTCACCACGAATATTTTTTTATGTGCGGTTTATTGGAAAGTTCAGGGGTCTCCTGTGACTTCTTATTTAATTGATCTTGCAAAGAAGAAAATCCATTAGGCTTGCCAAAGCCAATGTCAATTTCATTGAATCAAGGCTTTTCTTTATTTCCAAGTCATTCCAAACCTTGCTAGTCAACTGTATATTTACATAATTTACTGAAATGGAATTGAAATCTTATCGATAATTTTCACAGAATTCACCTAACCTAATGTAGCAAGGGTTAGAAGAACAAAAAAACACTGACCATCCAAAAGGGTTGATTTCAAATCTCATTGGGTAATGTTACCGGGAGAGCTCCAATGGTCAATCTGTAGAATTTCACAATTTCTTTAAGATATCACAGGTAATGAAGTGACGGTCTGCAGGGTAGCAAATTGCCAAACATCCAGAGGTTTTCTTTCAAATTTGCATTCAACCTTCACCTTAGATAATACTTTCTTATGACCTCTGCAATAATATTATAATAAACCATTCTCAACTGGGATGGAGATAGGTAGGGCCCGAGTGGGGGAACTTGGGACACCGATGAGGGGATTCATTGTGGGTAGGGACAGAGGAGGACCGAGGATATTCCGGAAGGGAGTTCAATGTTGGTCAGCAAGACAAAATACCAACACGTGAGTCTCAGTTAGAAATAGTCCCCGCCCTTTGAAAAAAGAAAGGGTTTCTAGATGAGCATGTTCCCCTGAGTATAATGGGTTTCCTTTCCATAATGGTTTGAAGTATGATCTTCATGATCACATTGGGTTTTGTTAAATAACATAAATTTGATTTAACATTCTGGCATTTTCCACATACGGTTTGTTTGAAATAAACAATCAGAATATGTGAGGAATTAAGTAGATCTATGTGGAAAATTTGATGAATGCACGCGATCTGGATTAAGAAATGAGAAAAGGCATTAGAAAAATTGTGGAAAGAGGAAAGATATATGAATATATTTACCTTCTCAAATAATCTCTGGGCCACCTGAAGCTTTGAAGAAATCGATCCATCCATTGTTTTCAAGCGTCTTCAGGATGATCAGCCTTCCATCTTTCGAGCCTCCGACTAGCCTTTCCTTGTGCAAACCCTTGAACCGGCTTGAACCGTGGTTTGAATTTACTATTTTCAATGCTTAAAACTGTGGGAAGCGAGGAACCGGGAATGGGACGGACGCGCTATTCTATACCGGGGATGGGATGAGTAGACAATAAATTACATAATATTAAAATATCCATTAGTGCATTTCTATCGCAAAGGTTTGAGTAGATTGGGCGAACACTAGCTTGGCGATACCGGATGAGGTTTCCACAGGGGCAGGATCACAGGGGCTACCTATAACTGTAACTATCCGTAGCATCAAGATCGAAGATCAATTGCATTAGTGAACTTTCTCCGCGGCCGGCAGAACCGGAGATATATAATACATAATATTAAAATATCTCATTCTAAAGAGAAAAAGTCAGTTTACAGAAACGTTTGCGTGGGAAAATGGATTCAAAACTCAAAAGTCGGTAGGGGAGGGACGCCAGTTGTTGGGCGCCCTCCCGTCCGCCTTAGCGACCAGTCACGAAAACCATGTTGACGATGTACGACAGCTGTCCACTCGGACCGGCCACGTGTTGGGTTGGTGACAATATTCAATGTGCAGGGTTTAACACGAATTAGGGTTTTTGCAAATCGATTTCCCCGCCATGTCTATCACCTCCCGTTCATTGTTGCTCGGGACCGGTCTGTGGGCGTTCGGCTCCACCGGTGGTGGTTGCTGCGGGTTCCAGAACCTGCACAACCTGTTGCCATTTCTTTATAATGCATATGCCTTTCAATGCCCACCATTGCTGGTTAGTTGTTTGTTGCAGTTGGTAAACCTGTTCGCCGGTTCCGCATTGTTGATCTTGTTGGGTTTATGTGTTTGTTGGTTGTTGGACGTTGTAGCTCGCTGCCTGTTCCTGTTCTTGAACGCGAAGTCCGTCATTGTGTCCGCCATTCCTTTGATGCTGGACTGCCAGGGTTTCGGTTCGTTTGCTCTTTTTGGTCAAAATTTTCAGGTATTTTTGCAATTATTTTATTTTTATTAAGAGAATGCCATTTTTGTTGATAAAATACTGATTTTCTTGTATTTTTGCAAGAACAAGGTTCCATGGTTGGCGTTGGCGATGGCGAGGTTCTCTTTCGGCATTATGGCGACTTCTCTGCATCCTCGGCGACGGCGGACCTTCGGTGACCTCTGGCAGGATTCTGTGAATCCTAGCAATCATGCTCTGTGTTGTTTAACACTTTCTCACTGTGTTTATCAACACTTTCAATCGTTGTTCGGTGGAATTATGTTTAACTGTTCTTGTTTGCTTGGGTTTAGTCTTCTGTGGAATTTCGCTAGGTTTTCAAGCATAAATAAGTGCTCCTTACAATAACGCCTTTACAGCTTCTTGGTTGTGGTATAGCCTGAATGGCCCAAGTGATGATTCTGATCAACAAATTGAAGCAGTCCATTTTATCCAATTCATGACTTTGTGATCTTTAGCAATGCCACCAACTGCCACCAAGTGATTGATGACCCTTCATTTCACAACAATTTCCTTTATTGCAGAGTCCCCTAGATGCACTCTTTCAAATTCGTATTTTTGTTCCCTCTGCTACACAGTGTTTAACGCCGCCTTTGAATGTGACTGTATTTTGGTGCTGTCCATTCCTAGGTGGCTATTTTTAGCTATCCAACTAATTGCCTCCTTACTTCCGACTTGACAAAACAGTTGTTATGATATCTGGGCTGGGCCTTCTTCCTACTATCGTTGCTTATGGTTTTTGTAGCCATTGTGGGAATGATTATGTACTTCATCTTCCATGCAGAAATCCTGGAATATTCTATAGAGAGAAATGAGATCACCAATTTCAGCATCAATTCTAAGTTCTAACTGTAGCCTCAATTTCCATTTTGTTATGAAAAAATTTAATAAATGTTGAAAATTCGTCCAAATTCTGCTGAGTATACATTACATGTTAACAACAAAACAAATGCCCAAAGAACCAAATCAAAGATGTCATTTAAGCACAAACTCAGTGCAACTAGGATTGAGGAATCAATGGGGAGAAGAAATAGGTACTCAATTCTCATTTTGTTGTTATGTTGAGCACTTAGAATCCCAACAAGAAGATTAAAAAATACTATTTTGAGGACAAATAACTTGTTGTTTCCTACAAAGGCAGAGACTGCCTGCCTTCTACTCAAGATTCTTTATCCATGGGCACAATAATGTGATCGTCTTAGAGGTGAATATTGTTGGGATCCTTGTTTGAATTACTGATGCCACTGTCTATCAGTTCAACCGTAAAACAACTCCATTACTTTTACAGCGATGGAATGTTTTCAACATAGTGTCCAACAGATTTTTTGTGAACTCCCCGCCCTTTGTACGACTGTCTATCACAATTTGCAATATATTTTCGACTTCATTATAGTGCTCTGTATCATGTCTCAGTATTTTAGATTCGAAGTCCCATTGTTGAAATGTTGGAAACCCTCAATCTAAATGGTACCCAAAGGATATTTGTTTTGGTTCAATGGTTTGGCAGCAACATCTAGATCAGTTTGTATAATCTTGAGTTTTATGATTCCATAGCTCCATCCAAGTGATTCTCATCCAGCCATTGTTATCTAGTTGTTCAACAATCCTGCATACAAGATTGCTTGGTTTTGCAGGCTAAAAAAAAAAAAAAAACCAGCAAAAGCAGGAATTTTGTAGGTAAGTAGTCGAAGTGCAATATGCAATTGAGATTTTGAGGAAAGAAAGATGGGGACAAATGTTTTCTTCACACCCTGTTTTTCAGGGTAGTTGGTGCATATGCTTGAGTCCTACAATCGTAGAGTTCATCAAAATATTAGCTTAAGCCTTGGACCTTGTTAGAGGCATTGAGATATGTTTAAATATTATAATTCAAAACTTTGAGTCTCATGTTGTAGATTCAAGAAACATTGATATTTCCAGATAATTTAGGATTATTTTGCCCATCATCCCGAGGTTGAGTCTGCCTGAGTATTATTAGGAAAACAATCACAAGTTATATATATATATACACAGAGAGAGAGAGAGAGAGAGAGAGAGAGCGCTAGTGTTTTGATGCCTCATGCTCTGTGAAGTCAGCCTCAAGTAAGTTGTATTAACATTTGAATATTTCTTGGATGTCAAGAGGGCCTGGTTTTTGTCGTCTCGTACAGGGGGAGATGTAATGTTATTGTAATAGTCACTATGATATTGGTCAGTTTTGTGCAATTGTTTGTCTTCATTACTGACGATCTCTGGATTTGAATCAACTGGTATTATAGCTTGAGAATTGGGCTGCCTTGGTTCTAATAGCCTAAATAGCCCAAGTGATAATACTGATCTACAAATTGATGTAGTCCAGTTGTTTGTCTTCAATCTCCAGATTTGTATCAAGTGTTGTTATAGCCTTACAATAACGCCTTTACATCTTCTTGGTTTTGGTATAGCTTGAATGGCCTAAGTGATGATTCTGATCAACAAATTGAATCTGTCCATTTTCTCCAATTCATGACTTTGTGATCTCTAGCAATGCCACCAACCGCCACCAAGTGATTGATGACCCTTCATTTCAAAAAAAAATCCTTTATTGCAGAGTCCCCTAGATGCCCTCTTTCAAATTCGTATTTTTGTTCCCTCTGCTACACAGTGTTCAATACTGCCTTTGAACGTGATCATGTAAGAGACTTCTAATTTCAAGCTCTTTTTATTCCATAGAGAGAATTGGATTTTGGGATAATTTTTTATTTTGAGTTTTCAAGCCCTTCCTGGATGTAGCTAGGAATTTTGAATTCGCTTTGCCATAAATTTTTGTTAGCCTCAAGCATAAATAAGTGCTCCGGGGTATGGCTATGTGTTGCTGGATTTCTTCCTAAACCCTTAGGTTAAACTTGGGGTTTTTAAAATCGGCTTTATTTTCTTCTATTCTCATAGTTTTCTCCACTCCATGATCATCCTCCAAGAGCAAGATCAAATCCCTGTCCACTCACACCCACTAACTCTGCCGTCGAATAGTATCAGGAACGTATATGAATGTTCCACCCAATTATCATGATAATATCAAATTTCACTCCAATACGAACTATATTATCACATGCATAGTGACATGAGCACCCACACAGATTAGTATTTGATGTGACCCACTTTAGTTGCAGGCATCCATGGAATGCATCACGGTCAGTGTTCATAATTTATATCTGTGAAGTATTGTCATTAGTCCATATGCCAACTGCGCATCCATTTGGGTTTCAGGTATGGAGAATCTTAGACATGAAAAAAAAATATCATTATTGCAAATCGATACAAACAAGCCATTTGACAAATATTGTAGATGATAACAAACTCTTAGGTGTTCTGTGTTGTAAACGAAATTTTGGATTTTCTTTGCACTTTGCATGCTATGGTTCAGTGATCATGTAAGAGACTTCTAATTTCATGCTCTTTTTATTGAATTGAATTGGTTTCATTTTTGTTAGTTTTCTTTGTAGTTTGGGATGAAATGTAAAACAATTAGGACAGCATAAATGCACACGAGATACATTTGTTATCATGGATAAAAAGCTCTGATTAAATATGCCTGACAAATAAATTTCATGATTTTGTTTTGTGTGTGCAGTTTTAATTGATAAGTTTCCCATGCTATTCATAATTTATGTGATGTTATTATTTTGTTTATTAATTATATTTAGCTTTTGTAGATGATAAAAAACTCTTAAGTGTTCTCTGTTGTAAAGGAAATTTTGGATTTTCTTTGCACTACGTGTGCTATGGTTCAGTGATCATGTAAGAGACTTCTAATTTCATGCTCTTTTTATTGAATTGAATTGGTTTCATTTTTGTTAGTTTTCTTTGTAGTTTGGGATGAAATCTAAAACAAGTAGGACAAAATAAATTCACACGGGATACATTTGTTATCATGGATAAAAAGCTCTGATTAAATATGCCTGACAAATAAATTTCATGATTTTGTTTTGTGTGTGCAGTTTTAATTGATAAGTTTCCCATGCTATTCATAATTTATGTGATGTTATTATTTTGTTGATTAATTATATCCAGAGATGAAGCTGAATAGGGAAAATCATGCTTCTGTTTTGCATTGTTGTAGTTATGTTATTTATGAATTATACTTAGTGTAGTAGAAAGGAAATATAAAGTATGAATTATGAATTATACTTAGTGTGGTAGAAAGGAAATCTGAGATCTATTAAGATATGAAAGTCCAAATCTCTAGTCCAATATTGAGATTAGGGCGTCAAAAGTTCAAATCTCTAGTCCAAGTCCAAATCTCTAGTCCAAATCTGAGATCTATTAAGATATGAAAGTCCAATATGCTTAAGTATGAATTTTGACGCCCTACTCTCCATATCTTGCAGCGTTTGACAAAGTAAATACTTTTTATCATTCCATTACAAAGTATTCCCGAAATGGAACGATAAAAAATATTTACTTTGTCAAACACTGCAAGATATGGATAGTAGGGCATCAAAATTGATACTCAAGTATATTGGACTTATCCAATAATGTATTGATGAAGGGGGAATAGTATGCTTCTTTGCACATGCCCGAACAGAATATCCATTGAACTCTATGTCATCAATTGCAGCTAACATTTCTTCTTTTGTCCAACCTCTTATAGCGCTGATCTTTTTAGTTGAAGTTGCACCTTGGACTGTGGTTGACGGTGGCTCTGTTTTGCATTGCAGACTGCATTGTTCATTTCTGTTTTTCATTTTTCTAGTTCTGTTATTTATGAATTATACTTAGTGTAGTAGAAAGGAAATATGAAGTATGAATTATGAATTATACTTAGTGTGGTAGAAAGGAAATCTGAGATCTATTAAGATATGAAAGTTCAAACATAGAGTCCATCCAAAAATCCACATCATAATGTGGTTACATCCAAAAACATTTAACACTCCTATTCTTTATGGCCTTGAGAATCTTCAGTGCCAAACCCTGAGTTTCCTGATTGAGCCAAGTAGGTTGGCCTTCCCAAGAAGGCTTGATTAGGTGGTGGTTGATTGCTGCCATATAATTGAGACCAATTTGGCCATTCCAACCATGGAGGAATTGAGTACCCATACCTCACACTTGCGTTAAGTGGAGGTGTGTGCTGAGCATACATTGAATTCAGACCTCCTGTGGTAGGAATAATGCAAGTGGGTAAACCCCGATTTTGATAGTGAGGCACTTGAATGTTTATGACGTCTTGGAATAATGTTGTATTATTTGCAATGTTGTCCAATGTGTTGGACATGTTCCTGGATTCATTCTCATCAACTGTGCTTGCATTTATGTCAACCATATGAGTCAACCCTTGTTCCCTTTCAAGCATTTGTTGAGCCTTCCTTGCTTCCTTTTCCTGTCTTGAGATTTTTTTTGTTGCTCCTTATCTTGCCTTGCTCTCTCTCTTTCAAGCCTTTCATCTGCTCGATGTTGTGCTGCAATAGCCCTTGCTGCCTTCTTCTCCTTGGCTTGATCTTCTTCTTTTTTCTGTTTTAATTCCTAAATTTCCATTTTCTTATTTTCAGACTCAACAAGGAGCTTTATATAGTCTTCAGAGGTGAGTAACTGTGAACTTCGCCCCAAACGAAGACTATTGGTTGTTCCTTGCTTCTTTTTCATTGACACTCTTTCTACCGGTAGCTTTAAGAACCGCCCAAGTAACTTCTCCCTCCCTCCCACCTGCATGTCATTGCTTGGCACTTCAGTATCCGTGGCACTTGATTGAACTATATTGTTTTCTTCATCTGCTGCCTCATTATGTCCTCCATCTTTTTCCATTGATCTATTGTCCACAAAAAAATGAACAATTTCACTATTCAATTCAGCCACTTGTGAAGGCATGTTCATGCTTTGTTCATTGGTTCTTGAGACACTATGGGCGTTCAAATTAATCATGTTTTCTACCAGCCATGATGGTGGGTTTACTTGGCTAGGCAATGACAATTGGTCATTTTCAATTTCATGCCCAATATCAGCAATTTCATTTTTTGCATTAACAATATCAGCATTTTCATTTTGAACTAAATCTGCATTAACAATATCAGCAATTTCTGTTTCAACAAAATCTTCATTCTCAACTGCATGTTCAACAGTGTTGCCATTAATTTGCTGACAAGTATACTGTGTTTCACATACCTGCTCATCATCATCAGCATATAACTGTCCTTGAGAGAGGGAAATTATATTATCAGCTGCAACCACATCATCATGTTCATTTACTTCTTCTTCCACTTCCTGTCTTTCTTCCTGACCATCCACATGGAAAGCTTGGTTACAAGCAGTATCATGCATAAGAGCATCATAATTTAGTGGCCATATTCCTATCCTTCTAAAGCCAGCCTTGATATTTGATGGTGTCAGAGCCCTTTTAAAAGCCTTACTTTCAAGCTCTGCTAACTCGAACCTTTTGACCTCAACCCCTGGATTCTTTGCCATCCATGAAGCACGTTCTGACCTGAAATAGTTTTTGAAAGGGCCAAACACACTAACATCAAGTGGCTGCAATCTGTGAGTGGTATGAGCGGGCAATGTTAAAAGGTCAATGCCCAAATTGTATGCTTCCTCAATTGTTTGTAGAGCCATGTGGCTTCCATGGCCATCTAATATCAACAGGTGTATGTTATTAGGTGAGACACCACCTGGCACAGATGCAACAAAGTGGCAAAGCCAATTTAAAAACAACTCTTTAGTCATCCATGCATGGGGATGTGCAGCCATGCATGCTCCAGGTTCACAGTTTTGTATATAATTTTTCAACTGATTTTTACCTTTGAAAAGATAAAATCTTGGGATTGAAGCACAAATTGCATTGACACAACATAAAATGGTTATCCATTCCCTACTCTTAGGCAAAATCTTTGGCACGTTTCGGCTACCTCTTTTCGCAATTACCCTCATGCCACAATTCCTTCCCGCCTGTAAACTTGTTTCATCACAGTTCCATATATGTTCTGCAGCATAAGAATGTTTATCATATGCACTAGAAAGAGTGTCATAGAACTTACATACAACTGTAGGGCACAAATTTAATGCTCTGTCTCTGTCAAGTCCCTCAACTATACACAATACAAGGTCTAGATGCCTTTTTTTAAACCCAAACCACCATGATTTACCAGGAAACACATCTTTGAATGGGTTTGGCCTCCCTTGACAGATTTTAGCAACTATAGATTTGACTTGTATAAACTCTATCCCATGTGCCAATTGGGCCATTTCTTTACACCACTCAACCACCTCGGCCTCCTCCTCTTTAGTCATAACTGTAACAGGCCCTCTACGTTTCGTGTGAGTCAGCCCATTTATCCAATAATGTATTGATGAAGGGGGAATAGTATGCTTCTTTGCAGATGCCCGAACAGAATATCCATTGAACTCTATGTCGTCAATTGCAGCTAACATTTCTTCTTTTTTCCAACCTCTTATAGCGTTGATCTTTTTAGTTGAAGTTTCACCTTGGACTGTGGTTGACGGTGGCTCTGTGGCTGATGGTGCCACAACATCAGCTTCAGCCACATGCTCATCGTCAACAACATTTCCTAGAGCATTGGTGACATTGACATCACCTGTTCTTTCTTCATCTGATGAGGTGCATCGCAGTTGGGCACCCCTGGTCACTCTTCTGCCACTTCTCCTTGTGCGAGCGACATAACTCACTCTTGCCATGGATGCAACTACCTGTAGGCTGCAAAAGCACCAATTGCAAGCTGTTATTCATAATTGAAAAGAAAGATTGTTTTCATATGATGAATACAGCTTCTATGCATAGCAATTGCAGATATATATGTTAATTTCAAATGCTACAGCTTCTATTTTCAGCTACTGCAGATATATATGTTAACTTCAAATGATACAGCTTCTATGCTCAACTACTGAGATATTGAAAGGCATGCAAAATGGACAGATTGCAGGTTTTGTATCTATAGAGCAAGAGGACACGGTGTTTTTTAACTGATGTTTAGTAAACACACACACACATATATATAGACACCTATAAAGAGTTTTTTTAACTAATGTATTTGTTACCGATTTGTGAGCACCTAAGCCATGTAGTGTACTTGTATTTGCAATGAACAAAAGTTTAAAGGGTGTATTTTGCAATCTAAATTAGGCAATCCATGTGATATTATTTGCTTTGCATTGCATGGAATGTTACTCGAATTGTCAAGTATCATTAAATTTATTAGTATTCTGTATATAAAATTGTTATTCCTATAATCTGTGCATAGTTAACTTATGCAGTCTTCCTATATAAAAGGTGCAACATGATAGGGAGCTCTACATCACTAAAATTTGATGTAAAACTAGCAACTGGAAATGATTATTCATGTTCTCTTCCAAATGCATTTGAAAACAATAGGCATTGAACAAGAAACCTTGCTTAAAAGGATCAAACAATTCCATAAACCGAAAAGAAATACAAAACAGAAATTAATACCTATGATTGAAATTGTTCTTTAGCTCCCAAGAGGTGTATAAAATAAACCATGTAACTTTTCAACTTAAAACAATCTTTTCGTTTTTGATCTTCTATGTTTTGATGAAGTGTGATACAAGTGTATATTAGCTAGACATCCATTCACTATTTGGGTTTTCAGCTTTAGGGATTACTCTGACAGTGCTTGCACCATGTTTGGGGATGCTTCAAGAGATTTGGGTTGCATGGTGTCTGATCAGCCCCTATATGATCCATGATGGATTTGCACAATGAATTTACTTCACTAGATGCTTGCTTGACCTTAGTTGCAAGCTTGTATGGCATTATTCTATTGGAACCTTGTTTGTGTATGACATCACCATGAAACTTGACATATTTACTCATGGAGTGCAGCACTTCACATGTATGAGCCTGCATGTGGCTTTGTAGGCTGATTGTAAGGATTTAGCCTTGGAGTGAGGCTATGGTGTATACGTGAACTTCCATCTTTACACATCTATATGAAGTTTCCAACTCTCAAAAATTGTCCCTATTGCAGATTTGCAGATTTGTTTTCAGCGACCTATTTATTCAAGGTTTTGTAATTTCTAGCACTTGTATGTCTTGCTGATTTAGCATTAATAATGAAGAAGATAGGGTAGATTTGCTATTGTATTTACAGCTGTCATAAACTAAAATTCAGATCCGGTTTATACATTACAACATTTTGCTAGTGGGGGGAAACTTGTTGGCACACTTTGGTGTTTTTTCTCTTGAATTGCCTAGTGAATTGATGTTGTTAAGAGGTGAAACACTATCTGCTGCTGCTGCTGTTTCATTTACGTTTTATAACAACCCTAAAAACTGAAAACTGAAATAAAGACTCAGAAATGAATGTTTGTAATTCTGTTTTTTTACAATTAAAAAACTGAAAACTGAAATAAAGACTCAAAAATAACTGAAAACTGAGACTCAGAAATGAAAATAAAAGTGTAAGAAAGCTGAAATAAACACTCAAAAATTAAAATAAAATTGTAAGAAAAATGTAAACTAACCTGAATATACTGTGTTCTGTTTTGGGGTGTGTTCTGTCTGGGTTGTCTCCAAGGCTGGGTGTGTTCTGTGCTGGATTGTCTCCAAGGCTGGTGAATAGTTTGAAACTAAAAAATGTAACTTCAACAGTGGTTGAACTTATTTTATAGTTTTTTGCAGTTGAATTTTATTGGTGACAATGATGGACATGGATTGCAATGGCTTCATTTTGCATGTGTGATCAGGATTGAATTTGATGTGATCTAATGGCTGAGAATTTGTTTTTGTTGATCCATGTGTTTGATCTGTTTTGATAGGAAATCATTTATTGAATTTATTGGGTGGGTGTCATTTATTGTACACAGTAGGTTTAAATGTTGTTATGGGGTGGGTGTCATTTATTGAACACAATGGGTTTAAATGTTGAATAACACAGCAGTTATGGTTGACATACATTTCTTTTTATTATGTGCAGGTATTGATATTTACTTCTCATACACAGCATCAGAGCTGATGAGATGGGTTGAAGTGACTGGCTTTTTGTACTTATTGACTTGACCATTTTGGAAGGAGAAATGGTTTTATGAGTTTTCTATTTTAAATGTTGGGATTTGTAATCTTGATACTTATTAAGCTATTTATGGACAGTTGTGGGTTATTTATGGACACATGTGGACCCAGTCAATGACTTGGGAAATTTTTAACATAATTTAATATATATTTGAACTTCAAGTTATTTTATTATGTTTAATTATTGGTTGCATATATGTCTATTTTTGGTGGGTTGATGGGACCAGTATTATAGAAATTACTGGTCCCTGAACAACATTAGACATCTCTCCCCTATCTAGAAAAAATTACGTGGGAAAATGGATTCAAAACTCAACTACCATTAATAGATAATACTTCAAATGGAATGAGTTATACATTCATATAAAGGATACAATATTTAAATTCAAAACTTTTTTGATGTCTAAATTGGGATGAAAGATAATAATCAAATTAACAATCACTCTCCCGAAGTGTGATTTAGCATGGAATATTTTAAAAGAGCGAAGTGATTTTTTTCATTTTTTTTTATTTTTATTTTTTATTTTTTTATATTTTATTTTTTTATTTAGTTGAATTTATTTTTATTTTTGAAGATGTCAAAAAATCCTTTATCTTAAGAAAGTTGAAATCATTTTTAATGAATAAAGTTTAAGTTTTAAGTTAGATGTTACATTTTGATAAATACAATAATATTATGAGAAATTTATTTAAGTTTACTCAAATCATCTTGGGACTCTTTTAAATGAAACTTTCAAAAGTAAGGAAAAAATTATTTCATCATAGAAAAAGTGAAAGTGCTTTCATGGATATTTTTAGTCCTTATGTTGTCCATACATCTAATTATTTTGGAAGAACTCCAATATCTATCCCAATTTGAAGGAATAGTTTCATCAAAGACATTGATGTGACCCTTGAGAACTAAATCCAAGAATTGGTCTTTGCTTAAAATATGATAGGGAAATTCATCTTCTTTTATCATGTACCCACCCCACTAAGTGGCATTAAGGAGATGAGTTAATGTATTTTTTCCTCTTTAAGTACTATTATAGAGTCTCTTTTGAGCTTGTATATGTGTTCCGCTCAACAAGAACTTTCCAACCATTGTATTCTTACTTAATTATGGGTCATGCATAGAAAGATATGACCTTCTAAAAAAAATTTCAAGTTCTCTTGTTTTCAACCATGCTAGCAATCATACTAGTGATGTGGCAGCAATTTCACCCAACATCCGTATTATGCCATGTCACAACTAGAATAATTCACCCTTATGTTCACACTTGTTGAGACATTCATCTTTACTTAACCACTTATTGGGTTTTTTGCTTTCTTAATAATATAGGAAAAATCATCTTCTCTTATCATGTACACAGCCCCCCTAAGTGGTATTAAGGATGTGAGTTAATCTATTTTTTTCCTCTATATGTACTATTATAGGGTCTCAATAAGAACTTTCCAACCATTATAATATGGCTTAGTTATGAGACATTCCTAGAAAGATATGACCTTCCAAATATTTCTTCAAGTTCTATTTTCCTCAACCACATCAACGATCACAATGGTGATGTGGCAACAAGTTCACCAGTCATCTATATTATGCCATGTCACAACTAGTATGATTCACACTTGGGTTTACATTTGTTAAGACATTCATCTTTGCTTGACTTCTTATTGGGTTATAATGCTACTACTCCACAATTCTATCACATTCTCACCAATCTTCTCATCGTGCCAAGCTTTTTAAACCATGCAACACAGTGCACATGAACATTTTATCTATGCAATACATCACATAGAGGAAAATGTTATCCTATACAATAGCACATCACACAACTTTTCTTTGTACGCATCCTACTTTTATGTGTGTTTTCTATGTCCCCCACCTCTTCTTCCTTGCTCTTTTCTTCATCTATCCCTTATCTTTTCCTTTATTTTTCTTTCTCTCTTTCTTCATTGCACGATGAAACTATTTTATTTTTTGGCAACCCCCTTTCCTCATATTTATCACATCTACAAAGACTATAGACATGCAACAACCAACCAATGTGTGACATGTGTTAACCTCAAAGTTTACAAGAGGCGCAACAACCAATTAGAGCATGCCACATGTCCTCCTGAAAGTTTTCAATGAGATGACAATGTGACACGTGTCATAGGACAAAGATTTCCCAACTCATGATATTCCAATGAGGATTTACCACATGTCCCTTCAAAATTTCATGGCCTGTATCATATCACGTGATTTTTTTTGTGCAATACAGCCTATATCACATAAAAATAATTCCATGCAATACATAAAACAACATTAAGAAAGCCTTGAAAAGCATCCAATGGGTTAAGGGCTTATGGGTTGTGATAATGGGGCCCCTAATACCCTTATCACCCTTTGAAAGAAAATACATGGAGGATATTTGGGGGAATTTTGATTGTCCATAAAATGTGGATCAAATTTGAGGATTTTGTCGCTATTTGGAGCGGTTAGTGAAAAAAAAATTAATATGACCAAGAAGATTAGTGTTGGAGCACCTATTCTTTGGGAGAAAGGCTTGGGGGTTCTAGAAGTTAAGGGGTGTAAAATTCCTTGAAATCCTACAACTGCTTGAATGAACAAATCTGAAATTAATTTTGTTACACCAAGAGACAATATTTCTCTATGATAGATAAGTAGCGGAACAAAAACACAATCACACATAATAACACAATATTTTTATGGGGAACTCAACTGGGAAAACCCTCTACTTGTTGTAGATTTTATTGGCAGAAATTGAGAAAATAGAATAATTTACAAGGAAAATTGTTCCAATAGAGTATAAGGTTGTTCTCTCTACTAATACTTAGCTCGAAACCTCCCTGTAATAACTCGACTCAACCCATATTTCTTTGCGTTGTAGTCTCTTATTTCCTAGCGCTAGACAAGCCCCTAGAAACACCTGTTGTCCCAATTTCTGAAGATGCCACCTAAATTACTCTTAGATTTATGGAGCATCCTGCCCAATTTACATCTGTGAAGCCCTCAAGCATCGCTCCATCAACATGTTTATACCACAATCTGTAATCTATTATGCCTCTAAGATACCTCAAAACATTTTTCACAGCAACCCAGTGAACTTTGGTTGGTTCCATTATGAACTGACTCATTTGGTTGGCTGCAAAACAAATATCAAGTCATGTATTGACCAAGTACATCAATGACACGATGAGTTGTCTGTGTACTATAACTTCTGCTCACTTTGCTCTACTAGCATCCACCTTCCTCTAGTTTGTGACTTTATGTGTGGTCATGGGTCTGCAATCCTGCATATGAAATATCTAGAGGATATTTTGTAGTGTACTTCCATTGTCCCATGAAGATATCACCATCACCTTACCAAACCTCCAATGCAAGGAAATAATGCATAAGCCCCATATCCTTCATCTCAAACTCCCTTGCAAGGTCCTCCTTGCAATCGGATCAAGGTTTCTACTTCAGTCAATATAAGGTTGTCAATATAGAGCACTAGAATGAGTGGAAGCCCTCCAATCCTCAAAGGTAGTTATCAATACGAGTGTATCATGCTCTTGGAGCCTGCTTGAGCCCATAAAGAGCTCTCTTCATCCTGCACACATGTGTGTCTCTGTCAAACTGCTGAAATCCCTCTATTTTCTCCATATAAAGCTCCTCCTCAACCACTTCGTTGAGGAATGATATCTTCACGTCCATCTAGTGGATCTTCCACCCCATATATGTTGCGAGTGTCAGAATAGTCCTGATGGATGAATAAAATGCTATTGGGGCAAAGGTATCCTCGTAATCTATGCCCTCAATCTGTGAGAAGACCTTAAACGCAAACATGGCCTTTTACTTCTCCACACTCCCATCTACTCCATGCTTCACCTTGTACACCAGTGTGATCCTACAACTAATTTTACCTTAGGTCGTGGCACAATCTCTTAGATAGTGTTCTTCATGATGGATGAATTTCCCTCCACCATGGAATCCTTCCAAACTTGCTTAGAATCTACCTCCTTATAACTATAAGGCCTAATGTCCACCACTCTTGTCGTCAATTCCATATATTCAGTGTACCTTTGTGGCTACTCACTCTACTTGAACATGGTTCTAGGAGCATCCACCTGCTCCTCGGCCTCCTGAACCAACTTTGTGACCCACTTAGCTTTCTTCATTCCAGTGTTATAAGTCTACTCTTGTCGAGGTCTCTTCTCCTATGATCCTAGCTAAGGCTACTCATTGGGAGTGAGTAGCTCCTCCATCTCAGTTACTCCAACCTACTCTCACTCCAAGGACTCCCTTAGAGCTCTGGACTCCTGAAACATCACATCTCGTCTGAGAACAGTCTTCTTGAGTCCTAGCAGATACACCTTGTATGCATGACTTGTCTCATTGTATCCCACAAAAATACCATTTTCTGTTGTGGGCTCCAACTTCTTCCTGCTATCTTTGGACACATGGCAATAAAATTGTGTGCCAAATATACATAAGTTTGAAACATCAGGCTGCTTTCCTATGAAAGCCTCATCCGGTGCAACTCATATAAGAACCTTATATGAACTCTTATTTTGTAGAAATATTCTAGTGTTGCATGCCTCTACCCAGAAGAACATAGGAAATCCCTGATCATGCAACATGGCCTTGGTCACTCCAACAATACTGCAGTTCTTCCTCTCATCCAACCCATTCTTCTTAGGGTTATGAGGTGTTATAAGCTCTCTCCTAATGCTCTCCTTCACACACAAAAACTTGAAGATATTATAGGAATATTATTCACCATTGTCACTCCTCATTGCCTCGATCTTCTTCTCTATCTAGTTTTCTACCAAGGCCTTAAACTCCATGAACTTGGTTATGATCTCATCTTTCTTCTTCATAAAAAATATCCAAGTTTTTCAAGAATAATCATCAATGAAAGTAACATAATACCCATGTCTCATAAGAGATGGAAAAAAGAAGGGCCTGCATACATCTAAATGCACTAACTCCAAAATCTATTTGGATCTATTGTCTCAACCTTGAAAATTAGTCTTGGCATACTTTCCATGTGTGTACCCCTTGCACACATCATGCTAGTTAAAACTAGACACTGGTAATCCTGTGTTTATTTGTTGAAGAATCTTCAATACCTCATTATGCAAGTATCCCATGAACTTATGCCAAAGTTCTCCAACATCTCTACTCTTCTCACCACCTGTCTTGTTGCTCAAGGCTACGCAACTCTCTACCTGCAACTTGTACATGTTCCTCACCCTCACACCTATTTGCTTCACTAATCCAGAAGCTAAGTGCTTGAGGTATGCCTTACCTATGTTTAAGATGACTTCATATCCCTTGTCCTAAAGGGTTGCTACTGAAACAAGGTTCTTCTTCAGTCCTGGAACATAAAGAACTTCTCTAAGATGGAGAGAGATTGCAGATTCCCTCTCAAAGATGACGGAACCAACCCCCATGGTCGTGTACTTTCCATTATCTCCTAGCTCAATATGAACCTCCATGTTATTCTCCTCTAACTCGCTGAAATATTCCTTGTTCCCATTCCTGTGGAAGGAGGCTCCATAATCAATATACCATTTGTTTCTCCCTACAAATATTTCCATGCAATTTATAAATGATAAATATTTCTCAAACTGAGAAGCAAACCCTTCTACCTCAATTGATGCAACTGCATGATTCTTACTAGACCTCTTATTCTAATTAGGACACTTAGTAGCATAGTGTCCAAACTCATGGAAATGAAAGCACATGATCTTACTTATATCTTTCTTCTTTTTCTCTCCCTTCTGACTAGACTCGGTCTTCCCTTTTTCCATCTTTCCCTTGGCCTTATCTGCAAGAGAAATATTATTCTTTTCCTTGGTATTTGTTGATCTGCCATCTCAAGTTCCTCTCCATATCTTCTCTTGAACATATTCAGTCCTGAAAAAGACAACACTTGACCTACTTGCTGATGGTGGCCACACAAAACCCTTTCAGTCCATAGGTTTAATGAGAGCACCACAGGTTTAATGTTTGGAGAACAAGGGGCCATCCCCTTTTCCAACACTTTTGATGGGTCCCATGCATCATTATGGCACTCACGAACCCTAGTATGCCTCCTAGAAAGCCCTAGGACATCAAATGACCTCTTATGAGCCTTATTATTCCATGTATGAGATAGTTTGGTGGGATTGTCACCAAAATTTAGGGTTACTTGCATATTATTTTATGTTTAGGGGCTAATGTAGGCCCATAAGCTAATTCTATCAACTCCTAATAAATGTATAAATAGGAGTTAGTTGCATTCATTTGTATGATGGATTGACTTGGGCTCTCTCTATCTTTAAAGAACTTCCCATTTTTCCTTGGAGGATTATTTTGGATGATGGATGCATCTTGATGTATGGATTTGGATTAATTTTGGATGATGAATGCATTTTTCCAGTCATTTATAACTTACTCACTCTTATTATCTATTTCTACAAATGTCTAACTACTGTGCCCATCCTTTTCATTTATAAGTTAAGAGAAGGTGTTGTTAGAAAGCAGGCTAATGATAGCGTTAGTGGTGCATCTCCCTCGAGCATGAACAACTCCCTCATAACTTTGCCTTGTATGCAAGGCTTTTCTTTTAGAGTAGTGCATTATCATAGTAGATATAACTCCTCTCTTGAAGGTGCCTCATTCCATAAGTGTGCACTCATGAATGCACCTGAGATGATGGTGTTAATCTCCTCAACTAGTGTGCCATACTTGGTGGGTGTGACCCAACAACTAATTCGTCTATCCTCGAAGGTGTCATTATAAGCTTCTAGCTATATTTAAGAATCCTTCTTATTGGTGTACCACAATCTAGCTCTGCAATCTTGGTGCTGCTCAACTTCTCAAGGCTGAGGTGAGACCAACTAGGTAATCTAACACTCTTGAGAAAAAAAAAATTCCAATAATCCAAGATTCTCCCCCAACTTGTCAAACTTCCCCTTTGTTAGGAGCTTTGTCAGACTATTAACCATATGCAAATTTTTTCAGAATGTGTTCCAACGCTACTAACTCCCTAATGAACTTGGAATCTTAGGAAATTGTATTGAATATCAATGTGTTTCAAATGGTCATGACACATTGGATTTTCATAGAGCTTGATGTAACTTTGATTCTCACAAGAGACAATATTGGGCTTCAACAAATAATTGGTTGACTCTACAATCAAGTTGCAAATCTAGATAGCTTCGTAATAAGTATATGAAACTGCCATATACTTTGCTTCAATGGAACTGAATGCAATTGTTGCTTTCTTCTTGTTGATTTAATAAAAATGATTTATAAAATGATAATAATGATGCTTAAAATGAGCCTTATGATGGTCTATTTATACACATTGATTGTTCATGAGGTGTAGAGGTATGTTTATAACATCACTGCCCTTGAAAGCTTTGTCTTGAAAGCACAGTAATTAGAATTTTCTTTAGTTAAGCACATTTTTGTGGTGGAATGAAGTTTATCATATATCTATTTATACTTTGTAGAGGTTTGACTTTGTTTGTCCTTTGAGTGTTGGTGAGGTTTCTTTGTATTTTTTGCATCGTAGTCTAAAGTCTTTTGACCTGATTGTTTAACATGAAAGCTTTATGCTTATTGGCAATATATTTGAAATCCCTGCATGATCAAGAAATTGTTATGGTTAATTAAATTACTAATTAGGTACTTAGAAAGAGGATGATGTTGAGAGGGCTTGCCTGGGTGACTCTGGGAGCAACCCGAAGGTGGTCAGACAAAGCTCTTCTAAGTTACAAATCTGAAGAGAAAAAACTGGTGATGTATATGTGGTTGCTCAACCTGGGTTGTATGGAAAATCTTGGCTGAGAGTGTTTACCTTTCCGTGTCTTCACGAAAGTAGGTTGTCTAGTCACAGAATAAGATCATGACTACATGCAGGTGATGGTTTTGTAGTAAGTTCCCAGCCTTATCTTCAGAATGGCTAACAGAGAGGATCAGGTTTGAATACAGGATATAATTTGATGAATTTGGAGATTTAGAGTTGAAGAAAAAATTGTGGTGATATTTGGATGGGTGCTAATTTGTAGGGTTTTCCATTTTTATAATTTTCTTTGTTGTGCTTTCTACCATGCTACCTAGTTGCTTTCATGTTTCCCTAGCATTTTAACTTTTTCGATTTCTATCTCTCTATTGTTTCTTGCCCCATTTGAAATGTCATCCTTATTCGGTAGGTGTTTTCTTCAATATAGTGTGAATATTTTTCCATCACATAGCTTCTGTGGGGTTTGTCTACGCAAATAGCTTGTAAGGCCCATTCATCGGGGTATTTGATGAAATGAAATGATTATCGATGATCACCAACTAATGGTACCTGCAGAGATTTACTCTAACAATTCTACAATTTTCTTGTGCCAACAATTATACAACATTTTAACCTCATGAATTAGTCTCCTCTGTTCTCTTAGCTGATTCTATAAGCACGTATTGTTGTTGTCAAAGCTTTTACTCTCTAGTCCCATTGAGCTATTTCATTTATTTGTGGACATTGATCTATTTTCATTTCATTTATTCAATTTTTATGACTGTTATGCGTTGCCTTTGGCCAGTGCCTTCTTTCTTACCTATGCATTTTATGCTTAAGCATTCCAGCCAGCCAGAGCAACAGGGGTAGTAGGAGCCACGCAATCCAGCCAGAGCCCAGCAGGGGCAGCGCAGAGGCAGCAGGAGCCACGCAGGGCTAACGCAGTCCCAGTCAGGGCAGCACAGGGGCAGTGTAAGCCCTTTAGGTGTGATGCAGGCCTTTATTGATCAGTGCAGAGGCCGACGTAGGCCAGTTAGGCTGACGTAGAGGGATTCAGAGAAACGTATTACTGTCATTTTTATTTCTCTGTTGGGTGAACCAGTTTTGGTGCCCAGGATTGTTGTACTTAGATTTTGCATAATAATGAAAACCCTCCAGAGCTAGCTGCATCGGTTTTCCCACATTGGGTTTTTTCCGAGGATAGTTGTCTAGAAAATCCATGTGTCACTTTGTATATGAGCATGTTATTCAGTATTTGATCTATATGTGTAGGTTTCTAGTTGTATTTACTATTTACTTCGTTAATTTATTGAATATTTCAGAAATTAACTTGTAACTTAATTCAAGTAGGAGAATTAAATCAAGATACTGCAATAGGGTTTCTTATATTAAGAAATTTTCACATTCCCTAGGTCTAGCCCCATTAGGTCACCTAGGGCAACAATTTCCCAGGAATCTAGCTAGAGGAAAACTTCTATCTCCTAGAGGCAGCTGTGTTGCTGGGTGCCCTCACTCTCCTCAGAACATGGGCCAATTCCGAAGGTGGAATCTCCGGATACCTCAAGCCCTAGCTCTAGGATCAAGTTTTGCCTAGGTGTTCCCAAGGATAGAACCTAGTAGGATCAATTTGACCTATCGAAGTAAAAACACTTGTCTGATCCTTTCCCATCACCTTATCCAGAATAGGAACATCATTGGTTGCTAAATTCCATCCCCGAACCTGGGTTGGGTCCACTTGGCCCTGTGTGGTCCCATTTGGTGTCAAAGGCATTTCATCAAGGACTATTTGGGAATCGAAGTTCCCAAAGGATTTTATGGATTGATAACTTCCTTCATAATTCTTATTCTTCTCCCTCAATCCTTCAATCCCCCTCCTCTCTCCCTAGAAGATAATTCCCTTGCTTAAAAGGAAAGCATGTCCCACTCTTTATTTTATCTTTGGGAAAGGGTTTCGAGGGTCACTTCCCACCTATTCTTTGACCTATACTCTACAAGTGACTTCCTAAACTACCGGGACTCCACACATCGGTGAAAGTCCGTGAAGAGCAAGGAGCCTTCCTTCAACCTGCCTTGCACACGCAATTCCTATGGAATTATCTCCATATTAATTAAGAAAATCAACCTTCCTTGATTGCGCAATCCATCATGGCATCCCAATGACTTTATAATTGCACATGGGAAATTTTCTATAAATACAACTGATAGTTATGTTCCTCTGAACTGTGTTACAATAAGGATCAATGGTATTTTTATTATTTAAAATAAGATAAAACCCTAAACAACCAAAACCCTATCCTGACGAGATGTAACACCAAGAGTTTATGGGCCCCGTTGGGGTTAGTTGGGCAGCCAACTTCCCGGGGTCGTAACTTGGTCATATGATCTTCGTTCGACGCACACGATACCTCGTTAGAAAGATCTCTCCGAGGACTACAACTATTAATACAATTTATTTGAAATCGCCAAACCTTTCATGCCCAAAAAACATCGTTTGGGGCCTCAAAATGGCTTCGAAAGTTTAGGACCCGAAAAACTGACAAAAATAGTAAATTGTGCTATAATTAAGGAAACTGAAAAACTGAAAGAGGTAATGGCGAGGGCCCAAGTGGAATAGGCAGGTGGCCACCAATATCCACCTCGATCACCTTAAATCGAATTTCTTGAGCTAACTCAATCATCATGACTTAGTTAATTGACACAAGTTGTTATGAGACGAAATTACAATTTATTGTCCAATTTATTTAAGGGAAAAATAAATTAGACACCTCACATTCCTCACTCCTGGTACATCAAAATTCCTCACCAATGTGGGTGCATTTTTTTTTGTCCTTTCTAGTCACCAATTTAACTATTTCTTGTTGCAAATTTCAACACTCCCTCTCAATAAGAAAGGAATTCAATCTATCCCCATCTGGTACCTTTGGAATGTTCTGCTGCTGACATCTGCATCCGTGCCCTTTGAACTATTGCTAACTCTATTTGTGCTCTAGTATTTTACATCTGTCACTATGATTTCTGTCTTGCTGGCATCTGACTACATCAATATAACTGATCCTTCCTACTACTACTGTACTATGGGCTCCTCATAGCCAGGTTTGATCCATGAGACATGCCATCTCAATGGACCTTGCCCAAATTTCTTATCTTGGGATTATGTCTACACATAACCCCTCCTTACACCTCGAGGTATGGCTGCTCCCTCTTCCCATCTGGCTCGAAATTTCCCCCTCATGGAGGTCTCTGCTTGAGTGGACGCTTCCACTCGGTCTCCTCTCTGCTTCTCCAATTGTGGTAGCTACTCCACAACCTTCTGAGACTGCTTCTCATGAGGATGCATGTTGAGAGGTAGTTTATGCTCCCTCTAAACCACCAAGTCTCTAACTTCTTCCTTTCTCCTCAAAGCTTTGCATTCATCTGGTACCTCAAGTGCATATAGGTTCTTGACTCGCGCACAGTGTAATTGTCCTGAAGTTACAAAAAGTTTCTAAAAAAGAGTTGATTTTAAATCGATGATATCTCCCTCATCCGAGCTCCGATTTGACCGATTTTTTTTCTCCATTTGGGTATATTTTCGCAAGGAATCCAAATATTTTATTTTTTTTTGAAAATTTTACACCAAAATATTCAAATATTCTCTACAAACTCGCCGCCCAAAAAATTCCTGCTCTAATACCATGTAGAAAATCTAACCAATGAGATTCAATCTGATCTTGTGATCTACTAAAACAAGATACTGAATCCTTCCTACAATTTACGGAAACAAAACACGATCTCACAATCATATATAAGTAAGAGAAATAAATGATCAATCACAAAACAACATGATGTATTTGGGGAAAGCAACTAATCAAAACCCCTCTATCTCTATTGTGTATTAAGTCAAGGAATAATGAAACAATACAATGCTTAATATCTCATGAGATTCTCCAGCACTTTTTCAATTGTCTCCTGTTGATCTAGGAAAACTCGATCTAGTACTTAGCCAATTCTCATCCTTACTTCATCTTGCCTTGCTCATGCAATTCCTAGGGAATTAACTCCTTATTAATTAGGAAAATCAGTCTTCCTTGATTGCGCAATCCATCATGGCATCCCAATGAGTTTATAATTGCACATGGGAAACTTTCTCTGAATAAAATTGATAGTTATGTTCCCTTTAACCTCTGTCTCAACTAGGTATTCCTCGAAACTGACATGCATGCAACTATTAATAGTGAAATATCAGTTATCTGATTGATCACTCATTGTGAATTAAATCTAATTTAATTCACTGGACCTCTCACTAGCTCATCACTCAGTTAGAACTAGTTAAATTTATTTTAACTCGTTTAATTGAGTTAATTACACTTGCGCTCCACTAATGCATCAACTTCAACTAGACCCCAAAAATATTAGAATCCCTCTAGATGCCTCATATTACACCCTCAACTTGAATTTCTTGAGCTAACTCGGTCATCATGACTTAATTAACTGACACAAGTTGTTATGAGTTGAAATTACAATTTATTGTCCAATTTATTTAATGGAAAAAGAAATTAGATGCCCCACATTCCTCACTCCTGGTGCATCAAAATTCCTCACCAGTGTGGGTGCATTTTTTTTTGTCCTTTATGGTTTCCAATCTCACTGTTTCTTGTTGAAAATTTCAACATTTCAAAATTTGATGTGGCCTTCACACAAAGACACCATTGAAATCACATGCCCAAATTCTCATGAGAAACATTTCTTAAGCTTGATCTTCTAGAATAGAACCAACAATATGCCATCCTACTTCCTAGCGTAAGTTGACCATTAAGTTATGCAACACTCTTTTGAACCCTCACATGATGATCTTGCTCTTGGAGGATGATCATGACCTCCCTTTCGCAACCCTTACTCGGCCCTCGTACTCGACCTACTTTAGGACTACATCTCTGTTCACCCCCTTGATGTGCCAGATAGTGGGAATACATGTCAAACAGGCTAAGATGTGCCAAGTGATAAGGCATGCCAAGATGTGCAAGGGTGTGTCAATGCGTGTCAGGGACTTTCAAGACAACAAAAGGGAGAAAAAATTTAAACTACAAGGAAATGAACACATAAGATGGTTAATAAGTCATCAATTTACCTTTTCCAAGAGGGGCATGTTAGGCACACTAAAACTAGGTGGCAATAGGTTCCAAGTGAAAAGTCTTAGTGCATTCTAAGTGCCAAGTATTCCTTTGTTGCTTCTCATCTACTTTCCAACAATTGATCATCACAAATAAATTTAATATTAAACCATGCTAAATCATACCAAGGCATCTCAACGTATTCCATACATGTTAAGACTTTCCAAGCGCCAACATGTGCCAAGCGCCAATATGTGTCAGGGACTAGTGTTATGCATGTTATGAAGTGGAAGGGAATGTTGAAGAGTGCTAAGGTGTGCTAGAGAGTGATAATGCATGTTGATGAGTGTTAAGGAGTACTAGGAAAAAGCATTAAGGGAGAACTAGGTAAAAATTCATGGAAGTTAATGAATATGAGGAACGTGTACTGCCAGAGACTGGTGTTAATGGTCAGTGTTAGTTTTCATGCCAAGGAGGGAGTGACAAGGTATGCTAAGCATTGGTAAGGCATGCTAGGGAATACCAAGTCATGTTAAGAATTCCCAAAGTGTGCTTGGGAGTTCCAGGGTGTGCTAATTATATCATGTGCCAATTAATAGTGCCAAGATATGCCAATACATGCTAGGTGCTAAGGATGTGGCACAGGGTGCCACGATATATCAATATGTGTCAAGGCAACAAAAGGAAGAACCAATAAGAGGGTTAATAAGTCAGGACTTTATCTTTTTGAAAAGGGGCATGCTAGGCACACTAATAATAGGTCCCCATACATTCCAAGTGGCATTGTGTGCCAAGTGCTAATGTATGTCAATGCATTCGACCAAGGTGTTCTGGGGCATGCTAGGGACTATATGCAGCATGCCAACACATGCTAGGAGAGTTCCATGTTGTGTTAGCACATGCCACCATGTGCTTGGGCATCAATGTCATCAAAATATGTTATAGGTACAAAGATTTTCCAAGACGTGGGGTAATAAGAAATGTTAGAGTGTGCTAAAGCATTAATTTAAGGTGTGCCTAGATTGTTGAGGATTGTTAGGTCTTTCTCATTAATAGAATTTTCAAAGCCCGATTATGTATTAAATAATATATTTCCTACACACAATAGTGGAACTTTATCTAAATGGAATTTGCTAGATAATAAACTTAATAGATATGAATCATGTGTTGACTCATATGAATCTCTATTCGACTAGTCATTACTTGAGGGAAATTGACTGAACCTAACCACTATGGCCTTGGACATATTATAAAAAATGCTCAACAATAATGGTATTAAATCGTTATCATTTGACAAAAAATATATTAACAGGCACATAGCATCATCAAAAATTCATTGGAATGATCAATGATGACGAACATTTTTTGATCGTCATCAAAAGTAACATAAAGAGCATTGGTGAGGGTCATTAAAAGTTCGTCAATAGAAGTGTCACCAAAGAGAGAATTAGTGATGGGCCTTTAACGACCCTCACCAAAAGTGAAATGTCTTTAGTGACGGACCATAAAGGACCATCACTATATACACTTACAGTGACGGTTTTTAGTGATCAATGATGACGAACATTTTTTGACCATCACCAAAAGTAACAAAAAGAGCATCGGTGAGGGTCATTAAAAGTTCGTCACTAGAAGTGTCACCAAAGAGAGAATTAGTGATGGGCCTTTAATGACCATCACCAAAAGTGTCATTGAAAATTTCTTTGGTGACGGACCATAAAGGACCATCACTATATACACTTACAGTGACGGTTTTTTAATGACCGTCACCATATGTGACATTGGTGACGGACCTTAAAGGTCTGTCACAAGCATGATCCTCACCAATGTGCTTTTTTCTTGTAGTGTCCATGATGTTGTATTTTAGAGGAGCATCTCTTAAGGCCCTACTAAATAAGGATATTGGTTTTTCTTGCCCCAAGTCATTCTTTTGAAGTAAAACTACCGCTATTGTATGCTTAGATGCAAAAGAAAAGATATAAAAGTCTTTGGTGAAATCTAGACTAATCAAGACTGGTGTTTGAGTAAGAGCTTGTTTTACCATTTCAAATGATTGTTTAGCTGGTAAAGTCCATTTCACACCTACATATTTCTTCAGCATGTTTGTAATGTTTTTTAATAGTTCAGCAAGGTTGGGGATGAACCTCCTCAAAAAATTAATCTTTCCAATGAAAGATTGTAATTCTTTGAGGCTTCTTGGATGGCTGATTTGCAATATGCCATCTATACTTTTAGGGTCTATTTTGATTCCCTCTTCTGAAATTATGTGACCAAGAAGTTTACCTTCTTGGAGACCAAAGAGTGTCTTCTTGGGATTCAAAGACAAGCCAAATTTCCTACATTTCTCAAAAACTCTTCTTAAGTGAATTAAATGTTCTTCATCAGTTTTTTAGAAAACGGTTATGTCATCAAGGTAAATGATTATGAAATAGCCAATATATTCAGAGAAGTCTATATCCATGGCTCTTTGGAAGGTGGCCCCTGCATTCATCAATCCGAAAGGCATTTTGACATACATAAAGGTGCCCCAAGGTGTAGTAAAAGCAGTTTTGATTTGATCACTTGGGAGCACTAACACCTGGTTGTAACCCGAGAACCCATCCAATAGTGATATCATTTTTGACCCAACTACCCTTTGAAGTATATGGTCCATCTTGGGCAAGGGGTGGTTGTATTTTAGAGAGGCTCTATTTAAATTTCTGAAGTCAATACAGAGCCTGATTTCTCTAGTTTTTTTCCTAACATAAACTAAGTTTGATACCCACTCTGAATATCTAATTGGTACTATGATCCTAGCATCATGCATATTTTCAATTTCTTCCTTAACTAAAGGTAATAAAACAGGGTTTATTCTCCTTATTTTTTGTTTAAAAGGCTTTTGATTTTCCTTCAAAGGAATCTTATGCTGAATGATGCTAGTATCATAAGATTTCAGGTCTTTGTATCCCCAAGCAAAAACGTCTTTAAACTCTTTGAACAACTCTATATATTGAAATTTTATGTGAGCTGGGAGAGTCCTGGATAGTTTAATCAGCTTGGGTTCTGCTAGGCTGCCTATGTTGTGTTCTTCTACATCTATTTCCACAAGCTCCATTCTTGGTTCTTTGGCTACATCATTAAAGTCGAAAAGGTGTTCTAAAGGTGTGAGACCTCCTAGAATTGTATCACTCCTGCATTGTAAAAATTCCAAGTATTCTTGGTCTGCATTGTCAATTAATTCTTCTTCAAAAGGATTCTCACAATGATTTATATCAGCAGAATGAGTTATTTAAACTTCCTGGATTTTTTCAATATACAAACAGTTTTCTTTATGGCTGGTTTCTGATATTGGTATGGAAAAATAATTCTCTGATTTTAAGAAATCATCTATGCATTTGTCAGAATCAAACACCTGCCAGTGATCTTCATATCAGGCACTGCAGGCCTGTGTTTTACCTTTACACTAATCTGTTCATTTATCTCAGGTATTTGGCAGTTGCTAGCATTGAAAGCGAGTTCATTTGCTAGATGATTTAGTGTTCTTGGAATGAAAATGATTTCATACTTTTCAAAGGTTTTCAATAAATCAAGGGCAGCATTCCGATATTCCCTAAGCCTTGGATTTATAGTTGAGTATTCTCCTTTGATTTATCTTATGATAAGTTCAGAATCTCCTAAGATTAATATCTTTTGGGCTTCTAGTTGTTTAAGAAATTGTAAGCCTAGGAGAAGTGCTTCATACTCAGCAATATTGTTGGTGCATGGGAAATCCAATTTATATGAAAAACTCTGATTTGTATTCTGAATCCACACACCTACCCCTGCACTTGTTTTATTACAAGATCCATCAAAGTTTATTGTCCAAAGTATATCAGCCTTATTTTCATTCTCTTCTTCCTGTTGATTGCCAATGTTTTGTATCTGATTTGAGGGAAGTTCTGATTGTTCTGGTAAACTGATTGGGTCTATGTTTTCCATATCTTGTTGAGTGATTTCATCTTCGTTGTACAAGATAAAAGAATCTAGACTTGATTGAATAGAATAGATTGGAGAGTTGTTTGGTCATCTATATTGCTCGCCATGTACTTCATGTGGGATTCCCTGTATAATCTCCTGTTTTGGTTAAAAACAGGGATGGTGGCATAAGACATGTCCACTTGAAGGCTTCCATGAAGTTTGGCTCCCCATGATATTGATAAGAGCATGCCATACTTAGGGGGAATTTCAGCTACAACTATGTCCATAACTAGACTCTTAGCAGGGATTTGAGATAAGTTAACACATAAATCATTGATTAAACCCAAACATTTGACTCTACTTGAATCAATGGAATATAGATCCTTGTATGGTTTAGTAATTTCTAAGCCTAAGCTTTCCATTACTACCTTGGGCATAAGATTATGCGAAGCTCCGGAGTCTAACATGGCATTGTGTAAAATTTTCTCATGTATATTCAAACTGACATAGAAGGGAGGAATAGCTCCTTCTTGGTATTTTCCTTCAACTTTTGGACCAAACAACAACTTAGGCTTGTCATCTGTCAATTTTAAGGTATCAGTATCACTTCCTAAGTTCAAAACTTTTAAAACTTGGTTTTTGTACACTTCTTGGGTTACTAGTTCAGCTAAGGGGATGGTAATTTTTATCTTTGCAATCTCCCCCTCAAGGCTGAAAGGAACAATTGATTTGGTCATATTTACATCTATTTTTTCAATTGAATTCCTTTCAGCAATTTTGATTTGCTGAACTTTATTTGGACTGGTAATTGGGATAGTTTTATTAGGTCCACTAGCTGAAGTGCTAGGGATGTTTTGCTCAACATTAGGCTGCCTACTTTTCTCTTTGTTTGAATCTGTTTTCTTAGCCAAAATGTTGGTTTTCTCTACTGTCTTCTTGTGCTGAATTTCTGCGTTTTTCTTGACAGCAGTGCTAGTGTTCTTATCTTTTAAATTGTCTACGTTCCCTTTGCTCCTAATATCATATTGTTTGTGCACCTCTATGATTGCATTTTCAAACCCCAATATATAATCATCAGAATCTTCATAGGTGTTTGTATTTTGATCAGAGGAGAAGAAACCTTGTTCTTCTTCAGTGAGGAAAACATCATCCCCACTGTCTGATCCAATCAATTTCACATGACCTTATCCCAACCTTTCGATCTCCCTATCTTCCTCATATTGATCTACATAATTTTGTTGGAAGGGAGGTCTAATCTATTCGTCACTTTCTTTTTGTTTATCTTGATTGTTTTCTCTTCTATAATTCTGATTTTTGTTTCTATTTTGGTTGTTTTGAGGTTCTCTTGGTGGCACTCTATCACTCAAGTTGATCTTTTCAAGCATCCTCTCCATTACCTTCACTAGGTTGTCAATTTTTGTGTCTGAAGTTGAGGTTAATGGTACAGTGTCATCTTTATAAGTTACTCTCTTGTTTGATCTCAACCTATTTATTTTCTCAATTATGTTTGCTTCTACACTCACAGCTCCTTTCTGCATGTCTTCTAGAGTTAAGTAATCTCTCTCCCTTAGTTGATAGGCCATTTCAGCATCAAAACCTTCAGGTTATCTTACTAAGGCCATGCCTTGGGGAGGTTTCATGTGAGGTGGAAGAGCGTTGTAAACACTGTTAAACCTAGTGGAGTAGTCATGAACACTCTCCGCTGGATTTCTTTTGAGACTGCTATATTCTACTAATATTTGAAGAGGGTTCTTTTTGGTTTCCCATTTGTTAATGAATGTTTGATGCAAAGTAGGGAGATCATTGATGCTGTTAGGAGGTAAATTTTTGAACCACTTATTTACATGTCCTCCTAAAATTTGGGCAAATATTCTCATTTTAATGGTCTCTTCTTCTATATCCATGTAATAAAATGCATCTTCCATCCTATCTACATGATGTTGAGCTGTTGTAGATTCTTTTGTAGTGAAATGGGGAATTTTTTATTGATAATCATTTGGTAAGGGAAGCAGAGGTTGTGGTAACAGTAATGGGGCATACCATGTTGCCATGGCTAGAAAGAAGGGTGGATTTACAAGAGGTGGATTTATAAGGGGGAAAGTGGGCTGAAATGGAGTGTTTTGCACAGTGGTAGTATGGATTGGAGTGGAAGAAACACTTGGGCCAGCAAACTGGTTTTGAGCAGATATGTTATGGAAAAGGCTAAAGTGATGAAGAAGCTGGGAATCAAGAGGAGTGGAAGGTGAGGCTTCTCTACTAAAGCTTTGTTGCAAATCTGCAATGTCAAGATTAGTTTGGTTTAAATCACCTTGAGATCTAGTTCTAAAGATTTTCTTTGTACAATGTAAATCAAAGTGTAAATCCTCTAAGTCAATAAGGTTTTCAGGAACAAATTTTGTTCTTAAGAGGCTCCTATTAGCAGCTGATTTTCCAGACTTAGAAGTTTGCCACAGAATTCTCTCTAGATTGTCAAATATTAAAGGAGGATTTGGGTCTGGATGGGATCTAGTGTTGATCCTATGTGAAGCCAGACTTCTTTTCAAAAAAATAAGAATGGCTGAAGTTTTTTGGGACTGTTTTTTGAAAATTTTTCCTCTCATAATGTTTTATCTAGTATGGGACTAGGCTTCTAAACTTCTTCAAGGCTGGTTAACACAGTCCTAAAGAGATCTGGAGACCTAGATGAGTAATATGCCTACTGGGGCTAGTGGAGTCACCAGGTGGAAACTTTTTAGCTTTTATGAAGGTAAAATATTGAATGGTTCCACCACCATGTTTATCATGAAGCCAAACTGAAATATTTTTGGGTTTTTCTAAGTTATAGTCCTATGGGTTATGAAAGTGTCCTAAATCTGACTTAACACTTTTCTAAGGTGTTAAAAACATACAAAGTTCACTCTTTATGGCTTGGTAAATAATTCCTTGAAGGTTTGATAAGGTTCTATGAGAATCCTAAGGGTTACTTAGTTTGTCACTGATTCAAATAAGTCCTATCATGATTACCATTTTTTTAGGTAGTGCTTGAAGAAGGCTACTTATGTTATACTGGACAGTGAGTGTTTTGTTTTAAATATTTTACTCAGGGTCCCACTGTGATCGCCATTATGTTTGTCTCCCGTGTTTTGATAGTTTGGAAAATCAAAAGACAAGGCAACATCAAACCAATCTTTAGAGTTCCAGAATCTAGTCCTCTTGTTCTCAGAGAGGGATCTCTCAAATTTATTTGTTTGCAAAGGTTTATCTTGTGTGCTTTTTAGTATGGATTTTAGACTAGTTATTAAGGGCAAGTGTTTGTTTGTTTGGTTGGTTGGATTGATACATCAAAATATGAAAGGTCTAGGAAAGGTAGGTAGAAAGAAGGAGTATCAGTTTCATTGGGCAATGGAGTCAAAAAGAGGTTATGACAAACTTATCAATGGATATGGGATATCAAAGGGAAAATCTATCTTGGCCACATGATCCTTTAGTTTGTGAATGAGATGGACATTAATGGTTTAAGAAAGAGAAATTTAACTCTCAACAAAGGGAATTTGAAAACATGACTTGAACAATAAAGAGGTATTTGATAGACAAGGCTAACCATAAATTCTACAAACTGCACTTTAAGCAAATAATGACTTCAAAACAACTTTAAAATGAAATCTAAGATTTGGGAGCACATCCTATTTCCTCAAATATTTTATTTCAAATGACTTAGAAAAACATAAAATATTTACTGATATTTGCAGTCATAGAAGAGGGAACACCTAATACATGTATGATCACAACTATAAAGACCTTTAAGACAACTGTTTAAGAAAGGACAAAGGGCATGATCAAAACAGACCTCCTTGGCTCACTATAAACAAAGATACTTCAAAGGGAGACTTCAATAACAGCCTTTAAGTGGCAGCAGACAAGCAGGGAGAACCATAAATCATGCTGAAACCAACTATTCGAACTATTAGAGAAATAAACAAGCATGAGGACTAAAGAGATAGATTAAAGACTCTAAAATACCTCAGCAGACGAAAACATGAAACAATGAAGGATAAACAGGTCTAAGGTGCTTCCAGGAGTCATTTCTTAGCCTAAAAATTTCATCCTATTGTAGTAAGAAATTATGGAACAAGATGAGAATAGGAGAAAACATTAAACAGTTCAAAATACTTCACCAATAGCCAATATTATGGATCCAATGATAGAGCCTTCTCAAGGACAAGCATGCAACAACACCATCAGGACTTCCAAGACTTCGATTTCTTCTTCAACTTCAACAGACTATGTATTATTTCAGAGAGTTTCAGTATTACAACTAGTGATCAACCAACCTACTTCTCATCTTCTTCAGAAGTATTTATAGAAGAAATGAGGAGGTGGAAGAGCTTTAGGTTTGAAATGCAATAAATTCTACACTAAATGCAACTCCTAGCCTCGAGAACCATGCAAGGCCTAAGGCAGGAGAGCATTTAATTTATACTTATCTTTCATGTACTCTGTTTCTGCTATTTTTAGGTTAAATGGGAAAAAATATTGACTTCGAGGCTTACTTATCCCTTACAATAACTTCCCTGACAGTTTCAGAATTTTTTCTTTCTTTGGTAATAACTTCTCAGGTGTCTTTATGTAAATATCTTCTATTTAAGTAATAAGTAGGCCTTTTATTGATTTGTTAAGGCTGCAGGTGGCCTTTGGTAGCTGCAAAGGATTCAATTAGCCTCTGATGTGGCAGTGGAGGCTTCTCGGACTAGTAGATATTATTGTTTTAACCTAAAACACTTTTAAATTACTTGAGTTTTGTGTTTTAGGCTTAATGAAGCCTAATTTCTTCCTTCTGGTCTTCAAACTGTCTTCAATCGTGGATCAGGTCTTTAATTAATCGAATTAATGCCTTAATCCTTCCAAAACTGTGTTAACAGTCTTCAAACAGGTTTTCTGCTTTTGATTTTATCCCTGGATACTGATACTCTTTGTTTGATTAATGTATGTTGTGTTTTGTTGCTGTGCAAGCGTACAGAGGGCTCTTATAATGTTGCCAGTGTTCATGAGGCACCGGTAAACCTTGACGGGAAACCCTGCAGAATGATATCCTTCATGCATAAAGGCCTGGGGGATCATCATCCCCAACCTTCAATTTTATTTTTAAAACAATTGAAGAAACCATTAAAACCTGCACAACAAAGAAAAATTAGAAAAAATCCCGCGGGGAAGGGTTCAGACTGCTTTAGAAGTTTAGGTTTAGAGCGTAGCCATTGTATGAAAGCATCCAATTGCGAAGATTGCTTGCTGAGATCAAAAGGAGAGGCGGTTGAAGGGGTGAATGAAAGATTAAGTCCGAGTAGTAGATGCGTATTGATCAACGGTCAAGATCAATCTGGGTTTTATAATACGAAGGGGTCATATTATAATGAAAATGGAGGAAAATGTAATAAAAATGGAAGAAAAACCCTTAGCGGAGAAGGTAAATAGAGTTAAATGAAATTGGGGTTTCGGAAAGATTCTGGGCCATCATATTGATTTAGCCAACAGAGATCAATGGCGGAGAATGATTTAAGAAGTCCTTTGGAGGATGGGTAGAGGGCGATGAATTAAAAAGTGAGATTAAACGTGAGCCGTTAGATCTCAGAGATCAACGGTGGAGATTAAACATGATAGAATGAAATGTAAATGGGGAAAGTGGTTTCGGGCAAAGAAACCACTGGTTTCGTGTGATAAAAAAGGAGGAAAGGCGGTATTGCCTTTTTGAACGCGATATGTGTTAGCGATTGACACGTGGCTTTTTAAAACCACCCATATCGCGTAATTTTAAAACATTAACCTCCGGAATCAAAATTACGTGAAACTGCGCGTTGGCCATCATATCTGGGGCATTAGATCGGACGTTCATGAGGAGAGCGCAATGGAGATCAGATGCACGAGCGAAAAAAGGTTCGGCGGGGTCAAGGCGGTTTTAATCTTGACCGTCAGATCAGGGAATGAATGGCTAGGATTGATCAATGGGGGCGGTAGGTCCCAAATGAGTTGGGCCTATTGGGTTAAATATGGACCGTTGGATGAAAAAGATCAATGGCTCAGATTTAATCTTGGGGTTAATGAAATAAAATATGAGGCAAGGGTCGGGCAAAGTTTGGGTCATTGTGGGCCGTTGATCTGCAGAGATCAACGACGGGTATTCACCGAAAAATTTATATAGTGGGGTTTTATGAATTTAACAAAGGGAGTCAAGCTTCAATCTGGACCGTCAGATGTATGAAATGGATGGCCCGGATCTAATCGCGGGATTGCCAATCGGCGGGGGAGAGAGGAAAGGTGCAAAAAAAAATTGCGATGCGATTGAACAAGGACCGTTGAATCTTTAGAGAGATCAATGGTCGGTAATAACTCTATGGGTTTTAATGTCGGAGGCTGTGGTGAAGGGCGATTAATCTGGACCATCAGTTCTTGTGGATTCGATGGTCCAGATTGAATCACAATGATAAAAATCGGAGGAGCAGAGAGGAAAAGGTGTAATGGTTTTTGCGATGCGATTGAACAAGGACCGTTGATCTTAGAACCAGATCAATGGCGGAGATTCAATTATTAATGCCGAAGGCGGGTATGCGGGCATTGGAACAAAGTAATGTGGGCCATCGAATCTGGGTCTGGCGTGGAAGATCTACGACTGGGAAAACATCGCAAGATCGCCAATCGGAGTGGGGCGATAGATTATTTAAATGCATCCAGTGAAAAACTCCGATGTGAGATTGCGACTATCGTTGATTGGTCTTAGATCAACGGTTGGTATTTACCCAACCAATGAACCATCAGGATTTATAAAAACATAGGAAAAGTGGGTTTGTAATAAAATACAAAGGAAAGTTCGCGTTCGGGAGGGGTTTTTCATATACAAAGGACCAATCGCAATCAAAAAAAATTTAAAAGCGAAAGGTAACAAGACAAGAGAGGAAGCCCGATCGTGATTTGTGCGATTTAGGCCTAAAACGTTAGATTTAGAATAGATCAATGATTGGGATCACAGCGGAGGTTCATAGAATAAAGTTCATCGCATCGGAAGTTTTAGGAGGAACAAAGGGAAAAGTGTTTAAACAGAAGGCTCCGATTGTGATTAGCGCTCTAGAGCATAGCACCTGGTTCTGGGCGCGGGTCATATGTGGGGAAGTGGTTAGGGGCTTAGCCGAAGGGGCTTAATGCCTTAGTGCAAAAAGGCTATTTTTAATGATTTTTCAAGGATTTTCAAAGGATTTTGGGGGTTTCGATAAGGTTAAAAAGGAGTTTTAAACCTTATCTAAGGGTTTTTTATGAAGGGAAAGAAGGAGAAAGAGGGAAAATAGAGGAATTTCATGAGGAAAAAGGGAATAAAATGGGGGGTTAAGTATGAGTGAAAGGAGGGGTAAAATGAAGGGGAAAAATGGGTTTTTGGCAGTCTTTTTCTTCAGGAAAACAATGGATTTTTTAGGTTTAATGAGGGAACAGCAGTGAAGATTTATTCAAAGGAAACTATCTCTTGAAGGTTTGAAGACAAAATTCTAGCCACCTCTTGGTATAAAAAAATTTATAGGTGGCTAACAACCTCTACTTCCAAAAATGAAGCTTATTCCTCCAGATCCATGATGGGATCATCGGTCTTCAGTACTGTCAGAGTTCACCAAGACTTTCGCTAAGTAGAAGTTTTGATTTTTTTGAGATCGTCTCGGGGTGAAGGAAATGACTGCCTAGCAGTTGCCTTTTCTCTAATTTTCAATTATATTTTGAGGGGGGGTTTTTCTTCCCACTGGGTTTTCCCTCTTTCCTCCTTTCATGCATTGTATATGGGTACCTAAAATGGCCATGTTGTTGGGACTCATTCAATTTGCATCACACTCACCTAAGTTATGCTTAAGGGGGTTTGTTGGTGTACATGCACCTAGATTAGATTTAGTTCAACTCTAGATATTGCATGTGATGTGCACTTGGCTTAGTTAGTTAACTTAATGCTTGCATGCGATGTGCACTTGGCTTAGTTAGTTAACTTACTACTTGCATGTGGTGCATGTGCACATTAGCAGAACATAAAGCACACTTAGCTTCAATTAGCTTTAACTATCCATAGTTATTGCATGTACAACTAAGCTTAACTTAATTTCTTTATATATTGATTCTCAACCTAATATGGATGAATCAATTTTATTCTCAATTCTAATTGTTTTTCTTTTTCAACTTGGCAAGTTCGTGCAATTATTCTTCAACTAGATCCATGTTTTTGCTCTAATAATTTTACAAGGGGTCCCTCACCCTTTCATTTTTTTAACCCACTGGAAAAACATATGTTTGAACTTATCAATTGAGGTGTTTCTAGAGTTTAAGTGCTCTCTCTCTCCGATCGTCTTGTTCAAATGGTTTGTTCTCTACATAACAGAGATAAGATTTATCTATATAGTTCAATATATTGAAAAACCATACTTATCTTCTATATCTCAAATATTCCATAATGAAACTGACCCTTTTGATATTCCTTCTACAAATTTCCACTTCTCACTTTTTTTCTAGCAAAGCATCTCCTTTTTCATCTAAAGTCAAAGTAATTATTGGTCCTCTGTTGTCATTGAGTGAGCCATATACATACCAAAAATGGTAATGAGCCCACATAATGTAATTCCATTGTTGTTGTCTTCACTTGGTCTCAGATTCCACGATCATCGATTTACAGAATGGACACCATAGCAAAGAAATTCTGGAAAACCATATAATAGCGGAAGATATAGATTCAGTGAATGGTGGAAGGCCTCAAAAACATTTTAAAAGCATTTCTTCAGAGGAAGAAGCTCTTGTGAATATGCATTGCCTAATCTTTAGACATTTATGGCTTACATTGCTCGCCCAATTGTGTACCCTAATCATTGATAAGTCTCTACCATAAGCTTTGAGTGGTGAAAATGTCATATTTCCACCCAAGCATAAACTTTAAAAATGTTTAATTTTATCTTCTAATGAGGCTTAATCTATTATCTATTATTAAGCTAAGAGGTGCATTCTACTGTCCAATATGACCTCGATGTGTAATTATGTCGGAAGTCAAAAAATAGATATGGTAAATAAATAAAAATATAAGTAAACTAGAGGTATGGTAAATAATTATAAATATAAATAAACTAGAGGTATGGTAATTAAATAAAACCTATTTTATATTTACTCCATAAAGCTCTTTATATTTACAACAACTTAAAAAGAATTTTTATTTAGGTGAAACCTATGGGCCAAATACCATGGGACAAATTATTATGAATACCATTGGCCAAATACCATATTTATAAATGAGGTATAAAAAGGTAAGGTAAATAAATAAAAATATATGAAATATGAGTAGAAATCTACATCTAATTATATTTGAAGCCTATGGACCAAATACCATGGACGAAATTAATAATAATACCATGCAAAAAAAAACATTATTAACCCTAACATTAATATTGAAATTTTAATATTATTATTGTTATTTTTATTACTAAATATAATATTGATATTAATATATTATAATATAAAAATTACGAAATCTAATAACTTTGTATTAATAAAATATTAAATTCGTTATATCTATATATATATATATATATATATATATATATATAATTTAGATATATATGGGAGGGAAGAACAAAGACATATGATAGAGGTGGAGAAATAGAGGGAGTGAGAAGGGAGAGACTGAGGAAAACTAAAGGAGAGGGGTGAGGAGTGAGAGAGGTAGAGAAGGGTAAAAGAGGGAGACAAAGACATAAATATGGAGGTGGGAGAGAGAGAGAGAAGGAGAGAGGGAGGGAGAAAGAGAAAGGATCAGAGGGGAGAGAGAGAGAGAGAGAGAGGGAGAGAGATAGGGGAAGAGAGAGGGAGGTAGGATAGAAAGGGAGAGAGAGGAAGGATGAGAGGAGGATATAGGGAGGGATAGAGAGACGAAGCTAGAGGGGGGGAGAAGAAGAAAGACATATAGATTGAGAAGTGGAGATAGAGGGAGTGACAAGGGAGAGATGGAGAGAGAGTATGTATTTTTAGGGTTGAGATAAAGAAACATAGAAGGAGTGATGGACACAAGGGGGGAGAGAAAGAGAGATAAGAATAAAGGGAGGGATATAGTAACATAGTTGGAGAGAGAGATAGAGTGATGGGGGAAGAGAGAGGATTTGAGGGTAGAGAGAGGGGGGGTGAAGATAGAGGGAGGGAGGTGATAAAGTGAGAGAGAGGAAGAGAGTGATGGGGGAATATAGAGAGGGAGGTAGGAGAGAAAGGGAGAGAGAGGAAGGAAAAGAGAGGGGGCTTGAGAGAGAGAGAGAGAGAGAGAGAGAGAGTAAGTGATGGGGAAAGAGAGAGGGAGGAAGGAGAGAAACGGAGAGAGAGGAAGGAAAAGAGAGGGGACTTGAGAGATAGGAGGAGAGAGGGAGGGATAGAGAGATGGATTTTTAGGGGGAGAGAGGAAGGGATAGAGGGATGGAGCTGAATGGGGAGAGACAGAGCGATAGAGAGATGGAGTTGGAGAGGGGGAGAGGCATGGATATAGAGATTGAGTTGGACGGGGAGAAAGGGAGGGAAGAAGAAATACATAGAGAGCAACAAGTGGAGAGAGTGAGCGAGTGACAAGGGAGAGATGGAGAGAGAGTGTGTATTTTTGGGGTGAGCTAAATAGACAAAGAAGAATATATTTAGAGAATGGGGGATAGAATGAGAGAGAGAGGCATATACTGGCAAAGTTAGAAGGTGAATATATATATATATATATATATATATATATATATATATATATATATATATATAGAGAGAGAGAGAGAGAGAGAGAGCAAGAGAAAGAGTGGAGATAGGTATGGAAAGAGAGATGGAGATGCAGTGGGAGAGAGAGGGAGGTAAGAAGAAATACATCGTGAGTAAAATTTGGAGAGAGAGAGACAGAGAGAGAGATAGAGAGAGATATAGAGAGAGAGAGAAGGAGTCATAATGAATATGGAGGGAGAACGAGAGAGGATAGCAAGAGGGAAGAGAGATAGAAGCAGTGTAGAGGGAGGGAAGGGGAAGAGAGAGAGAGGGAGTGAGAGGAGGAAGGAGTGATAGATAGATAGAATGGAGAAAGAGAGTGTATGTTTTGGGGTTGATATAGAGAGACAAAGGCAGATAGAGATATATATAGAAGGTGAAGAGAAAGAAGAGATAAATGGAGACAGGGAAGGAGGGAAAAGGAGATTGATAAATATGGAGTGAGTGTTTGTGTGTTTTTGGGTGTGAGATAAAGATACAAAGAAGGAAATATGGATGGACATATAGATATATATATATGGAGGGGGAGAGAGGGAATAATATTTCTTACAATAGATGCATTGAATTCAGTGTAGATGGTGATTTCTAATCCTATTTGATTGCTTGCAATAGATGCATTGATTTTAGTGTAGATTTTGATTTCTAATGATATTTTATTACTTGCACTAGATGCATTGATTTTAATGTAGATGATATATAATATATTTTATTTCTTTCAGTAAATGCATTGATTTCAATGTAGATGGTGATTTCTAATACCATTTCATCACTTGCACTAGATGTATTAATTTCAATGTAGATTTTTATTTATAATTATATTTGGTTTCTTACACTATAGGCATTTATTTCAATATAAACTAAAGGAGAGTGGGGAGGAGGAATGAAGAAAGAGAGAGGGAGAGGAGTGGGAGAGGTAGAGAAGGGTAAGAGAGGGAGAGGGAGACATAAATATGGAGGTGGGAGAGAGAGAGAAGGAGAGAGGGGGGGAGAAGGAGAAAGGATTGGAGGGCAGAGACAGAGAGAGAGAGATGGAGAGAGATAGGGGAAGAGAGAGGGAGGTAGGAGATAAAGGGAGAGAGAGGAAGGATGAGAGGAGGATAGAGGGAGGGATATAGAGACGAAGTTGGAGGCAGAGAGAAGAAGAAAGACATAGAGAGTGAGAAGTTGAGAGAGAGGGAGTGACAAGGGGGAGATGGAGAGAGAGTATGTATTTTTAGGGTTGAGATAAAGATACATAGGAGTGATGAAGACAAGGGGGGAGAGAAAGAGAGAGAAGAATAAAGGGAGGGATATAGTAACATAGTTGGAGAGAGAGACAGAGTGATGGGGGAAGAGAGAGGGGGGTGGGTGAAGATATATGGAGGGAGGTGATTGATCCAGGTGGAATAAGAAAGTACAGGTACAAGAGGCTTGAGTACAAGGCTCAAAAATCAAAGTGTTCAAAAGATTCTCGAACCAGGTTCAAGTTGTAGATCTCGTAATTCTGAATCCAACGGTGCAGACGTCACTCAATTCTGAGTCTGTATGAAGAAGTTATAAGCGGTCAAAGTTCCAGGTTGACTTGGTGACTTGACAGCCTTAAGGAAGGCACAAATTAGACATTTTCCGGCCACCGGATTCCGGCACACTCAGGCCAGATTCCGGTCGAATTTGTGGGACCATTAATTGCACTCCTTCGGTCAAAATTCGAAGGTTCAAAAAACAGCCAATTTGTTTTAATAACAAAATTAATTAAAAAAAAGGGAGGTGACGGGGCATCACCCCCGCCACCTCACCGCATAACAAAACTGTGTTAAAAGATGGGGTGGTCGGCAGTCAACCCCGCCACCCTCCTCGGCACATATCATATGTGGCACCATTTGCTCGCCACCCTCGTCGGCACATATCATATGTGGCACCACATATAAATGGGTCGGCGGGAATCGAACCCGCCCGGCCACGTGGGCCGGCCCGCTCCACAGGTGGCCCAACTTAAAACAACAACCAACATATCAAAACCAACGAACGGATATATTAAATGGTGCTGCCAGCGGGAGTTAAGGGGGGCGGGCCGCCCAATGCAGACCCGACCCCCCTCATATATGGTTTTTTTAAAACAAATGCGCGCCCATTTATTTTAAAAAAAAGTAAAATGCATGCTATGTTGGGAGGGGCGGGATTTGACCCCCCGACCTCTCCTCAACATTTTCCAAATTTTACCAACACGCCAAACAGATTTTCTTGGTAAATTTCGCCCAGAATTTTTATTTAAAACTCAGAATTTGCACAGAGTGCCCAAGGCCTAGGAGGACAAGATGGAGCACGATTTTTCTGAGTTTTAATGTTATTTTGCAGCCAATCACGGGCACAGAATCCGAGGAGATGCACGTATTTCCAGATTTATTATTATTTTTATTGCAGGTGCATGTGGAACCATGAGCCAGAAAGGAGGCAGGCGAAACCTTGATTGAGGTCAATTTTCAGGAGGGCGAAATTTTGACTTTGTCCAAATGGGACAAATTTTATGTCGTTTCAGCACTACTCAGCGCCACGAGTCTGATGGTGTACTCAGTTTCTGCATCTGAGTTTCTGATTTTTCAGCCACTTTTGGAAGTGGACTATGCCGGTGTCGTATTTGCACATGTGAGCAGTCGTTTTCCACTTTCTCGACGCCACAAGGTTGATGGTGTTTTCAGATTCTGCCGCAAAGCAGCTCAGCCTTCAGCAAAGGGAAGCATGAGGTATATGATGTATATTCCATGTACTTCTTCATTTATTTCTCGTTGAGATGCATTATGTCTTGCAGATCCCGGTTGATACATGAGTCGTGGGATCTTGCTTTGTGTTGTTATTGATGTACTTTTCAGCTATGGATTTGTGTCATGTATGAGCCCCTTTTATGCCACATTGGCGGGATGCTCTTATTTCATATGTGTATTGTTGAGATCCCTTGTTTGCCAGGATTGGCGGGATACTCGCATTTGCTACATGTCAACTATGGTCACACTGATAGGAGTCTTTCTTTATGTATGAGAGTTCTGATGGGGAACATCTCTTAAAGAAGTCAAGCCACTCCTACGTGAGGGAAATTTTTCCTTGTATGTCATAGGGAAACATATCTATGTACATCTCTTCTTACAACACATAATGCAGCGGCCTACACCATCTTGACACCGAGGCCCGGAGATGTAGTCCCTCCTGGACGAACTCCATCATCAAACGACGTGTTCTTATGATTGTTGATCTTGTTCATTTATGTTCCTCTTGTTTACAGCTACAGTTGTCCATTTCAGTTCTTTAACGTCTTACGTAAATGCAATTCTATTTATCAGCCGAATTAAAAGGTCTTGGTTAAGGGGTATCAAGATTTTACCCTGGATCAGTGATAAAGGGAGAGAGAGGAAGAGAGTGATGGGGGAATATAGAGTATTGTAGGGGGGAGAGAGAGAGAGAGAGAGTGATGGGGAAAGAGAGAGGGGACTTGAGAGATAGGAGGAGATAGGGATGGATAGAGAGATGGATTTTTAGGGTGGGAGAGGGAGAGATAGAGAGATGGAGATGAATGGGAAGAGATAGAGGGATATAGATATGGAGTTGGAGAGGGGGATAGGAATGGATAGAGAGATGGATTTGGATGGGGAGAGAGCGATGGAAGAAGAAATACATAGGGAGTAACAAGTGGAGAGAGTGATGGAGTGATAGGGGAGAGATGGAGAGAGAGTGTGTATGTTTGGGGTGAGAGAAATAGACAAGAAGAATAGATTGAGAGAATGGGGGAGAGAATGAGAGAGAGAGGTATATACTGACAAAGCTAGAAGGTGAAGAGAGAGAGAGAGAGTGGAGAGAGGTAGGGAAAGAGAGATGGAGATGCAGGGGGAGAGAGAAAGAGGTAAGAATAAATACATAGATTAGAAGTTGGAGAGAGAGAGAGAGAGAGAGAGAGAGAGAGAGAGAGAGAGAGAGAGATAAGGAATATGGAGGGAGAACAAGAGAGGATAGCAGGAGGGAAGAGAGATAGAAGCAGTGGAGATGGAGGGAAGGAGAAGAGAGGGAGAGGGAGTGAGAGGAGGAAGGAGTGATAGATAGATGGATTGGAGAAAGAGAGTGCATGTTTTGGGGTTGATATAGAGAGAGAAAGGCAGATAGAGATATAGCTAGAAGGTGAAGAGAAAGAAGAGATAAATGGAGACAGGGAGGTAGGGACAAGGAGATTGATAAATATGGAGTGAGTGTATGTGTGTTTTTGGGGGTTAGATAAAGAGACAAATAAGGAAATATGGAGGGACATATAGATATATTTATGGAGGAGGGAGACAGGGAAGAATATTTATTATAATAGATGCATTGATTTAAATGTAGATGGTGATTTCTAATCCTATTTGATTGCTTGTACTAGATGCATTGATTTTAGTGTAGATTTTGATTTCTAATGATATTGTATTATTTGCACTAGATGCATTGATTTCAATGTAGATGATATATAATTCTATTTTATTTCTTGCACTAAATGCATTGATTTTAGTGTAGATGGTGATTTCTAATCCTATTTTATTACTTGCACTAGATGCATTAATTTGAATATAGATGTTGATTTATAATTGTATTTGGTTTCTTAAACTATAGGCATTTATTTCAATATATTTGATTTCTAATCATATTTTATTGCTTGCACTAAATGCATTGGTTTCATTGTAGATGGTGATTTCTAATCCTATTTGATTGCTTGCACTAGATGCATTGATTTTAGTGTATATGTTGGTTTCTAATCCTATTTTCTTACTTGCACTATATGCATTGATTTGAGTTTAGATGTTGATTTCAAATCCTATTTTATTACTTGCATTAGATGCATTTATTTCTTTGTAGATGTTGTTTTCTAATCTTATTTGATTTCTTGCATTAGATGCAGTGATTTCAGTGTATATGTTGATTTCTGATTTGATGTAATTGGATGTATGATGGTACATTAGTTTTAAAGTCATTGGATTAATAGTGTGCATTGAATGTAGAGCAATTTTTGTGTTATAGTAAGTAAACATAATAATATTGGAGAGCAAGAGAGACAAGGTATGATGTTTACTAAATGGTTTATGATTTATGATTTCTCCTGTATTTTTCATATAATCGATATGGAAAGATCACAAAACTAACAAGGGTGACAATAAGAATAGTAGAAGAAAATAGTTTGAGATTGATCACAATGAAGGCTATTTTTAATTAACTACATTCTTATTATTCACTTTTCTATCATTCAATATTATTAGATATTATTACATTGTCACTTTGCATTCAAAAAATTTATTTCATCATTTTTTATCATTAAAGATATTTTACAATATTTATCATCTCAACAAACTGAGCTAACTAAGAAAATTTAAAATCAAAATATCTCAATCTCAAACATATTTAGCATATTTAAAATGGTTATATTAATATTAGATGTATTTACATATTATTGATAAAATTAATCATATGTTCCTCATATTATCGATATATTTTCCTTCGTCGCACATGACTAAAACTAGCCTAGATCCATCTTAACTAAGGATCTATCAAGCACCGAGAGGGATCAAATCTCTAGAGGTGCAAACCTTTCCTCAAGTTTTGCACTCAAAAAAGAGGTTTGCACCTCTAGAGATTTGATCCCTCTAGGCGCTTGATAGATCCGTAGTTAAGATGGATCTAGGCTTGTTGCTCCCAGAGGCGCATTCTATAGTCTAGTATGACCCCGATGTGTAAGTATGTCGGAAGCCAAAAGAAAAAGATTTTTTTTTATAATTAAAATATGAATAATGTCCGCTTTAAAAATAACTTACATAACCATACAAATAAAGAATTAAAAATAAATTAAAAATATGAAGAGTTTTACGTACACTAAAAAAAGAGATATGGTAAATAAATAAAAATATAAATAAACTAGAGGTATGGTAAATAATTATAAATATAAATAAACTAGAGGTATGGTAAATAAATAAAACCTATTTTATATTTACTCCATAAAGCTCTTTATATTTACAAAAACTTAAAAAGAAGTTTTATTTAGGTGAAACCTATAGGCCAAAATACCATGGGACAAATTATTATTAATACCATGGGCAGAATACCATGGGCCAAATACCATATTTATAAAATAGGTATAAAAAGGTAAGGTAAATAAATAAAAATATATCAAATATGAGTAGAAATCTACATATAATTATATTTGAATCCTAAGGACCAAATACCATGGACCAAATTAATAATAATACCATGCAAAAAAACATTACTAACCCTAACATTAATATTAAAATGTTAATATTATTATTGTTATTATTATTACTAAATATAATATGGAGGAATGAATATAGAGAGAGGGAGAGGAGTGAGAGAGGTAGAGAAGGGTAAGAGAGGGAGAGGGAGATATAAATATGGAGGTGGGAGAGAGAGAGAAGGAGAGAAAGGGAGAGAGAGGAAGGATGATAGGAGGATAGAGGGAGCGATAGAGAGACGAAGTTGGAGGGGGAAAATAGAAGAAAGACATAGAGAGTGAGAAGTGGAGAGAGAGGGGGTGACAAGGGAGATATGGAGAGAGAGTATGTATTTTAAGGGTTGAGATAAATATACATATAAGGAGTGATGGAGACAAGAGGGGAGAGAAAGAGAGAGAATAATAAAGGGAGGGTAATAATATCGAATGATAGAAAATGTGAATAATAAGAATATACTCAATTAAAAATAGTCTTTAATGTAATAATCTTAACCCCAGATCTATCTTAACTCTAGATCTATCAAGTGCCGCGAGGGATCAAATCTCTCGAGGTGCAAACCTCTTTTTTGAGTGAAAAATTTGAGAAAAAGTTTGCACCTGGAAAGATTTGATCCCTCTTTGCGCTTGATAGATCTAGAGTTAAGATGGATCTAAGCTGGTTTCAGTCGTGTGGGTCCAAGGAAAATATATCGATAATATGAGGAAAATATGATTAATTTTATCAATAATATGTAAATACATCTAATATTAATGTAACCATTTTAAATATCCTAAATATGTGCTAGATTTATCGAGTCGTTTTAATTTTAAATTTTTTTAGTTACCTTAGTTTGTTGAGATGATAAATATTGTAAAATAACTTTAATAATGAAAAATTATGAAATAAAAATTTTGAAGGCAAAGTGACAATGTAATAATATTGAATGATATAAGATGTGAATAATAAGAATGTAGTGAATTACAAATAATCTTCATTGTGATCAATCTCAAACTATTTTCTTCTACTATTCTTAATGTCACCCTTGTTAATTTTTTCATCTGTTCATATGGATTATATGAAAACGAAAGTTAGAATCATAAACCATTTAAATATTTAGTATCATACTTTGTCTCTCTTTCTCTCCAATATTAACAGGTTTAATTACAATAACACAAAAATCAATATACATTGTCAATAATTTTTTGTGCTTACACTGAAATCAATGGACAATATTAATTCAATGACTTTAAAATTAATGTACCATCATACATCGAATTACATCAAATCATAAATCAACATAGACACTGAAATCAATGGACAATATTAATCCAATTACTTTAAAATTAATGTACCATCACAAAACACTACATACAACGCACTAGGAAACAAGCACCTAGGTACATATGGTACATTTCACTTCAGCAGTTTACAAATCCTGGTTGACAATTAAATGAACTCAGTTTAGGAGACTAGATTGAGGCACAACGCCATCATACATCCAATTACATCAAATCATAAATCAACATATACACTTAAATGAATGCATATAATGCAAGAAATCAAATAAGATTAGAAAAAAATATCTACACTGAAATCAATGCATCTAATGCAAGTAATAAAATATGATTAGAAATAAACATCTACACTCAAATCAATGCATCTAGTGCAAGTAGGAAAATAGGATTAAATTCCAACATCTACACTGAAGTCAATGCACCTAGTGCACGCAATCAAATAGGATTAGCGATCACCATATACATTAAAATAAATGTATTTAGTTCAAGCAATAAAATGGGATTAGAAATGCTCTACATTGAAATCAATGCATCTAGTGCAAGCAATCAAATATAATTAGAAATCAACATCTACATTGAAATTAATGCATATAGTGGAAGAAATCAAATAGGATTATAAATCACCATCTACACTGAAAGAAATGCATTTAGTGAAATAAATCAAATAGGATTAGAAACAATTTACATTGAAATCAATGCATCTAGTGAAAGTAATCAAATATCATTAGAAATCAAAATCTACACTAAGATCAATGCATCTTGTGAAAACAATCCGATAGGATTCAAAATCACCATCTACACTGAAATCAAAGAATCTCGTGCAAGAAATCTTCTTCCCTCTCTCCCCCCTCCATACATATCTATATATCCCTCCATCCCTCCTTCTTTGTCTCTTTATCACATCCCACAGAACACACATGCTCTCTCACTCCATATCTATCAATATCTTTGTCCCTACCTCCTTGTCTTGATATATCCTTTCTTTCTCTTCACCTTCCATCTATATCTCTATCTCCCTCTATATATCTATATCAACACCAAATCATACACTCTCTTTCTCCAATCTATCTATCTATCAACCCCTCCTCCTCTCCCTCTCCCTCCTGTTATCCTCTCTCCCTCTCTCTCCATCTTCCTTATCACTCCCCCTCTCTATCTCTCTACCTTTCACTTTCTATTTCTTTATTCTTACCTCCCTCTCTCTCCCCTTCTATCTCTCCCTCCTTCTCTCCATCTCTCCTTGTTTGTATCTATATATCACCCCCAGACATACACACTCTCTCCATCTCTCCCTTGTCACTACCTCTCTCACTATCCACTACTCACTCTCTATGTCTTTCCTATTCCCTCCCTCTCTCCCCATCCCGATACATATCTCTATCCCTCCCTCTCTCCACCTCCAACTTCATATCTTTATCCCTTCTTCTCTCCTCCTCTCTTTCAAGTCCCCTCTCTTTTCCTTCCTCTCTCTCCCTTTCTCTTCTACCTCCCTCTCTCTTCCCGCTGTTAAGGTCCCGTGATTTGGCCGATTGGTGAGCCAAATGACGATGTAACATCAAACAAAGCTTTGGAGCCCAAGGACCTAGCCTTCCTGGACTCAAAGAGGGATCTCTCTATATGTGTAAAAGATATCAGTGTGTTTGCTTATGGTGTTCTGATATTAGGCTAGTTATGAAGTGAGTTTTTGATTTTTGGTTTTTTAAGTTTGTGAGGGATAAAACTGATCAAAGATATAAAATGGGTAACAAGAAGTTAGATCAACTGGGCTATGGGGTCAAAAAGGTCAAGAAAGCTATGAGATGATGATGCAAGGCTGCTGTAGGGCCGATTTGATTTCAAGGTAGAAAGGATCTTTGGGAAAAATGGAGTAAATGGACATCAAGTTTGTGAAAGACGAGGGATTTCAAGTGAAACTAGTTGATAGTAGACATAAACATGTTATAGCAAGCCATTAATCATGCTAAATGTAACTATGAGCTAATTAATACATAGAAATCAAACATTCCAGCCATGCATAGAAGTATAAGACCCTCTAACTTTGGGAAATGGCTATCAGACTTTGGGGAAAACACATAAGACAATTTAACTACTCAAAATAATATGCCGGAACGCCTAAATATAGTCTTTAAGTTATTGGGCACTTTGACAAACAAGCTTTCATAGTTTTAGACAAAGGGCTAGATCGGGACTAGGCCTCCTTGGTTCAACAAGATGATAATCTAATCATTCAAAGAGATAGTTTTATGGAAAGAACTATGGACAGTCATAGGTAAGCAGGGCACACCATACATCCTACTCAACATGCAAAGAACTTATGAATAAAACTAGCAACAATATCCTTAAGTTACTAAAGAGCAGTTAAGAATTCTTTAGTACAACTAAGGAAGAAGAAAACATAAAAGCTATGAAGATTCAGGAATTTTGAGGTGCCTCCATGGGCATATCTCAAACTTAATCTCTACTGATCTATAGCAGCAAGAAGCATGTATCATGAATGAAAACTAGAAGACAACAACAAAGCAAGAAACATTATACCATTCTACCATGTCAAGGAATCCATCAACAATCCTTCATCATTCATCAAAAGCATCCAAGAGGCAATCCAAAATCATAACACAAGTATGTTCTTCAAAGCTCATATGACCAATATATTACTTCTTCTCTCAAGTTCAGCCTTGTTTTACAATGAAGCCTTGTGGAATAAATAGGCCCAAGTGAGGAAAACCTCATGGTGCAACTAGCTATCCCATTGGCCTAATCAAAATATCTAAACTTGTCCTTGAGACTTTGCAAAGCCCAAGGCACAAAATATCCCATAAAATATCTAAAAAAATGCTAAAAATGGAAATTATATTGACTTTGCACCATTTTCCAAGTGCAAAAATAGCTAAACGCACATTTGGAAAAAGCAGATTTTTGAGGTTCAAAAATTACAAAAATACTTCAAATTTATATCAGAAAAAGGTCCCCTGACTTGTCGGAAACATTTGGAAGCCTTCCCGGTGTCGAAACGAGGCTCATGATGGCCCGTTGGAAAGATCTCTATGTCTGCTTTCCAGCGCAACTGAAATCACCTCAATCCAATGCCTAGAAGTCCTCCAAATCTGTACCTGTGTGTAAAAATCCAGGAAATTGCAGACTGCTGATATGCCGGGCAGAATGTGCAAAAAGTGAGCATTTTTCGCCAATTTGAGGGGGAAAATGATCTCCAAATGCTCTGAAAATCGCTGAGGACCTGATCATGAAATTATGGCATCAACTGGTATCATCCTCCTCCCTTGAAAAATCCTCAAACTGAAATGGCGAAATAATGAGTTTTCGAACAAAAACTTAAAAAATGCCAAAAAACAAAAAGTTGTCGAAATGGGCCCAAAACTGGCGCGCATGACCCTCAAGAGTCCCTAGCAAAATGCTCCGAAGCTGAGGCCAAAATGTCAAGAGCTGATGTGACTTTCTCCTCTTTCCGTGCCGGGCATTTCCCCTTCACTTTCTTCAATTTCTCTTGGGCTGCCTTTAGTTTAAGCCGGGCAAACTGATTCAACCTTCGAAAGTGATGTGTCCTCTTCCTTTGTAGCTCCAAATCTTTTTTTGCTCTTTCAAGCTTCATCTCCAAGTGTTTTTTGGCTCTTTCAAGCCATGCCTTTTTGTTTTCTTCAATTTCCTGCTCAAGGAGTGAAGTGAGAGGAAAAGCTTCGAGATGGGCTTGTTCTTCTTCTTTCTGCTTTTCCAAGGCTCTTTTAAGCCCTATGGTCCTAGGCCTCTTCCGCCTAGGCTGTTCTTCCTCTTCTTCCTCATCAAAATCACCAATGAGTTCTTCTATCCTCGCTTGTGCCTTGGCAGCTTCTTTCTTGTATTTGATAGCCCTTGCCTCATGAACTGCGGTGTGAACACTCATCTGTTTGTTTTGGGTTTCCAAGAAATAGTTGAAGTTCCTTGCCCGTTGAAGATCATTCTCCAATGTCTCAATTTGCCCCTCTTTATGGATTAGGAGGTTGTAAAGAAGGCGGGCTTCATTATCGTTGTCATCACTCTGGATTGGAATGACAGCTGACGCTCCTTCATGTTCTTGACTTTTTCCAACCTTGCTTTTCCCTTTGAAGGCCAATCTTGCACTCTTCCTCCTTGGAATGCTAATGGGAGACCTCTTGGGCAACTTTCTTTTGCTGGGGATAACTTTTGTCACTTTTGGAGTGGCAGCCTTAGACCCTTTCTTCCTTGCTATGCTGAGCTTTGTTCTTTTGGGAGGAGGAGACACAACTGATTTACCCTTGACATCTTCTTGAAACTGCTGCTCTCCTTGAGGCTGCTGGATGCATTCTTCTTGCTGTTCACTTTGTTGCCCCTGTTCGCCAACATTAACTTGTTGTTCTACTTCAATGCCTTGTTCAATTTGTGTTTCAACTTGCTGTTCTTTTTCACCAAAATCAAGCTGCTGCTGTGTTTGGATTTCCTGCTCATTTTGTGGCTCAAGATGTGGCTCAATTTCCTACCCAAGCTGTTGTTCCTGTCCTTCAACAACAAGCTGTTGTTCTTCTTCTTGTACCTGTTGTTCATCATCTTCTGTTCGCTGCTAGCCTTCACCACTGTCCTGCTGCTGTTCCTCATTTTCTGTTTGCTGTTGTTCATCATTTTCTGTTTGCTGCTGTTCATCCCTTTCCTCTTGCTCATGACCTTTCTCTTCTTGCTGTCTACTCCCCTCTCCTTCTTCCTGCTGTCCTGGCTGTTCTGTAGTCATTTTGAGCCTCCTAGGAGTGGGCCTGCTGGAAAAAGGCACAGGGCGATGAACAGGCTGAGTCGAAGACACATGGACAGGAGGAACAGTAGAGAAATCTGGGTGACTGATGAATACATCCCATGGAACTTCCTTCTTCTCTAGCTGATGTAGGATGATTATTTTGATCAGAGAATGATGGAAAAGGGAAGGTGTTTGCAGAGGTGGGGCCTTCTTCTGGACAGTAGATGCCATCTTCTCGATGCTCTTGAATAAAAATTAAGGGAGATTTAGTTCCCTGTTTCTAGTGAAATGCATCAATAGGTGGACATGGTAGGCATAAACTATATCAAACCTCCCTTCACAAGTAAAATATTTCATTATGACTTTCATAAGAGGAGCATAACTGTCAAGAAGATAAAAAAAAGGGAAAATAGTAGTGAAAGCATCTCTATGCTCAGGCTTGATGAAAGGCTTGTAATATTTTAAGTCAAGATGGGCTTGTTTGAACCATTTTTCGCCATGATATGGAATCTTGGTGGCCTTGGACATTGATCTTGGAGAAAACTTGAAATCAAGGTCCGCTACCCTGAAATGCTTGTTCTAGAACCTCAGGGCGCATAGGTGTGTTAATGGCGAAAAAATTTTGACCTCCTGTATCTTCTGGCAGAAGTCTAGACAACCTACTTCATGGAAGTTGAAAAGGATGGATGGATGAGCATTAACCTCTTCTGTAGAGATTGGCTCATATCTTTTATGCAGACCACTTCGGTTGTCTTGCCTTGGAGGCATTTTGACCTAAATGTGATTTTGAAGAAACAAACTGCCTCACTGTGTGTAAACTGCCTTCTTGGAGCCAAACTGTGTCAATTCACTGTCTTGACAGAGAAACAATGTAATTTGGATGATTGCAACAAGTTCCCTTACAATAAAAAAACCCCTGCTCTTTCAGAAATTGGCCTTCCTCCTTGAAAGTATCTCAGTCAACAAACTTTTCAATAAGAAATAATACAGTGGAATGAAGGACAGACTGTTAGGAAGAAAGCTGTTTACAGTGTCAAAATTTCCTTGCTTTGTGATGTTTGGAGGTTAACAACACATTTTTGTACCTTGGATCAATGGTGTACTTTTCCAATCATTTCAAAACCTGCCCTTCCAAGTGTGCCAATCACTCAACAAAATTACATATGGTGCAATCAACCTTTAGTATGATCACACAGTCAATGTCACAGTTTTATGTGCCCAGGTGACAATAGTTTTGGAAAATGCTTCAAAAAGTTCAACAAGGTCTGCAAGAGTCTTCTCTTTGCAAAATAAAAAAAGACCTCTTAACAATGTAACACCTTTGGCTTTGTTAGAAAAACCTTTGCTCTATATGGATATCAACTTATCAAATAAGTTTTGAGGAGTAAAAGACAGTCAGGCAAACTACACAGTGAAAATTGTCTTTTCTGTGAGAAATAGTAGCAACTTTTCCCTGTAGCTTTCAACCAACAAACTGCTCTCTAACAAACCCTTTTTCTTATTACATTTCACTATTCTCTATTTGTATGTCACTTCATCAAACAGAATCATACCATATACATAGTCAACCTCCAGTGTGGGCATACATTCAATCTCACTGTTATGGAGCAAGGTGACAAAATTTAAACAAGCTCGATAGTTTTTAAAAGAGGCTGTAGTAGCTTAGTTCTTCCTCACAATCAAAACTCCTGTTTAATATGAAAACCCTATCCTTTCAAAACCACACCCTTCCTTGCCCTTGTATATCAATCAGAAACTACTCATAATGTCATACACAGTACAGTCAAAGAAAACACAGTGATGGCACCTTCCTGTGGGTGGACAAAGGTAAAAGAATATAATCTTCTGAGCTTCAAAATACAGTTTTGTCCTTGTATGACATTTACCAGCAAATTCAATCAAAACGAGAACAGTCAACCAGAGTATATCTTTACTCAGCCCAAATCCACTGTTTAGCCCTTTAACAACTCTGTTTTCTCTTTTTGGGCTCTGTTTGTACAGTTTAACAACTTTTTGGAGGGAAATTTATAAGTTTTGAAATACTTGAGAGGGAAACTACCATTCGGGTTATTCATCATTCAACCAGCATGACCATAGCAGAAACTCATGTTTCAAACAAACCCACAAGACTTAAGACTGCGATTCATATAGTGATTTTCTACTCTTTTTCACCACTTGACATTTTGCAAATAGCAAGGGGGGCACATAAAATACCTTCAAACTTGATGACAGATCTCCTTGAGTACTTTGGACCAAATTTTGGAGGCGTTTAGGAGGTGTTGATCGTCGGAAATGTGTGCGGCACGTTTATATGAAAAAGCGCCGTGCAACTGGCCAACCGGGTGGCCTGTCGGGTCGGCCGGGCACCGTGTACAGGCGCGTCGCGCACACGTACAGGCGCGTCGTGCACACGTTGACCACCTATGCAAATTCCCTTCTGAGCGCGTCGTGCAAACTTACAGGCGCATCGCGCAGAGAATCTGTGTCAAACTTTTTCAACTGCTCCGAACTTCTTTGTTTGAGCTTGAGGGAAATCAAAGGGTCTTTGCTCGAAGTTTGAGAGATTTCAAAATGAAAAGGCAACAGCCTTGACCCCTGTTTAAAGTAAAGAAAAACAACAGTCCCTTTGATTTGATTTCGAGAGGGTTTCTCCTTTTACAAATTTTGAAAAACGTTTGTTTTTAAACCCATACTTGAAACCTTATTTCTTTTGCAAATGAAACAATATTTCTTTGTTTTGAACAGAACACAAAGGCGATGATAACCTCTTTATCAGCCTATTTTCCCTTCTCGAAATGACATAATATTTTTGGAGAAATATGTCCTTTGAAAGTTTGATTGTTTCTCTCTTAAAGAAATGTTTCCTTTATGGAGATAAGAATCTGCCCTTTAACCTTCTGCACTTGTACGAGGAAAACTTCTTTGAGTTGTGTGAGGGTTATAAGTGTGCCTTTAACTGATGTTCTCTTTGATTTTGGAGGTGAGAAAAACAATCATAATCACCCAAGCTTTGTTATTACCTTTGAAACATTGTTCATAGGAAAAAGGCCCTTCATTGGACAGTGGCATGTTCACATTGCTTTTACCGGGTTCCAGGACTTTGAAACGTATATCATGATCTCCCTTGCCTATTCATAAACTTGTATACCTATTTACAATTTCTTTTTGGGAACTAATCTTGAATTGCCTCCCATCATTTGTGATGTATATCTGAAAGGATAAATTTATGAACCAGGAAGAACAGGGCCTTTTGAAACACAGTTATCATTTCCTTTGACCAGTGCAATGATCTTTCTTTTTGTAATAGAATCATTCCAAGGTTCAAATCTGTCCACTGCTTGACACTTTTGGTGATATTTTTAACAAGGAAAAACCACTCAAGATCTGTCGAAGAGCATTGAAAGCTGTTTTGTCATTTTAAAAGGAGGTGGTATGTCTTCTTCCAACTTGGTTGATAGTTTCTGCTTCCAAGTGATTCATAAGCTCCTCCTTTGATGGTAAGTGCCATATTTTAATTGCATCCATTCATACTATCTTTCTCTGTTTAATTGAAAGGAACTCTTTTAGACTTCTTGGAATGAGACAGTGAGGTGTTGTTTGACCCCTTCTCCTAAGGAAACTGCCCCTTTTTGTAACAATGGCATGCATATTCAAATTGTCTCCTGTCCACTATGAGGTATAGTTTGAAAGACATTTCCCTATTAGTAGGAAAACCAATACCTTTTGAAACATAAACACCATCTGTTACCTGTGTAATGACTTTTGCTTTCCTTCTTTGTCTCTTTCCACTACATCTTTGACCAATCAGTCTTTAAAAACAGTCAATGCCTTGGCCATCTGCTCATGAATGAAGGAGGCCCTTCACTTGGAAAAGTATCTGAAGATTGTTTGATAAGCCTGCCTGACAAGGGTTTTTCTTGGATATGATGGTAAGAAAACAAACTTGAAAACATTGATACTTTTACCTCTACCTGTGTAATGACATGACTTGTCAACTTTTCTTCAATTTGGTCTTGTTGGAACAGCAGGCTGCTTATGATTAGAACTGTTTTCACCAATGATATGTCTCTCCAAGGTTTTAACAATTCATATGCTTTGAAAACTTCAAATGACTTCCTTTACAAGACCAAAACTTTGTTTTCCCTTTTCTTACACACTTCAAATCCTAGCCCTGTTATGATCATCACTTACACTAAAAAAAACTAGAGTCACTGTTTTACTGTCTAGTGAAAAGCAGGCCTGTGCTTTTGCAATCATTAAAGTCAATAATGGCCAGCGCCCTCTGCTTGTAGATGAAGGAGGCGCCTTGGCCATGACAAATTACCAGTCTGTTTGACAGTGGTGTCTTTCCTATATTGTGATTTCATGCTGAAAGGAAGCTGCAAGGTCTTGATGAGTCACTCTCTGTCTTGCAGATATATCTCAGGCTCATGTTTACATTGAGAAGCAGCTGTTCTTCTAAATGTAGATTCAAGCAATTTCTTCTGAGATGATGTTATATTTCCTGTCTTTGAAAAATCCATAAAACACTGTAAAAACACCTAATAATCAGCTTGAGATTGTGGTTTATGCAGTGCTGAGACCTAGGGGTGTGTAAGTGGCGCGACTTAGAGCTGTTATCAATTTCATTTGCAGAGTGGGAGGTCTGTCATGACTGGTCTATATCAGATGGAGGCTTTTGGCTTTTTGATGGTTGCCAAGGGTAAAATGCCTTAAAGCGCCACTTCCTAACTTAGGGGAGGCTTTTGAAACAGACTTGGATTTGCCTTTTAGAGCTGATGGGCAGACTAGTTGGGCTAAAGCTAGATAGGATAGTGATAATGAGGTTTTGACTTTGACATGGGTGGACTGAAAAGTAGGAGGGTGAAAAAAGTTTTATGAGGGTTTTCTAGATGACAAATTGACATATGAAAAATAGCTTCTAGAAAACTCAGCTATGGATATAGTCATCACTAACATGTGAAAAATACTGATGACTAACAGTGGCTCCATTTGGGGAGGGAAGCTCCTCGTCAGGAGGTGTCCATAATTCAGATCTTTGGCTTATGAAGACCAGTGCCTTATCCATTGGCGCAAAATTCACCTTTCTTTTGATGTTATTTCTGAAAAGTGACAGCATGATTAACATCAATGATACTTCTACCTACCCCACTATCTTTCCTAACATTTTTTCTTCTCTTTGGCGCATTTGAATTAGCAGCCTTTTGACAATGTATATTTTTCTTTTTGCAAAATAAACCTATCTATTTCTACTCTTATATCTGCTGGGAGTTCAAATTAAACTGATGAACTCCTTCATTACTCTACCTATGCTAGATCGACTGTCAAGATTAAGCAGTTTGACAGGATTTTGTTTCTCTAATCTAAAACATGAAATTCAAAATGAACAAATCAGGATTAGATGGTCTGATTTGTCATGCATTTGCGGCATAAAAAACAAGCTGCACACAAATATTATTTTGCAACAAAGGGAAACTAGATAAGCGGGGCTAAGATGTACAATGTATTTTTCATCCCTCGCTTCTCTCTTTGGTTTTGTTTTAGGCATGTGGAACCAGAATCTCTCCCTAATCTAAACTCTGTGATAAGTCAATCTTACACAATGTTGACTATCTTTTCACTCACTAACTTATCAGCAAATAAATTTAAACATGCTCAGCTATGATTAGGCTAGATAGATGAACAAGACATTGAAGTACTAGTAGCGGCATTTAGACTTGCCCGCTTTCTGAAAGACTATTTTTCGGAACATGGGGCCTTTGTTCTATCTTCACTCGCCCTCTTTTCTGTTTTTTACTGTTTTTGAATTTTCTATCTTTTACTGTTTTTGACTTTTCTATTTTTCAATATTTTAGACAATGGTATGTACAATGAATGAAAAATGTTTCGAACTCAAAAATCTTGGAAATGACGGAATTTAAGCATCTTATCCTCGTAAGGATCTCCTCTCACCCTTGGCCCACTTAACTCTTGAAAAGAAAAATTTGGGAAGTTTTCTCTCTCTAACATGACACAGGGATTCATGCAAGAATCTCTGAAAAACCCGGTATCTTCCCGCTGTACCTCTTTGAATATCTGATTTCCACTCCTTTCCTTCCTGTACATTTTCCTCAAGTAATGCATGTACTCTTGGTCATTCTTGAAATAGATAATGACATCATCAAGATATGAAAAAATGCAGAAATTTAAAACTGGGAACATGGCCTTCATGAACAAATTTTTGATATTGGGTGGTTTTGCAATTTTGAACTTGAAAATAGATCTACCTCTCGCAAACTGGAAAAAATCTTTAAGCTGTCTACTTTGCAAGGGAATCTTATGACCTGAAACATCATCTTGCAAAAACACAGGATTAAAAGCACTTTTTATTGATATATCATGGTCTTGGGTAGAAAAAACAGAATTTATGTTATAAGGAAATGTAGCGGTATTTCTAAAATTGAAAAAGACTCTTTGACCAGCTGTTTTATCCCTGATTATTTCAGTTTGGTTCAGATTGTTATGTTTTCTCTTGTCAGAGTTATTCTCAGAAAAAGTGTCACAACATTTTCCCTTGTTTTTCCTGTAGAAATTGGTATTCTGCATGAGATTTCTGATTTTAGCTTTTCTAAGTTCTTCATGAAAAGACAGAATATCGACCAATTTCAGTAGCTCAGGTATGCTGGGATTGCAATTATCATTCTTGCTCATAAGAAGTTTATCAGGCATTTTTTCTAGATTTTGAGCTGCTGGGGCTATAGTCAAAGCTTCATTTGCAGTGGATGATCTATATGATGGTAAATCTTTGAGGTAGGGTAGAAACATTAAACTCCCTTGCTCCCGGGTTCCGAACAGGTTTATGATGTGTAAGTCTTCTAAAGCTTTTACTCGGAAAAATTTTCCGCAGGTTATTTCTGGTGTTTGGCTAAGGTTAGAGTAATTTGCTTGATAGTACATAAGGGTTTGTGCTTCTTGCTCTAATCCTACCTTAGAAGGGACATACTTACTTTCTTCAAGACATAGTTGTTCATGATCATGATAGTTTTGAGTGTCTAGTTCATCATAAGGCACCAGGGACAACTGCTGTGGTGGATCAAAGTTTATTTCAGTTTCTTCTGACTCTTCCTCCATGTTTTCATCAATATGCATAATGAAAGAGTTTAGGTCGGAACGCAAGGAACACATTGGAATGTTATCTGGCCTATCTTGACTGATAATCATGTATTTCATGTGTAATTCTCGGTAGAGTATTCTGGTCTGGCCGAATACAGGAATGGTGGCGTATGACATGTCCAGTTGGATATTCCCTTGGAGTTTGGTTCCCCAAGACCTGGATAGAAGCATCCCGTACTTGGGAGGAATGTCTGCCACTACTATATCCATGATGATATGTTTTGTAGGTATTTGGGCCAGACTAAAACAAAGGTCTTTGATCAAACCCAGGCATTTGACTCTACTCGAATCAAATGAGTACAAGTCTTTGTATGGTCTTGTGATTTCCAGGCCTAGCCTTTCCATTACTACCTTCGGCATAAGATTATGCGAGGAACCAGAGTCTAGCATGGCATTGTGGAGGATTTGGTCGTGGATGTTTAGGCTAATGTAAAAGGGAAGAGTAGTTCCTTCTTGGAATTTTCCCTCTATCTTTGGACCAAACAATACTTCAGGAGTGTCATCAGCCAGATTAACAGTGTTTGCATCATTCCCTAGATTTAGGACTTTTAGTACTTGGGATTTATAAGAGTTTTGAGCAATGAGTTCAGTAAGAGGCATGGTGATCTTGATCTTGGCGATTTCGCCTTCAAAGCTGAAAGGAAACTGAAGTTTAGATATGTTTGTTTCAGTTTTTTCAGCCACGACCTTCTCTATGTTCTGAGCTTGTTGACCTTGTTTTGGGATTTTGTTTGCCATAGTTGTTTCGGTGACTTTTGTAGAAGTACCAGGAGTATCTGAGAGAGGACTAGTTTGGGTAATTTTAGCTTTGCTTTGGTCAGTCTTCTCAACCTTGATTTTGTCATGGCTTACTGCTTTCTTGAGGATGTGTTGACGGGAAAATTTGTCCGGCCAACAGTAGGGGATCTCCCCGGTAGAAAGTCCCAATTAGACCTTCAACCGTTTGGAGTAGGGATCCCGTCCGGGGTGTGGGTCCGGCTACCGCTTAATATGCCTTCCCTAGGTCTCAAAAGAACCTGATTGAACCAGCGGACATACACTTATTCACATGATACAGAATACATGATTGATGTATTAAACCCGAATCAAACACTATGCGTAGCAAGATTATAAATAAAGCATGTACACCTCAGGAGATGTCATTAGCAACACATCTTTGGGGGTAATGCTTATAAGGTAGTCTGACCACAAAAGCAATAGTTCTTTATGGCGAGATATCCCTTTACTTTCTGAAAGATAAAACGAAATGCTAACAAAATAGTTCATTAACATTCATTAATAGAGCAGATGATAAATTGAACATCATTGACACAACACAGATAGCTATGACGCATAAATGATGACATAAAGAGTGCAGCTTCATTAATCATAGGATGTTCTGAAACTGTACAAGGAATACACACAGTGTTTGCACAACAAAACACATCATAACCATAGGGTGTTTTAACAATTATCTCTATATTCATATGCATACGAGTATAATCCTTCAATACAATGCCATGTAGCTCTTCTGTTTCCAAAAGAAAAAGCCATTTGTTACAAGCTCCCGTAGGAGTATTTATAATGCCAAAACTGCCCATTGGGCTCCCTTGACTGTTCACCTTCTTGAATGTTGGGTTGCCTTGCGACCCATTCCTTTTGCGACCTGCGACCTAGGCTGCTGTTGAGACCTGCGACCTGGCTGCTATTGCGACCTGCGACTTGACTGGGTCGCGGGGTCGCAAGGTGTAAGAAAATGAGAGAATGCGACCTTGCGACTTTGCGACTAGGTCGCTGAGTCGCGAGGTCGTAAAGGTGGACAAACCGAAGGTATGCGACCTTGCGACCTTGCGACTAGGTCGCTGGGTCGCGGGGTCGCAAAAAGGGAAAAATTAAAAAATATGCGACCTTGCGACCTTGCGAGTAGGTCGCTGGGTCACGGGGTCGCAAAAGGAAAAAAACCAAGGATATGCGACCTTGCGACCTTGCGACTAGGTCGCTGGGTCGCGGGGTTGCAAAAGGCAAAAAACTGAGGATATGCGGCCTTGCGACCTTGCGACTAGGTCGCAGGTCGCAGGGTCGCAAGGCAACCCAACATTCAAGAATGGTGAACAGTCGCAAGGCAAAAGGGTCGCAAGGTCGCAGGGTCGCGGCTCGTGGAAAATATGAAAATGCGACCTCAGGCAGATCAGTGAGTTCTCTAGAATTTCGCCAGCATCTACTTGTTTTGAACATGTCCCCTTGTTTGCTGGGAAAAACCTTGGCTCTTATGTGTAAACATAGTGGTTCCTCCTGCAAATAAAAATAACATAGGTCACAGAAATGCCAAGGTCATTTTAATTAATTTGCAAAAGAGAAAACAATGAATTTAAAACCCCCTGTGTGGTCAAACATTATGTTGCAGCGTGGTCCTTATCAAGTTCTCTTGGGATCCGAATGTTTGCAGTGAAAACCCATTGATGAGGCAAGGGCTTTTTCTTGTGCCATCTTCCACTGCATGTTCTGCCTCACTTTGGATAACGACGTTCTACATATTGACCACGCAGAAAGTTGGTAGACACACGTTCAGTGTTTAGGATCTCTATAGCATTTGCAGCAAACTTTCAAGAGCATAAACCTGCGTTGGTCTAAAAAATCATTAGAAGAATCGAGTGGTTGAGAGCTTCGTGCAACCTCTCCACAACACCATGGCTGAAATTTCATCTGTGAAATGCTATGACAAATGCATCGACAGATCACAGCTCTTTGGGCTCCATCAATTTTAATTCACATGCTGAAAGGCAGGACTCAAGATTCCTGCGTTGAACTAAGACTCCAGATCATATCTCTTTGGGCTCCATTGATTCAGACGACAGATCGCAGCTCTTTGGGCTCCATCGATTCTAATTCAAATGCAGAGGCCATAGGTACGACAGAGAGAATGCTATCTAGTGTAAGAGCCATGGTTTTTTTTCCCATCATTTTGTCAAAATCATTTTCCATAGTCGCTGTGTGTTTGTTCAAACGAGTGTTCCTGCTTTTCCCTGCACAAATCAACATTCTATGGCAATGACAGAGCTACCACGGCTAGATCCATGCGCATGCATTCAGAAAGGAATTATATGCCATTTTCGTGCTGTCCCGGCTAAATCTACGCTGGAGAATAGCCAAACGATGCTTGGCATCAGAAACCGCGCTTCCCATAATTAAATTCACCGCTGTAACGGTACGCGCAAAATGGGAGTGGTAACAGGAAAATAACCCTCCATGCAGAGCCTTAATCACGGCCAGAAGTGCGCCTCCCAACATGGAGATCAAACCCAAAACGGGAAACAGCTAATGATCATGACTGACGCTGACAAGAACGAGGAAATCGCTCCATCTCAGCGTTAAGTAAAAGGAGACCAAATCATCTTATGGCAACACGAATTAACAATGTTATCTTTGCCACGTGTTTTCTCAAACTTTCTAGGGTTACGTCGAATGCTGTGAACGTGGGAAAATTGAATATCGACGACTACCTTAGAGAGCTTTGCTGCATCTACTGTGTGGCAAATTCGACTCTTTTTTCGATTGTTCTGCACTGTGGTTATTAAAAAGTTACCATCACAGTTCTGCTCCTGGCGTAGAAACACATGAACACGTTGCAAATTGATTCTGTGCCATGTCTGCACGTAACGTTGACTGCCACATAAAAAATTGCTGAAAAAACCCTGCCATTGAAAGCCACGTGTTGCACCATCTCTCGTGGTTTGAAACGTATGGCTTCATCCCTTTCGCGCCTTAGTTGCATGCACCATAGTTATTATGACTGTTATATGTGTATGTTCTCCAAACGTTTATCCAAAAACTGCGCTGATGTCTTCGTATAGTTTGGCATTCTTCTTCATTAAACCCACCAATAGTTATTATGGCATTTCCATCGTAGATCCGTTATAAAACGTAGGCTTGACCACTCGTTGCATATCTTGCTCCATGCTAACGAACGTCGGGCTCCATGCCACGTGCACGTCGATGTGTGACTCCATGCGATGTGTATTCATAACATTCTGCACCGGGTTTACAAATAAAACCGTTGTATGTCAAACAAAACCCCACCATCGACGTTGAACTCCCTGCGACTTGTCCATGCAGCTTTGACCACCAACGCGCCACGTTACAACGTTGCCGTGGTGGGTTTATTTAAATGTTTTGTTCCATGTTTTAAGCAATACTGCTCGACGCCCTTTGTAATGTTCCATTAACCTTATATGGTTTGAATGATATTGCAATTCACACCATGACCGAATGTATTTGCTCAACCATCGAACTTGGCGCCCATGTAACGTGCTTATGTTTTAAAAAAAAAACAAAAACTTTTGCCCATCACATATGTATACGCTCCAAATGTTTCATGATAGATTGAAAGCTCCACGTTGACATGCATGCATCCATGTGTAATGCATTTTCGTATAGTTCTGATCCGCATTTTAATTCGACCACCTAATATATCTGCACCATTAATTCACACTTCAGCATAAAATTATTTGGTGCTAGTTGTTTTCTTGGCGGTCTTATATGGTCTTTCGAAATCATATACATTAGCGCTTTGGCATTAGAAATACAACATCACCATTGATCCATTGAATTTGCGCCTTTAATAATGATATCACTTAGCTTTGCTCCACGATAACTTATGGTTTTAAACCGATGTGCTTCGAGCCTAACTTTAATTTGAATATTTTCTTTACCCCATAATACGAAGGCTGCTTCTTTTGAAATATTTTTCAAACCACATTAATGCCTCTTTTGATATGAACCCTTTCTATCTGGTGGTTTTGGAGGCTTTTTTTGCATATGCATCAATGCGCCTAGCTGCAAAAGGTGTATGCATTTAAACATGACCCTTTAGGTTTCAATCTGACATTCTCCATCTCATATGGTCCCACATACACAAACTTTATGGATATGAAAGAGTAAAGGCGACTAGGGTTGTAAGGCCATTTTATTGCTCCATGTTGTACTCCTTGCAGCGTAATTAATTCCACACTATACAGCTTAAGATCCATAAATGTTGCTTCCAAAGGGTGCGCTCACATTTTTGAAACCTTGTCGTTGGCTTGCCACAGAAACACGTATGCTTTTGCACTGTTGCCTGGCACGAGGACGCCTTGAATGAGATTGTCATTCCTCCGGGAGATCTCCTAAGTTTGCTTTGTTCACCGGGCTATACTAGACTCATCGGAGTGGCGAAAGATATTTCTTCGCGTGTGCCCGTCGACATTGAGATGGTATGATGCAGGATCCTTGATGTCATGATACGACTGAGGAGTTTGTCACCGGTGGGGTCGACCTGTGTGGAACATCACGACAATTAAAATTACTCTTTGACAATGGTGTCGCTAGATAAAACATATGAAATTAACGAGCTTAAAATACGTATCCAGTCAACATGCTTAATGACTCACGACGAGAGGACCTTTAATTTCAAATACACAAAAGATTTACATTCAAACGTATGCATGGCAACCTCGTTACGCTTGGCGTGACTGCGACAAGAGTGTTCGGGCGCACGCTGGATGATCCTTCCCACATATGGCGTGATTGCAACGATGACATCGGATCATGATGGCGAGAAAACTCCTAAGGGGTTGGAGATAGGTTGGCGGGATGTCGTTGACTACAGGTCAGGTGAAAGACTTTTAACGCCTAGGCGAGCAGAGGGGGAACCCGAAATTTTAAATATACCCAAAATTTTGGGTGGTGTTGTAGCGGCTACAACAAATGGCGAACCACTGGTAGAATCCAGTATCTCTGTCAAAATCACCACAATAATCTGAGTCCGGATAATAATGCAAGGGAATATTGAACCAGTTCCGAGGGTACCATTTGTATTACATTTGCCCTTTACAGGTATGCCTAATCCTTGTGCCTCAGCTAAGTCTCACTAACCAGAACACATCAAAGAGAAAAATCACACACGCCAGTAGCTTGTTGATGATGTGAACAACAACGCAGTGGGGCTTATTATCTTCAGGATTTTTAAAAGTAAGTCTTTGGTGTTGCTCCACTGCCAGCAGGCCTGGACAGTACCCCGGCGGAGTCACTTCAAGAAATCACAAACGTTGCTCCGCTGCCAGCGAGCCTGGTCAGTACCCCGGCGGAGTCATTGCATTACCTCTCTGCGTAGGAAGCCTTTCTCGATCCTTTACCCTTATTTGTTTCATGTGCTTGTAGCACTTATTTTCATGTGCTCGTGGCACTTATTTTTCGTGGGCGGATGAGGGATCCCGACTTATTTTGTGAGCATGAGAGGTTGTTTCTTGTTTTACAGAAACTGAAAGATATCCTGATTTGGGGTTTGCCCTCGTGCCAAACCTTCACATTCCATTCACCACAATAGGCGCAGTGCGCAGAACAACACATTTAAACGTCCAAGACTATGCTGGGCACAAGGCTTAGGCTTACGGGTATGGGTCATTTCAACTCATTAGGTCTCCCACAGACAACCGGCTCTTATCTCCCCAGATAATAGGTTTAGACTCATAGGCATCTTGTTGATAATGCGATTTCGATGACTGGTCCTAAGAGAAAGCTGCCTCTTGAGATAGCCACCGCAACCTCACACAAAACAATGGGGTTACTATTTCAGCAATCAGGGCAAAACAGGACTGCAAGGTGATAGGGTTGCAATGAGGGCTTGTGCAGTGGCAGGTGACATGACAGAAATGATGTGAGGAAGAAAGAATATGACACAATGAAATAGGCGATGCTTAAGATGCAATGCAACGCCATGTGTGAGAACGATCAACCAGTTGTAAGTGGCAAAGAGGCGTAATACAAGCAATGATTATTTATGCAGCAACAAGCAACTGAAAAGGAAATGAAAGAATATACTTGTAACATGATGTTGCCTAAGATATTAATCGTAAACAAAACAACAAAACAAACTTTTAACCTATGAAGTAAAAATAAAAAATAAAAAAAAATTGGCAAGTAAACCTAATTAACTTTGAACTAAAAATTTTATTGCAGGTCCTAGCTAGCCTACACCTAAACCCTAGTTAACCAATGATGCGATCGGGTTAGGTAAAATTAGTTTTCCAGTGCAGCCACCGCATTAGTTCCCGACCTGCAAGGACAAGCATGGTCAGTATCAGAGCTAGTATCCAAAAAAGTGCAGTAGCAACAAAACTTACCTGAGGAGCCGGTGCAACGGCAAGACGATCATAGATACCTACCAAAGAACATGCCAGAACAGATTGTGCAGGCTGATTCCCGCTCTCATCTTGATATACCTCAATCTGTTCTTGAAACTCAACATTATTGATAAATGACATAAAATCATTCATGCATGATCCTGGATTTGAGGGGTGATGGGTAAGCCAATTCCTATTTGCAAGCACATTCGCTGAAAGGGGTTGGTTGACTTGATTGACAATCTCATCATGGTGTTGGGGACCATCAGTTTTATGGAATGGAAACAATACGCAAGTGCCAGGCGAATTATAGATGCATGCACATCCAAGCGTAGAAATTCTAGTTTCGAAAACCCTAGTCCGGGGTTGCTCCTGGGTTTGGTTAAAGGTATGGGGATCCGAATCCACGTTTAAAGGAGCCTGAAATTCCTCACTGCTTTGCACAAACTCTGGACCTTTGGGCAAGGGGTTTTCCAACTTTGACTGCTTGGCGAGATCAATAGGCGAATGGGTATGATTGTCAATTGCAGTGATTTGAAAGATGTCAGTAGGCTTTGTATCAATTTGGTCAAATGTTTGCGCACTGACAGATTGATAAATCAAAATTTCAGATTCTCCAGATTTGCAGGGATGGGGTGAATTCGACGCGTTTATGCTGGAAGGAGCATGGTACTGGGGAATTGTCATTTCAGAAACGGTCGGCGGAAGCTGAAGCGTTTCGATTTTTTGGTGGGTATTTGAATCTTTTGAAAAAGAATCATTGAATTCAGGTGTCGTCATAGGGTCAGCTAAGAGATCCGAGTGATAGTCCTCGATGGTATGATTGAACATGTTTTCAGATAAGTAGGGATCACTGTAATCATTGATTTGTTCGAAATGGGTACCTGAGATGTCAGGCTCCCCGAGAGTTACCGACTGGGATGGATCAACAGAGGGAACATCTTGAAGTTGTTCAGACGGGGAATCACTCCTATGGCTATCTAAAGATCCCAAGTGAGAAAAGTCAGATGTAACAGATTCATTGATTTTGGACTGTGATTGTGAAACACCATCTACGTGCTTATGATTGTCGCCAATACCAGTATAAGGCAATTTTGAATGTCTCGAAGAAATTACTGGTGTGGCGGGATCGAGAAACAAACTAGGAAATAATGAACGAAAAGATTGAATCGCAGGGGCGTTAACCACATGAGGCTTTTCAACACGCACATTAGTGTCGTTCAGAGGACACAATGATTTGACAGGCCTTGTAAGGGAATAAACTTTATGCGGGGTAGGAGTCGATTCATAATACGTATGTAAACCAGATTCATAGTCTGAATGTGAGCTAGATTCATTATCCGAATCTGAACCGGATTCGTAATCTAAACGTGAACCAGATTCATCGCCCGAATCTGAACCGGATTCATCATACGAATCTGAACCAGATTCATAATCCAAATATGAACTAGATTCATAATTTGAATGTGAACCAGATTCAGGACTAACTCCCGGGAGACATCGAGTGGGCTCGGGGTAGGTGTCATGAACCGAGAGAGGTAATGAGCCACTGGGGTGTTTAAACTCTGATTCGACATGGTACGTGAAAGACTCAAAGTCAGAACAGTTGTTTACTTGCGGGTTGTCATAGGGCACACTGGGATCTAACTGGAATTGTTCAAGGGAAGCAAGAATCACATACTTGAACTGTTTACTTAAACATTCCCAATTTACATCCCTCTCAAGGAACTCAAAACAATAATGAACAAATCTGATAGCAAACTCGTCTAAAGATTCCTGAGGTTCCATTCTGATGTCATTTATCTTTATTACAACGTTATGAAGATCATACCTGTGAAAAGCTTGCTGTAATTCCCTGGCGAGTTGTTCAAACGAGTGGATGGAAGCTTCAGGCAATGTGCAGCACCATTTTTTAGTGCAACCTTCGAGAGTGAGGAAGAAAAGAAAACAAATGAAACCTTCATTTTCAATTTTGTAGCACTCACCAAAGTCATAGAAATCTAAAAGGTGTTGGGTTATAGGTACCCCATTTTCACCATCAAATTTTAACTGGGACAAGCGATACATAAGTTTATCGGGGATGAAGTATCCAGGTTCATAAAACTCCGACAAACATCTCGGGAGAATGATTTGGGAACGAGCCATTACAGATATGAGATCAACTGCGGGCTCTAAAGGCTCAGCTTGTCATCTGGCCTCCCCCTTTTCGTTAAACATCTGGTCAGAGGTCAGGCCCTCCTTCTAGCGCCAAATCTGTTGACGGGAAAATTTGTCCGGCCAACAGTAGGGGATCTCCCCGGTAGAAAGTCCCAATTAGACCTTGAACCGTTTGGAGTAGGGATCCCGTCTGGGGTGTGGGTCCGGCTACCGCTTAAGATGCCTTCCCTTAGGTTTCAAAAGAACCTGATTGAACCAGCGGACATACACTTATTCACATGATACAGAATACAGGATTGATGTATTAAACCCGAATCAAACACTATGCGTAGCAAGATTATAAATAAAACATGTACACCTCAGGAGATGTCATTAGCAACACATCTTTGGGGGTAATGCTTATAAGGTAGTCTGACCACAAAAGAAACAGTTCTTTATGGCGAGATATCCCTTTACTTTCTGAAAGATAAAACGAAATGCTAACAAAATAGTTCATTAACATTCATTAATAGAGCAGATGATAAATTGAACATCATTGACACAACACAGATAGCTATGACGCATAAATGATGACATAAAGAGTGCAGCTTCATTAATCATAGGATGTTCTGAAACTGTACAAGGAATACACACAGTGTTTGCACAGCAAAAAACATCATAACCATAGGGTGTTTTAACAAGATCTATATATTCGTATGCATACGAGTATAATCCTTCAATACAATGCCATGTAGCTCTTCTGTTTCCAAAAGAAAAGCCATTTGTTACAAGCTCCCGTAGGAGTATTTATAATGCCAAAACTGCCCATTGGGCTCCCTTGACTGTTCACCTTCTTGACCGTTGGGTTGCCTTGTGACCCATTCCTTTTGCGACCTGTGACCTGGGCTGCTGTTGCGACCTGCGACCTGCGACTTGACTGGGTCACGGGGTCGCAAGGTGTAAGAAAATGAGAGAATGTGACCTTGCGACTTTGTGACTAGGTCGCTGAGTCGCGAGGTCGTAATGGTGGACAAACCGAAGGTATGCGACCTTGCGACCTTGCGACTAGGTCGCTGGGTCGCGGGGTCGCAAAAAGGGAAAAATTGAAAATATGCGACCTAGCGACCTTGCGACTAGGTCGCTGGGTCGCGAGGTCGCAAAAGGCAAAAAATCGAAGAGATGTGACCTTGCGACCTTGCGACTAGGTCGCTGGGTCGCAGGGTCGCAAAAGGCGAAAAATCGAAGAGATGCGACCTTGCGACCTTGCGACTAGGTCGCTGGGTCGTGGGGTCGCAAAAGGCAAAAAACCAAGGATATGCGACCTTGCGACCTTGCGACTAGGTCGCTGGGTCGCGGGGTCGCAAAAGGCAAAAAACCGAGGATATGCGGCCTTGCGACCTTGCGACTAGGTCGCTAGGTCGCGGGGTCTCAAAAGGCAGAAAAACCAAGGATATGCGACCTTGCGACTAGGTCGCTAGGTCGCAGGGTCGCGGCTCGTGGAAAATATGAAAATGCGACCTCGGGCAGATCAGTGAGTTCTCTAGAGTTTCGCCAGCATCTACTTGTTTTGAACATGTCCCCTTGTTTGCTGGGGAAAACCTTGGCTCTTATGTGTAAACAGAGTGGTTCCTCCTGCAAATAAAAATAACATAGGTCACGGAAATGCCAAGGTCATTTTAATTAATTTGCAAAAGAGAAAACAATGAATTTAAAACCCCCTGTGTGGTCAAACGTTATGTCACAGCGTGGTCCTTATCAATTTCTCTTGGGATCCGAATGTTTGCAGTGAAAACCCATTGATGAGGCAAGGGCTTTTGCTTGTGCCATCTTCCATTGCATGTTCTGCCTCACTTTGGATAACGACGTTCTACATATTGACCACGCAGAAAGTTGGCAGACACACGTTCAGCGTTTAGGATCTCTATAGCGTTTGCAGCAAACTTTCAAGAGCATAAACCTGCGCTGGTCTCAAAACTCCTTAGAAGAATCGAGTGGTTGAGAGCTTCGTGCAACCTCTCCACAGCACCATGGCTGAAATTTCATCTGTGAAATGCTATGACAAATGCATCAACAGATCACAGCTCTTTGGGCTCCATCAATTTTAATTCACACGCTGAAAGGCAGGACTCAAGATTCCTGCGTTGAACTAAGACTCCAGATCATATCTCTTTGGGCTCCATCGATTCAGATGACAGATCGCAGCTCTTTGGGCTCCATCGATTCTAATTCAAATGCAGAGGCCATAGGTACGACAGAGAGAATGCTATCTGGTGTAAGAGCCATGGTTTTTTTTCCCATCGTTTTGTGAAAATCATTTTACATAGTCGCTGTGTGTTTGTTCAAACGAGCGTTCCTGCTTTTCCCTGCACAAATCAACATTCTATGGCAATGACAGAGCTACCACGTCTAGATCCATGCGAATGCGTTCATAAAGGAATTATATGCCGTTTTCGTGCTGTCCCGGCTAAATCTACGCTAGAGAATAGCCAAACGATGCTCGGCATCAGAAACCGCGCTTCCCATAATTAAATTCATCGCTGTAACGGTACGCGCAAAATGGGAGTGGTAACAGGAAAATAACCCTCCATGCAGAGCCTTAATCACGGCCAGAAGTGCGCCTCCCAACATGGAGATCAAACCCAAAACGGGAAACAGCTAATGATCACGACTGACGCTGACAAGAACGAGGAAATCGCTCCATCTCAGCGTTAAGTAAAAGGAGACCAAATCATCTTATGGCAACATGAATTAACAATGTTATCTTTGCCACGTGTTTTCTCAAACTTTCTAGGGTTACGTCGAATGCTGTGAACGTGGGAAAATTGAATATCGACGACTACCTTAGAGAGCTTTGCTGCATCTACCGTGTGGCAAATTCGACTCTTTGTTTGATTGTTCTGCGCTGTGGTTATTACAAAGTTACCATCATAGTTCTGCTCCTGGCGTAGAAACACATGAACACGCTGCAAATTGATTCTGCACCATGTCTGCACATAACGTTGACTGCCACATAAACAATTGCTGAAAAAACCCTGCCATCGAAAGCCACGTGTTGCACCATCTCTCGTGGTTTGAAACGTATGGCTTCATCCCTTTCGTGCCTTATTTGCACGCACCATAGTTATTATGACTGTTATATGTGTATGTTCTCCAAACGTTTATCCAAAAACTGCGCTGATGTCTTCGTATAGTTCGGCATTCTTCTTCATTAAACCCGCCAATAGTTATTATGGCATTTCCATCGTAGATCCGTTATAAAATGCAGGCTTGACCACTCATTGCATATATTTCTCCATGCTAACGAATGTCGGGTTCCATGCCACGTGCAGGTCGATGTGTGACTCCATGCGATGTGTATTCATAACATTCTGCACCGGGTTTACAAATAAAACCATTGTATGTCAAACAAAACCCCACCATCGACGTTGAACTCCCTGCGACTTGTCCATGCAGCTTTGACCACCAACGCGCCACGTTACAACGTTGCCGTGGTGGGTTTATTTAAATGTTTTGTTCCATGTTTTAAACAATACTGCTCGGCGCCCTTTGTAATGTTCCATTAACCTTATATGGTTTGAATGATATTGCAATTCACACCATGACCGAATGTATTTGCTCAACCATCGAACTTGGCGCCCATGCAACGTGCTTATGTTTTAAAAAAAAACAAAAACTTTTTCCCATTACATATGTATACGCTCCAAATGTTTCATGATAGATTGAAAACTCCACGTTGACATGCATGCATCCATCTGTAATGCATTTTCGTATAGTTCTGATCCGCATTTTAATTCGACCACCTAATATATCTGCACCATTAATTCACACTTCAGCATAAAATTATTTGGTGCTAGTTGTTTTCTTGGCGGTCTTATATGGTCTTTCGAAATCATATACGTTAGCGCTTTGGCATTAGAAATACAACATCACCATTGATCCATTGAATTTGCGCCTTTAATAATGATATCGCTTAGCTTTGCTCCACGATAACTTATGGTTTTAAACCGATGTGCTTCGAGCCTAACTTTAATTTGAATATTTTCTTTACCACATAATACGAAGGCTGCTTGTTTTGAAAGATGTTTCAAACCACATTAATGCCTCTTTTGATATGAACCCTTTCTATCTGGTGGTTTTGGAGGCTCTTTTTGCATATGCATCAATGCGCCTAGCTGCAAAAGGTGTATGCATTTAAACATGACCCTTTAGGTTTCAATCTGACATTCTCCATCTCATATGGTCCCACATACAGAAACTTTATGGATATGAAACATTAAAGGCGACTAGGGTTGTAAGGCCATTTTATTGCACCATGTTGTACTCCTTGCAGCGTAATTAATTCCACACTATACAACTTAAGATCCATAAATGTTTCTTCCAAAGGGTGCGCTCACATGTTTGAAACCTTGTCGTTGGCTTGCCACAGAAACATGTATGCTTTTGCACTGCTCCCTAGCATGAGGACGCCTTGAATGAGATTGTCATTCCTCCGGGAGATCTCCTGAGTTTGCTTTTTTCACCGGGCTATACTAGACTCATCGGAGTGGCGAAAGATATTTCTTCGCGTGCGCCCATCGACATTGAGATGGTATGATGCAGGCTCCTTGATGTCGTGATATGACTGAGGAGTTTGTCACTGTTGGGGTCGACCTGTGTGGAACATCACGACAATTAAAATTACTCTTTGATAATGGTGTCGCTAGATAAAACATATGAAATTAACGAGCTTAAAATACGTATCCAGTCAACATGCTTAATGACTCATGACGAGAGGACCTTTAATTTCAAATACACAAAAGATTTACATTCAAACGTATGCATGGCAGCCTCGTTACACTTGGCGTGACTGCGACAAGAGTGTTCGGGCACACGCTGGATGATCCTTCCCACATATGGCGTGATTGCAACGATGACATCGGATCATGATGGCGAGACAACTCCTAAGGGGTTGGAGATAGGTTGGCGAGATGTCGTTGACTGCAGGTCAGGTGAAAGACTTTTAACGCCTAGGCGAGCAGAGGGGGAACCCGAAATTTTAAATATACCCAAAATTTTGGGTGGTGTTTTAGCGAGCTTGTTGACCTTGTTTTGTGATTTTGTTTGCCATAGTTGTTTCGGTGACTTTTGTAGAAGTACCAGGAGTATCTGAGAGAGGACTAGTTTGGGTAATTTTAGCTTTGCTTTGGTCAGTCTTCTCAACCTTGATTTTGTCATGGCTTACTGCTTTCTTGAGGATGGTATCAGGAGTTTTAGCAGTATCTGAGTTACCTTTCTTGGAATTGCCTTGGTTTCTATTGCTTCTAAGGTCATATTGCCTGTGAGCTTCTATTATGGCATTTTGGAAATCTATGGCAGGGTCATCGAGATCTTCATAGTTGGTCTTATCTTGATTAGGAGAAAAGAAAGCTTGTTCTTCTTCTGTGAGGTACACCTCACTCTCGTTATCAGATCCTATGAGGTTCAAATGATGTTCATCAAGAGTTTCTGTGTCCCTGTCATCTTCTTCCACATATTTTTCATTGAATGGTGGCCTAATTTGTTGGTCATTTTCCCTTGGTCTGTTTTGGGGCTGTTCCCTCCTAAAGTTTTGGTTCCGGTTTCTGTTTGGAGGGTTTGGTTGGTTGTCCATAACCGGAGCCTTTTCATTTATCCTTTCCCACATTTTGGCCATGGTCTTGACTAAGTCATCTATTCTGGGATCTAGGGAAGGTGATGAAGTGGAGACCTCATCTTTATATGTGACCTTTCTTTCTGATCTAGTCCTAGCCCTTTTCTCTGCTAAGTTGGCATCTGCTTTTATGGCTATTTGTTGCATTTCCTCTAAGGTAGGGGGATCCTTGTCTCTCAGATGATATGTCATGTCTGGATCGAAACCCTCGGGGAATTTTTCCAAGGCTAAACCAAGTGGGGGTTTGAAATGAGGCAGGAGGGAGTTATATACACTGTTGAACCTAGTGCAGTAAGCCTGGACACTTTCCCCATTTTCCCGTTTTAGGTTGTTATATTCTGACAAGATTTGAATGGGGTTTCTTCGGATTTCCCACCTATTTCTGAAGACTTGATGTAGTTTTGGGATATTGTGGATGTTGTTTGGAGTTAAGCTTTTGAACCATGTTTTGGGTTCACCACCAAGACTTTGGGCGAATATTCTCATTCTGACGGTCTCGTCTTGTACCTCCAGGTATTCATAGGCATCAGTCATCCTACTTATATGCTGTTGAGGTGTAGTGGTGTCTTCTCCATTAAAGTGTGGGATTTTGTCTTGATATTTATTTGGGAGAGGAGCCAAAGGCAGTGGCAACACCAACGGTGCATACCAGGCTGCCATGACGGGAGCTAATGGATGATGTACAAAATGAGGACTAGTGGGATGAGATGAGGTGGTTTGAACAGGTGTGGCGGATGAACTTGGACTAGTGATCTGGTTTTGAGCAGATCTGGGATGGTAGGTGCCAAATTGATAGAGAAGCTGGAAATCAGGAGGAGTGGTAGGTGAAGCTTTTCTACTAGGACTCTGTGGTGGGCCTAGGGGTTCAAGATCGTCAAAGTTTATCTTACTATATGATTTGCTTCTGGGAAGAGTTTTTGATGACTCTAATTCAAAAGGTGAATCTGGTAGGATAGTGAGATGTTTAGGTACTGATCTTGTTTTACAGATGGATCTACCAGTAGCTAGATGATCAGTTTCGAAAGCTTGCCACAGAATATTCTCTGGGTCATCTACTATGATAGGGGGGTTTGGGTCTGGATGGGATCTGGTGTTAATTCTTCGTGAAGCCAGATTTTGGATCTAGAGTTTAGAGAGAATGGTATTGGTGAATGTTTTGGATGAGTGATCTATCTAAAGTTCTACTAAGGTGAAGGATGGTCAAAATAAAAGGGATGGACTAGTGGAGTCGCCAAGTGGAACTGAGTTGTTTTTATGAAGATAGCTATGGTCCACCACCAGTAACTAATATAGGAATGTTTTGGATTTTCTGAGTTTTATGTGCAGCCTATGGTTTGTTAAAGTATCCTAGACTTGTTTCAACACTTTTCTAGGGTGATGGGAACAAAAAGAGTTTACTCTAAATGGGTCTATGGGCTGCTTGCTCGTTTAAGTATCTAAAGGACCAAAGAGTCTATAAGAGTTTGCTATACTGTCATGTACTCAGTGTCCCACCATCTCCTGCTATGTTATTGAGCAATGGGATAGGTCTATTGGATAGTAACCTAGAGTTTGGTAAAATAGTAAGGCCTACTAGAGGTTAGTGGAGTCGCCAGGTGGATTATCAGTTTATTTTGAGATATACTTGTATGGTCCACCACCAATATTGACAAAAAACCAATCTAAAGGAGTATTTTGGGGTTTTTTCTGAGTTTTATGTGCAGCCTAGGATGTAAGAGTGTTATAAAACTGATTCATCACTTTGCTAAGATGGTTGAAACAGAGAGTTCACACTAAATGATTCTAAAGGATGATGGTTTAAGTTAAAATTTGAAGGACTAAGGAGTCTATAAAAGTTTGCTAGACTATCATGAACTCAATATGTCCCACCGTGATCACCATTATGTTAGGGTCCCGTGATTTGGCCGATTGGTGAGCCAAATGACGATGTAACATCAAAACAAGCTTTGGAGCCCAAGGACCTAGCCTTCCTGGACTCAGAGAGGGCTCTCTCTATATGTGTAAAAGATATCGGTGTGTTTGCTTATGGTGTTCTGATATTAGGCTAGTTATGAAGTGAGTTTTTGATTTTTGGTTTTTTAAGTTTGTGAGGGATAAAACTGATCAAAGATATAAAAATGGATAACAAGAAGTTAGATCAACTGGGCTATGGGGTCAAACAGGTCAAGGAAGCTATCAGATGATGATGTAAGGCTGCTGTAGGGCCGATTTGATTTCAAGGTAGAAAGGATCTTTGGGAAAAATGGAGTAAATGGACATCAAGTTTGTGAAAGACGAGGGATTTCAAGTGTAACTAGTTGATAGCAGACATAAACATGTTATAGCGAGCCATTAATCATGCTAAATGTAACTATGAGCTAATTAATACATAGAAATCAAACATTCTAGCCATGCATAGAAGTATAAGACCCTCTAACTTTGGGAAATGGCTATCAGACTTTGGGGAAAACACATAAGACGGACTAACAACTCAAAATACTATGCCGGAATGCCTAAACACAGTCTTTAAGTTATTGGGCACTTTGACAAACAAGATTTCATAGTTTTAGACAAAGGGCTAGATCGGGACTAGGCCTCCTTGGTTCAACAAGATGATAATCTAATCAGTCAAAGAGATAGTTTTATGGAAATAACTATGGACAGTCATAGGTAAGCAGGGCACACCATACATCCTACTCAACATGCATAGAAATTATGAATAAAACTAGCAACAATATCCTTAAGTTACTAAAAAGCAGTTAAGAATTCTTTAGTACAACTAAGGAAGAAGAAAACATAAAAGCTATGAAGATTCAGGAATTTTGAGGTGCCTCCATGGGCATATCTCAAACTTAATCTCTACTGATATATAGCATCAAGAAGCATGTATCATGAATGAAAAGTAGAAGACAACAACAAAGCAAGAAACACTATACCATTCTACCATGTCATGGAATCCATCAACAATCCTTCATCATTCATCAAAAGCATCCAAGAGGCAGTCCAAAATCATAACACAAGTATGTTCTTCAAAGCTCATATGACCAATATATTACTTCTTCTCTCAAGTTCAACCTTGTTTTACAATGAAGCCCTTGGAATAAATAGGCTCAAGTGAGGAAAACCTCATGGTGCAACTAGCTATCCCATTGGCCTAATCAAAATATCTAAACTTGTCCTTGAGGCTTTGCAAAGCCCAAGGCACAAAATATCCCACAAAATATCTAAAAAAATGCTAAAAATGGAAATTATATTGACTTTGCATCATTTTCCAAGTGCAAAAATAGCTAAACGCACATTTGGAAAAAGCAGATTTTTGAGGTTCAAAAATTACAAAAATACTTCAAATTTATATCAGAAAAAGGTCCCCTGACTTGCCGGAAACATTTGGCAGCCTTCCCGGTGTCGAAACGAGGCTCATGATGGCCCGTTGGAAAGCTCTCTGTGTCTACTTTCCGTCTCAACTGAAATCACCTCAATCTGATGCCTGGAAGTCTTCCAAATCTGTACCTGTGTGTAAAAAGCCAGGAAATTGCAGACTGCTCATATGCCGGGCAGAATGTGCAAAAAGTGAGCATTTTTCGCCAATTTGAGGGGGCGAATGATCTCCAAATGCTCTGAAAATCGCTGAGGACCTGATCATGAAATTATGGCATCAAATGGTGTCATCCTCCTCCCTTGAAAAAACCTCAAACTGAAATGGCGAAATAATGAGTTTTCGACCAAAAACTCAAAAAATGCCAAAAAACAAAAAGTTGTCGAAATGGGCCCAAAATTGGCACGCATGACCCTCAAGGGTCCCTAGCAAAATGCTTTGAAGCTGAGGCCAAAATATCAAGTGATGATGTGCCTTTCTCCTCTTTCCGTGCCGGGGGCTTCCCCTTTGCTTTCTTCAATTTCTCTTGGGCTGCCTTTAGTTTGCGCCGGGCAAACTGATTCAACTTTTGAAAGTGATGTGTCCTCTTCCTTTGTAGCTCCAGATCTCTGTTTTCTCTTTCAAGCTTCATCTCCAAGTGTTTGTTGGCTCTTTCAAGCCATGCCTCTTTGTTTTCTTCAATTTCCTGCTCAAGGAGTGCAGTGAGAGGAAAGGCTTGGAGATGGGCTTTTTCTTCTTCTTTCTGCTTTTCCAAGGCTCTTTTAAGCCCTATCGTCCTAGGCCTCTTCTGCCTAGGCTGGTCTCTCTCTTCTTCCTCATCAAAATCACCAATGAGTTCTTCTATCCTTGCTTGAGCCTTAGCTGCTTCATTTTTGTATTTGATCGCCCGTGCTTCATGAAGAGCTGTGTGAACACTCATCTGTTTGTTTTGGGTTTCGAAGAAATAGTTGAAGTTCCTTGCCCATTGAAGATCATTCTCCAATGTCTCAATTTTCCCCTCTTTATGGATTAGGAGGTTTTCAAGAAGGCGGGCTTCATTATCGATGTCATCACTCTGGATTGGAATGACAGCTGATGCTCCTTCATGTTCTTGACTTTTTCCAACCTTGCTTTTCCCTTTGAAGGCCAATCTTGCACTCTTCCTCCTTGGCATGCTAATGGGAGACCTCTTGGGCAACTTTCTTTTGCTAGGGATAACTTTTGTCACTTTTGGAGTGGTAGCCTTAGACCCTTTCTTCTTTGCTGTGCTGAGCTTTGTTCTTTTGGGAGGAGGAGACACAACTGATTTACCCTTGACATCTTCTTGAAACTACTGCTCTCCTTGAGGCTGCTGGATGTATTCTTCTTGCTGTTCACTTTGTTGCCCCTGTTCTCCAACATCAATTTGTTGTTCTGCTTCAATGCCTTGTTCAATTTGTGTTTCAACTTGCCGCCCTTTTTCACCAAAATCAAGCTGCTGCTGTGCTTGGATTTCTTGCTCATTTTGTGGCTCAAGATGTTGCTCAAATTCCTGCCCAAGCTGTTGTTCCTGTTCTTCAATATCAAGCTGCTGCTCTTCCTCTTGTACCTGTTGTTCATCATCTTCTTTTCGCTGCTGACCTTCACCACTGTCCTGCTGCTGTTCCTCATCTTGTGTACGCTGCTGTTCTTCCCTTTCCTCTTGCTCATGACCTTTCTCTTCTTGCTGTCTACTCCCTTCTCCTTCTTCCTGCTGCCTTGACTGTTCAGTGGTAATTTTGAGCCTTCTGGGAGTAGGCCTGCTGGACAAAGGTATAGGGCGATGAATAGGCTGAGTGGGAGACACATGGACAGGGGGAACAGTAGAGAAATCTGGGTGACTGATGAATACATCCCATGGAACTTCCTTCTTCTCTAGCTGATGTAGGATGATTATTTTGATCAGAGAATGATGGAAAAGGGAAGGTATTTGCAGAGGTGGGGCCTTCTTCTGGACAGTAGATGCCATCTTCTTGATGCTCTTGAATAAAAAGTAAGGGAGATTTAGTTTCCTGTTTCTAGTGAAATGCATCAATAGGCGGACATGGTAGGCATAAACTCTATCAAACCTCCCTTCACAAGTAAAATATTTCATTATGACTTTCATAAGAGGAGCATAGCTGTCAAGAAGATAAGAAAAAGGGAAAATAGTAGTGAAAGCATCTCTATGCTCAGGCTTGATGAAAGGCTTGTAATCTTCTAAGTCAAGATGGGCCTGTTTGAACCATTTTTCGCCATGATATGGAATCTTGGTGGCCTTGGACATTGATCTTGGAGAAAACTTGAAATCAAGGTCCGCTACCCTAAAATTCTTGTTCTCGAACCTCAGGGCGCATAAGTGTGTTAATGCCGAAAAACTTTTGACCTCCTGTATCTTCTGGCAGAAGTCTAGACAACCTACTTCATGGAAGTTGAAAAGGATGGATGGATGAGAATTAACCTCTTCTGTAAAGATTGGCTCATATCTTTTATGCGGACCACTTCTGCTGTCTTGCCTTGGAGGCATTTTGACCTAAATGTGCTTTTGAAGAAACAAACTGCCTCACTGTGTGTAAACTGCCTTCTTGGAGCCAAACTGTGTCAATTCACTGTCTTGACAGAGAAACAACGTAATTTGGATGATTGCAACAAGTTTCCTTACAATACAAAAACCCCTGCTCTTTCAAAAAGTGGCCTTCCTCCTTGAAAGTATCTCAGTCAACAAACGTTTCAATAAGAAATAATACAGTGGAATGAAGGACAGACTGTTAGGAAGAAAGCTGTTTACAGTGTCAAAATTTCCTTGCTTTGTGATGTTTGGAGGTTAACAACACATTTTTGTACCTTGGAGCAATGGTGTACTTTTCCAATCATTTCAATACCTGCCCTTCCAAGTGTGCCAATCACTCAACAAACTTACATATGGTGCAATCAACCTTTAGTATGATCAGACAGTCAATGTCACAGTTTTATGTGCCCAGGTGACAATAGTTTTGGAAAATGCTTCAAAAAGTTCAACAAGGCCTGCAAGAGTCTTCTCTTTGCAAAATAAACAAGACCTCTTAACAATGTAACACCTTTGGCTTTGTTAGAAAAACCTTTGCTCTATATGGATGTCAACTTATCAAATAAGTTTTGAGGAATAAAAGATAGTCAGGCAAACTACACAGTGAAAATTGTCTTTTCTGTGAGAAATAGTAGCAACTTTGCCCTGTAGCTTTCAACCAACAAACTGCTCTCTAACAAACCCTTTTTCTTATTACATTTCACTATTCTCTATTTCTATGTCACTTCATCAAACAGAATCATACCATATACATAGTCAACCTCCAGTGTGGGCATACATTCAATCTCACTGTTATGGAGCAAGGTGACAGAATTTAAACAAGCTTGATAGTTTTTAAAAGAGGCTGTAGCAGCTTATTTCTTCCTCACAATAAAAACTCATGTTTAATATGGAAACCCTGTCCTTTCAAAACCACACCCTTCCTTGCCCTTGTATATCAATCAGCAACTACTCATAATTTCATACACAATACAGTCAAAGAAAACACAATGATGGCACCTTCTTGTGGGTGGACAAAGGTAAAATAATATAATCTTCTGAGCTTCAAAATACAGTTTTGTCCTTGTATGACATTTACCAGCAATTTCAATCAAAACGAGAATAGTCAACCAGAGTATATCTTTACTCAGCCCAAATCCACTGTTTAGCCCTTTAACAACTATGTTTTCTCTTTTTGGGCTCTATTTGTACAGTTTAACAACTGTTTGGAGGGAAATTTATAAGTTTTGAAATACTTGAGAGGGAAACTACCATTCGGGTTATTCATCATTCAACCAGCACGACCATAGCAGAAACTCATGTTTCAAACAAACCCACAAGACTTAAGACTGCGATTCATATAGTGATTTTCTACTCTTTTTCACCACTTGACATTTTGCAAATAGCAAGGGGGGCACATAAAATACCTTCAAACTTGATGACAGATCTCCTTGAGTACTTTGGACCAACTTTTGGAGGCGTTTAGGAGGCGTTGATCGTCGGAAATGTGCGCGGCACGTTTATATGAAAAAGCGCCACGCAACTGACCAACCGGGTGGCCTGTCGAGTCGGCCGGGCACCATGTACAGGCGCGTCGCGCACACGTACAAGCACGTCGTGCACACGTTGACCGCCTGTGCAAATTCCCTTCTGAGCGCGTCGCGCAAACTTATAGGCGCGTCGCGCAGAGAATCTGTGTCAAACTTTTTCAACTGCTCCGAACTTCTTTGTTTGAGCTTGAGGGAAATCAAAGGGTCTTTGCTCGAATTTTGAGAGATTTCAAAATGAAAAGGCAACAGCCTTGACCCCTGTTTAAAGTAAAGAAAAACAACGGTCCCTTTGATTTGATTTCGAGAGGGTTTCTCCTTTTACACATTTTGAAAAACGTTTGTTTTTAAACCCATACTTGAAACCTTATTTCTTTTGCAAATGAAACAAGATTTCTTTGTTTCGAACAGAACCCAAAGGTGATGATAACCTCTTTATAAGCCTATTTTCCCTTCTCGAAATGACATAATCCTTTTGGAGAAATATGTCCTTTGAAACTTTGACTGTTTCTCTCTTAAAGAAATGTTTCCTTTATGGAGATAAGAATCTGCCCTTTAACCTTCTGCACTTGTACGAGGAAAGCTTCTCTGAGCTGTGTGAGGGTTATAAGTGTGCCTTTAACTGATGTTCTCTTTGATTTTTGAGGTGAAAAAAACAATCATAATCACCCGGGCTTTGTTATTACCTTTGACACATTGTTCATAGGAAAAAGGCCCTTCATTGGATAGTGGCGTGTTCACATTACTTTTACTGGGTTCCAGGACTTTGAAACGTATATCATGATCTCCCTTGCCTATTCATAAACTTGTATACCTATTTACAATGTCTTTTTGGGAACTAATCTTGAATTGCCTCCCATCATTTGTGATGTATATCTGAAAGGAGAAATTTATGAACCAGGAAGAACATGGCCCTTTGAAACACAGTTATCATTTCCTTTGACCAGTGCAATGATCTTTCTTTTTGTAATAGAATCATTCCAAGGTTCAAATCTGTCCACTGCTTGACACTTTTGGTGATAATTTTAACAAGGAAAAACCACTCAAGATCTGTCGAAGAGCATTGAAAGCTGTTTTGTCATTTTAAAAGGAGGTGGTTTGTCTTCTTCCAAGTTGGTTGATAGTTTCTGCTTCCAGGTGATTCATAAGCTCCTCCTTTGATGGTAAGTGCCATATTTTAGTTGCATCCATTCATACTATCTTTCTATGTTTACTTGAAAGGAACTCTTTTAGACTTCTTGGAATGAGACAGTGAGGTGTTGTTTGACCCCTTCTCCTAAGGAAACTGCCCCTTTTTGTAACAATGGCATGCATATTCACATTGTCTCTTGTCCACTATGAGGTATAGTTTGAAAGACATTTCCCTATGAGTAGGAAAACCAATACCTTTTGAAACATAAACACCATCTGTTACCTATGTAATGACTTTTGCTTTCCTTCTTTGTCTCTTTCCACTGCATCTTTGACCAATCAGTCTTTAAAAACAGTCAATGCCTTGGCCATCTGCTCATGAATGAAGGAGGCCCTTCACTTGGAAAAGTATCTGAAGATTGTTTGATAAGCCTGCCTGACAAGGGTTTTTCTTGGATATGATGGTAAGCAAACAAACTTGAAAACATTGATACTTTTACCTCTGCCTGTGTAATGACATGACTTGTCAACTTTTCTTCAATTTGGTCTTGTTGGAACAGCAGGCTGCTTATGATTAGAACTATTTTCACCAATGATATGTCTCTCCAAGGTTTTAACAATTCATATGATTTGAAAACTTCAAATGACTTCCTTTACAAGACCAAAACTCTGTTTTCCCTTTTCTTGCACACTTCAGATCCTAGCCCTGTTATGATCATCACTTACACTCAGAAAAACTAGAGTCATTGTTTTACTGTCTAGTGAAAAGCAAGCCTGTGCTTTTGCAATCATTAAAGTCAATAATGGCCAGCGCCCTCTACTTGTAGATGAAGGAGGCGCCTTGGCCATGACAAATTACCAGTTTTTTTGACAGTGGTGTCTTTCCTATACTGTGATTTCATGCTGAAAGGAAGCTGCAAGGTCTTGATGAGTCACTCTCTGTCTTGCAGATATATCTCAGGCTCATGTTTACATTGAGAAGCAGTTGTTCTTCTAAATGTAGATTCAAGCAATTTCTTCTAAGATGATGTTATATTTCCTGTCTTTGCAAAATCCATAAAACACTGTAAAAACACCTAATAATCATCTTGAGATTGTGGTTTATGCAGTGCTGAGACCTAGGGGTGTGTAAGTGGCGCGACTTAGAGCTGTTATCAATTTCATTTGCAGAGTGGGAGGTCTGTCATGACTGGTCTGTATCAGATGGAGGCTTTTGGCTTTTTGATGGTTGCCAATGGTAAAATTCCTTAAAGCGCCACTTCCTAACTTAGGGGAGGCTTTTGAAACAGACTTGGATTTGCCTTTTAGAGCTGATGGGCAGACTAGTTGGGCTAAAGCTAGATAGGATAGTGATAATGAGGTTTTTACTTTGACATGGGTGGACTGAAAAGTAGGAGGGCAAAAAAAATTTTATGAGGGTTTTCTAGATGACAAATTGACATATGAAAAACAGCTTCTAGAAAACTCAGCTATGGATATAGTCATCACTAACATGTGAAAAATACTGATGACTAACACCCACATCACTCTCTCTCTCTATCTCTCTCTCTCTCTCTCTACAATCCTTTCTCTTCACCCATCGCTCTCTTCCTCTCTCTCAAGTCCTCTCCCTCGCTTTATCTCCCACCTCCCTCTGTGTGCCCTCTCTCTCGCTCTCTCTCTCTCTCTCTCAGCCCTTCAATCCTCTCCCTTCCCCCATCACTCTATCTATCTCTCCAACTATGTTACTATATCCATCCCTTTCTCCGTCTCTCTCCTTCTCTCCCCCCTTGTCTCCATCACTCCTATGTCTCTTTATCTTACCCCTAAACATACACAATCTCTCTCCATCTCTCCCTCACCACTCGCTCTCTCTCAACTTCTCACTCTATGCATTTCTTCTTCCCTCCCTCTCTCCCCCTCCAAATCCATATCTGTATCCCTCCCTCTCTCCTCCTCCTCTCATCCTTCTTGTCTCTCCCTTTATCTCCTACCACCATCTCCCTTGTCCCTTCTCTTTCTCTCTCTCTACCCTCCAATCCTCTCTCCTTATCCCTCCTTCTCTCCTTATCCCTCCCTCTCTCCTTCTCTCTCTCCAACCTCCATCTTTATGTTTCCCTCCCTCTATTACCCTTATCTACCTCTCTCACTCCTCTCCCTCCCTCTCTTTCTCTCTTCATTCCTCCTCTCCCACCTCCTTTAGTTTATATCCATCTCTACGTTGTCACTCCCCCTATTTCTCTACCTATATCATATGTCTTTGATCTTCCCTCCCACATATATAGAGAGTTAATATATCTATTGATGATATATCAATATATATTACAATATAACAAATTTAATACTGTATTAATCTAAAGTTATTTAATTTAATAATATTTATATTATAATATATTAATATGAATATTAGATTTAACAATAATAATAATAATAATAATTTAATATTAATGTTAGGGTTAATAACGTTTTTTTTGCATGGTATTAATAATAATTTGGTCCATCCTATTAGGGCCATAGACTTCATATATAATTAGATGTTGATTTCTAATCATATTTGATATATTTTTATTTATTTACCTTACCTCTTTATATCTCTTTTATATATATTTATTTATCATACCTCTTTTATCAATATGGTATTTTGCCCATGGTATTTGTCCCATGGTATTTGGGACATAGGATTCACTTAAATAAAACCTCTTTTTTTGAGTTTTATAAATATAGAGGTTTATGGAGTAAATATATAGAAAAAAAGTTTTATTTATTTACCATACCTCTAGTTTATTTTTATTTTTTTTTATTTACCATACCTCGAGAGTAAGTATAAAAATAGGTTTTATTTATTTACTATACCTCTAGTTTATTTTTATCTTTGTTTGTTTACTTTCCGACATACTTACACATCGGGGTCATATTGGGCTGATTTCTAATCCTATTTGATTACTTGCATTAGATGCATTGATTTCATCGTAGATGTTGTTTTCTAATCTTATTTGATTTCTTGCATTAGATGAATTGATATCAGTGTATATGGTGATTTATGATTTGATGTAATTGGATTATACACTGATTTAAGATTTGATGTAATTGAATGTATGATGGTACATTAATGTTAAAGTCATTGGATCAATAGTGTGCATTGATTTCAGTGTAAGCAAACAAATTTATTGAGTTAAATATAGATCTAGTAATGTAATCATATTGAATGATAGAAAATTTGAATAATAATAATGTACTCAATTAAAAATAGCCTTCAATGTAATCAATCTCAAACTATTTTTTTCTATTTTCCTTATTGTCACCCTTGTTAGTTTTGTCATCTTTTCATATCCATTATATGAAAATGGTAGTTGGAATCATAAACCATTTAAATATTTAGCTCGAGTTGTTGTAGTAAACATCACACCTTGTCTCTCTTTCTCTCCAATATTAATTGGTTTACTAAGGCTTACTGTATTATCTATTACATTGTACAGGAATTCACCATACTTGAGCATCATGAAGTTTCTGCTGTATCCTTTATGATGGCAGTATGAGTGACTAGCCTATTATTTTTTCCATTATTTAATGAATGACATGATGCAGATCTTTTTATGGCCATTTATTTATCGATTTATTGCAACTTTTTCTCATTATTAAAATAGATTTTGTATACATCAATAATTCTAGAAAATTGTATAATATTAATCACTTCTAGAAACATTTATGATTTACATGAATTTTCTATGGACTAATAACTTGTTGAAAATATTTTTGTAAAAATGACTTTGATTCACAACTAACCCTTGAGTTGACACCAATTTCCACTTAAGAGAAGGGATTCTGAGTTATTCCATTCATCAACATTAACAATACTTAAATGACTACTTTGAAACTCAAAAATAAGATATCTACTAGTTGATCTCTACATCCAAAAAATTGAATATACATATCACCATTTTTTGATAATTGACAATATTGTGAATGAAGTGATAGCAAGTCTCATTGCACTTCTTTTTGTTGTGAAACACATTATTCATTAATAATGAAATTGTTGAAATCTTGTGAAAAAAATAGTATTTGGCTACTTCTCCACATGTGTAAGATCTTTCAAAGGTCTTCTTAGCCATAACGAGTGCTGATGTAGTACCTACTACATGTTTTTCCTATGCAAAATATATCAAGAAAATGGACTACTTCATAGAAGCCCATGAGATAAAATTTTTGCCCAATTGAAAAACATAGTTTGATGTTATTTTCCTATCATTAATACTTATAGCAAAATCATTATCTATCTTGTGTACCATAATCCATAGTTAGTTGTACCGAAAATACAACTCAAAATTATTTTTCCAACTTTCTAGTCAGATTCCTTGGGATACTCCATAAATTTGAAAATATAACTAACTAAATAACTAACATCAGGTCTAGTTGCAGTGAGATATATGACGCTACCTATAAGTCTATTATAAAATTTTGATTCCACTACTGGTCCATCATCCTACTTTCTCAATTTTTTCTCTATTGCAATATGTGTCTCTAAAGGTTTGCATTTTTCCATTTTGAACCTCATTAAGATATTCCTAGCATATTTTATTGAGATATGAAAATATATTAAATATATTGCTTTAATTGAACTCTCAATAAGTACTTCATGGGATCAACATTTGTCATGTTCAATTCTCTATTCATAATATCTTTGAAACTATCTAACATCAAATCCCCTGCACATACCATGTCATCAACATAAATACAAACCATAAGAATTTTTCCTTAATGTGATTTTGTATAGAGTGTTAGTCATCACTATTTTATACTTGTTGATGATGACTATTTGTTAAAGCCAAGTTTTCTAGAAGCTAATCTCAAAATTTTTCAAATTTTCCAGCTAGAAAACACCCATAAACATTTTTTCCCTCCTAACCTTTTCAATCAGCCCATGATGAGATAAAACCTCATTGTCAAAGCCCTATCTAGCCTAGCCATACTAGCTTGTCCATTAGCTCCAAAGAGAATAATCCAAATCTATCCAAGAAGTCTCCCCTAAGTTAGGTAGTGGTTCTTTAGGCATTTCTCCCTTGGCAAACTATCCCAAAGCCAAAGAACCTCTGTCTATTATCAACCAGTCCTAGAAGACCTTCCTATTCTGCAAATAAAGTGTGGTTACACCCTTAAGTTGCGCCACTAACAAAACTTGATGTCTCAGCAGTGCATATGCCCTAGGTCAAGCTGATATTAAGTAAATGTATAGTGTTTCAATATCTTTGTCAAAAAGCAGAAGTATACTAGTATTCCATAAGATAGTATTAAACTCAACATGAGAAGACAGCTGCTTCTCATGTGGTTTTGAGCCTGGGATGCAGCTAGAGGACAGAGAGTTATTTAAATGAGCTCCTGCAAACAGAGTCAAAGGTTAGTGAATTATAAATGACAAGAAATTCTCTGCAGATACTGGCCGGGTTGCCTATGATTGTCTAAAGATGCAAAAAGGTATTTAAAAAGCAGAATTACATGTCTCAGAGAAATGCCCATCATAGCTTGTTGTCAATTTGTCATCTTCATTTTCTTAAGCATGAATAGGAAGTGAAAGGAAAGATAACACTATTTAAAAGCTGATGAAATGGCATCACTGAGAAAACCTCCTCCATACATGAGTAGAGGGTTGAAATACTGAGAAAACCTCCTTCATTTTAGAAGCAGAGGGTTTGGCACTGTGATAAAGGCCTCCTTCATCTAATAAGTAGAGGGCCAGGGACAGAGATTGATTTTAGGGTTTTTACTGACTGAATGGAAAATTTTAAGAGCAGTGGGAGACAATTGAAGGCTTCTGAATAGAAAATGGTGTTAAAAGCATAAGCAAAGTAGTGGTGCTTTAAAAAGGTGCTTACATGAGTTTCACTGTTAAAACACAGAATTGAAATACAGTGTGAAGCTAATTGGGTGATTATGAATGAAGAAATGTTGATAAGAAAATGGCCAAAGAAGTAAAACAATCTTGGTTTTAAACTGACTTCTGCTATCAAATACAAAGAAAAACCACTAACAGTGTGTTCATAAACATTCTTCACTTGGTTAAAACAAGGGTTGAAAAGGGCCTAGGCATTTGTCAAACATATGCCTCCTTCATAAACAAGTAGAAGGCTCACCATTGTTTGAGGGTGAAGAGCATTCATTTTCAGTATGGCTTAGATTTCAAAGGGACTGTTGTCAAAATGGAAAAATGAATGAGAAATTCATTATTGTTGCAAACTTCCTTCACAAAAGAACAAAGGGACATCTTTCCAATTTTACATTCAAACTTTAGCTCATCACCCCCTGCTATATCTCCGTAAAAGTTGAAAACTGGATTACTTTGTCAATCTAAGGATAGTCATTTGCCTTGATGGTGGAGATCATTTGTAGCAAAGTTTTTCACTTACAGTTTCGAATGAGGTCCTTCACCCACAGTCAAAAGAAAGGCTTAAAGAGCACCTGACATTTCAATCAACTTTACAGTAGGCATGATAATCATCAAAACATCAGGAGCAGAAACTGTCAAAATAAGTTTCAAAGTGGTGATTTATCTCCTTGCAAGAATGGAAAAGAATGCCTCACAAATCATTGGGATGTCTTTGAGTAGATTTTTTCCTTTAAAAAGGTCAGCAATATGCAGAAGTGGCAGAGATCCTTCTTTAATAAGGAACAATGAAAAGGCAGTAGAAAAGGTTTACAGTTTCTTGAAAAGGCCTTTTTACTTCAATGAGAAACCATCACTATGTTGCCTTTCAAAAGTCAACCATAGCATCTTGTCAAAATAATTGTTCGAAGAAAAGTCTTTATAGTGTTTTAAAATGATAAAATTTGCAAAGGCAATGCTTCATGTTTTGTTTAAAACAAAGGCTTTTTCAAAAAATCTTTTTAAACCCTCACAAGTTAAGTTCAAAGGGTTTCGACTTTAAGAGGTTAAAGGACTGTTTCCAAGTCTCATTTCAAAGTTCAAAACACATAAGCAAGCATTCAAAATCGCTCTCCTAGCCACCCATTGGAGAAAAGAGAGTTTTCAACTGAAATTGCAGAGTTTTTGGAGGCTTAAGACTGTGCGGCGCGCTTGGAAAAGTGCGCGGAGCATTCAGGCGAATAATTACAAAGGCCTTAGACTACTGTGTGGCATGCCTATAGCGGTGCGCGTCGTGTGTATAGCGCATGGTCACCACTGCCCGAAGGCCGACCTGACAACCTTTTTACTGCGCGACACTTTTCCTTTTGAACGTGTTGTGCCTGTTGAACGACCGAAACACCTTCAAAGGGTCTTGAGACCTGCTCAAACTGATCGAACAAAGGGCCATAAGTCATCCCAAGGTATTCTCCATGCCTAGTGCTAATCTTTTGAAATCCTAAAAAGGTGACAAGGTTATTTTCATAAGACAAGAAACAGTGATAAGGAGAGTAGGCTTTTTGATAAAAAACAAAGTTGATTAGTACTGTAAATGACACAAACCATTTCAAGTGATAGAAGGGAGTGTTGAAACAGTTTTAAGAGCCCTTATTGATTTTCAAGAGACAGTGATTAGAGGGTAGTATGTTTGAGAAAACTCAGAGTGTTTTGTTGCTATGATTGTTACACATTTTTACAATGTTGGGTGGATGTTTTAACCATCTAAAAAGACCCTAACTGCCTTTAAAAAAACATTGGTGTCCTAGCAGTGGTGAAAACAAGATTAATCTCTATTGGCAAATTTGAGGTGAAAACAATGTTTGTGAAGAGAAAGCAGTTATCTTAAGGTCAAAACAGTGTTTGTAAAGTGAGGCAGTATTTGTAAGGTGAACACAGTTTTGTAAAGTGAAAGCAGTGGTCATATCTGAAAGCCTTGTCACTTAAAGAGTGTCCCTTTGAATGGTGAAAGAGAAAACTCTGTCCAAGCCACCAGATTTCCATTAAAAGAGTATTCTATGAAGATCCTTTGAATTAATTTGAGGGTGTTTTTGTCTACCTGGGTATAAGAAACAGTGAATAGCAGAAGAGTGTTGTTGGGGAGGGTGTTTTTGTTTTTATCTAAATACAAGGTTGTTTTGTTTCTCTCAAAACACAAGGAGATATTTGTTCTAACAAAAAGGCCATCGATACCTCTTTTCAAAATATCTTGCCTAAGCACAATAATCAAATTGATTGTTTTCTTTTCATTTAACAAAAGCTTGTTGATTGGCATAAAGGAGGACAAAACAGTAATTTAGAAGGAGCACAAAGTTGGTGTTGGGAGAATATTTAACAAAGCATTTGAAGCAGTTGTCTTGGTCAAATAGTGACTGATAAGCAAGACAGAGTTGTGTGCTTGAGAAAAAATTCCAAAGGCTATTTGAGACAACTTGATGTTGCAGAGAACATTCAAAACAAGATGCCTCCCAGGAAAGACAGTAGGAGTGGCCTTCACAAGAAATTTGAGCCTGTTTCCACTGAAGAAGTGAATGCCCATCCATCAGTCTTGTTTAATTTCCATGAGGTTGGGTGTCTAGATTTTTGTCAAAGAGTGCAAGAGGTGAAGAGCTATTCCCCTTTGACACATCTTTGTGCTTTGAGGTTTCAAGAGAAGCACTTTCAGCTGGTAGGCCTAGATTTCAAATTCTCTCCAATGTCCATTTCCAAGGCCACCAAAATCCCTTATGTCGGGGAGAAGTGGTTTAAACAAAGCCTCCTGGACTTGGAAGAATACAACCCTTTTCTGAAGCCTAAGCATAGAGATTCATGCCCATCCATTTTTCCCTTCTCATATCTATTGAGTAGTTACGCCCCCCTCATGAAGATAATCATGAAATACTTCACTTGCGAGGGACGATTCTCCCGAGTCTATGCCTATCATATTCGATTGCTCATGCATTTCACGAGAGCCAAATTGTTAAATCTCCCTTTCTTTCTACATAGAAGCATTGAGAAAATGGCCTCCACTGTTCAGAAAAAGTCTCCTTCTCAGCAGACAGCCTGCCTCTTCCATCACTCCCTCATCAAGATTATCATCCTTCATCAGCTTGAGAAGAAGGAAGTCTCTTGGGATACTTTCATCACACATCCAGATTTCGCCACTGTCCCTTCATTTCATACATCTCCTTCACCTTCCACTCACCATCCTTCACCTTCTTCAAGCAAGCCTATTCCCAAGAAGCTCAAATATCCCATTGAACAAACAAAAGAGCATGATGAGGAAGAAGAGCAGGAGCAAAAAGAGGAAAGTGATGATGAGCAATAGCATGATGAAACATGGCAGCAAGGGGATGATGAGGAAGATGATGATGAGCAGCATCATAGTGAAACAGGGCAGCAAGGGGCAGAAGAATACAGTGAGGCAGAACAACAAGGTGAAGAGGAACATCATGATGAGCAGCATGATGATAAACAGGTGCAACATGAAAAACAGGTGCAGTAGGATGATGAGCAGCATGATGATAAACAAGTGCAGCATGACAAACAGGTGCAGCATGATGAATAGAGGCAGCCACATGATGATGAACAACATCCTCATGATGATGAAAATTAGCCTCATAAAAAGGAACAACAGCATGATGAACATAGGTAGCCACATGATGATGAACAACAGCCTCATAAAAAGGAACAACAACATGATGAAGAGATGCAACACAGTGAGGAGGACAGCCCTCAAAAGGAAATGCAAAAGGATAGCCAAGGCATCCATGAAGAAATCCAAGACAGTGGCAAGAATGATGAGCAAAATGACAAGGGCAAAAAGCCATTAGAGCATGTGCTAGCTACCTCTCCTAGGCAAGGGGCCATGCTCTCCTGACCAAAAGTGGCCAAGCCCTAGACATCAAGGAAAAGGGTGCCTAGATTTTTAAATCCAAATGTGACTAGGGCCCTCCGAAGTAAGGGAAAATTGCCCAAGAAGCCCATTGTCAAATTTCCCAAGAGGAAGAAGACTAAAAGAGCCAGCCAAAGAAAAGGAAAGGAGAAAGAAGAAAGCAGTCATGAAAAGGAAAGGGAATTCGACATCATCCAAATCCAAAGTGATGATAGTGAAAATGAAGCCCAGATCCTAGAAAATCTCTTGATCAACAGAGAAAATTAAATATATGCTTTAAGGACTGATCTTGAGAGGGCTAGAAACTTCAATCACTTTTTGCAAGTTCAAAACAAACAGATGAGTGTCCATATGGCAGTGTATGAGACACGAGCCATCAAATACAAAAAGGACGCCTCCAAAGCACAAGTGAGATTAGAAGAAATCATGGGTGAGTTCGATGAGAGCGAAGATGAAGATCAGTCTGGGCGAAAGAGGCCAAGAACCGTGGGGCTCGAAAAGGCCCTTGAGAGACAAAAGGAAGAAGAAAATGCCCTTCTCCAATCTACCCCTCTCACTACATTGTTCGAACAAGAGACAGAGAACAATTAGGAAGCATGGCTCGAGAAAGTTAATGATCTCTTGGAAAAAAAATTGGAGAAGGAAAATAGAGACTTGGACCTTCAACGGAGGATGACCGGGCATTATAAAAAGCTCAATCGGTTTGCCCGGCGGAAATTGAAGGTCACTCAGGAAAAACTCAAGCAGGCTAAAAGGAGGCGCCCAGCACCAAAATTGAGGAAAGACACCTCAAAGCTCTAAATTTTGGCCTCAGCTTCACATCATGTTTCTGAAAACCGTTGAGGGGCATGCTCGCCAAAATTGAGCGAAATTCGACAATTTTTGGTTTTTTGTCATTTTTGGGTTTTTGGCCAAAACTCATGGGCATCGCCATTTCAGTTTGGGGCATCCTCAAAGGATGAAAATGGTATCATTGGATGCCATAATTTCAGGGGCATATACGCAGTGATTTTCAGATCAATTGAAGATCATTTGCTCCCCCAAAATGGTGAAAAACACTCGCTTTTTCTACACTCTACCCCGTTTATCAGTAAGGCTTATTTTTTGGGTTTTTACACACAGGCCTATTTTTGGAGGACTTCTAGTGTTCAGTTTGGAGAAAAATAAACATTTTCAAAAATTAGACACTCAAATATTTCCAACGAGCTATCACGGGCCTCATTTTGACATCGGGAAGGCCTCCAAAAGTTGCTGGCAAGTCAGGGAACTTTCTGCTGATGTATTTCTTGAGTAATTTTGTAAAAAATGCACTTTTCAAAAGTGACTTTTCCTAATGTGCGTTTATCTATTTTTGTGCATGGTTAGTTAGGAAAAGTGAATTTATTTTCCTTTTTTAGCATTTTTGAGATATTTTATTAGATATTTTGTGCCTTGGGCTTTGCAAAGCCTCAAGGACAAAATTAGATATTTTGGATAGGCCAATAAGATTGCAAGTTGAACTAAGAGGTTTTCCTCACTTTGGCCTATATATTCCAAAGGCTTTCATTGTAAACAAGACTGAACTTGATGAATAGAAGCAATATATGGTCATATAAGCTTTGGAAGAAACACTTGTCTCATGCTTTTGGATATTTTCTTGGATGTTCTTGGATGATGAAAGAGGATTGTTATTGGATTCCATGACTTGGTAGAATGGTATAGTGTCTCTCTCTCTCTGTTTGTTTCTTATTTTTCATTCATAAATCCATGTTCTTGCTTGCTATAAGACAGTAGAGAACAGATTTGAGACATGCCCTTGGAGGCACCTCAAATTTCCTGTTTCTTTATAGCTTCCATGTTATCTTCATTCTTAGTCACATTAAAGAATCCTTGATTGCTATTTAATAACTCAAGAATATTGTTTGCTTGTTTCATTTATGGTTTTATGCATGCTAATTATGATTCACGGTATGCCTTTCTTACTCATGGCTAGTCATAGCTCCACCTCTGAAACCTCTCTTTGATTGATTAGATTGTCATTTGTTGAACCAAGGAGGTCTTGTACTGATATTTCCCTTTGCCTAAAATTATGCAATCTTGCTTCAAAGTGCCCAATAGCTTGGAATACTATGTTTAGGCATTCCTTCAGAGTGATTTGAGTTTTTTGTTCGTCTTAAGTGTATTTCCCCAAATTCTGATAGCCATTTTCTAAAGTTAGAGAGTCATATATCTCTATGCATGGCTTGAATGTTTATTTCTATGCATTGATCAGCTTATAGTTACATTTCTCATGATTAATGGTTTTCCCTACCATGTTTATGTCAGATATTAAACTATTTATGCTTGAAATCCTTTGTTATTCACAAATTTAATGTCCATGTCACTCCATTTTGCCCAAAGATCTATTTTACCTCGAATCAAATCGGCCCTTCAGCAACCTTGTATCACCATCTGAAAGCTTTCTTGACCTTTTCGACCCCATAGCCCAGTTGATCTGAAATATTTTTTACCTATCTTAGTCTTTGATCAGTTCATCCCTCACAACCTAAAAACCAAAACCAAAAAACCTACTTCATAACTAGCCTAAAATCAAGAACACAATAAGAAAACACACAGATATCCCTTACACAAATAGAGAGAGCCCTCTCTGAGTCCAAGAAGGCTAGGTCTTTGGGCTCCAAAGATTGGTTTGATGTGACACTGTCATTTGGATTGCCAATCAGCCAAATCACAGGACACTAACATAGAGTGGACTAGTTATTTCTCTCTTTGAATCTACTAGTATATAAATATGAGTCAATCCAACTATAGAAATTCTTAGAGCTTGATTAAGCCATACATTGTTTTCTTCAGCTTGTGCACTTTGTACTCTTGATATTTTACTTCAAATTCTAGTGGTTGATCAACATATACCGCCTCTTCTAGTTTTCCATTCAAGAAAGTTGACTTCATGTCCATATACAAAGTTAGGTATTTGTTTCGGATTCCAATGGCATACAAAGCTCTAATAGTATCCAAACATGGTACTGCAACAGAAAAATATTGTAGTCAATACTTGATTACTCGGAAAATCCTTTGGCAACTAGTTTTTCCTTATATTCCTCTACTTTGTGTTTCTCATCCACTTTTTTCTTATACACCCACTACACACCAATGTTGTTTTTCCATGCTAGCAGATCAACAATATCTCATGTCTCATTCATTTCAATAGCTTCAATATCTTAATTCATCGCATATACCTAATGTTGTTATTTCACTATATTTTCAAAGCAGAGATTCTCATGGGATAGCAATAAAAAATTGCTTGTTAATTCATGTGATCACATTGCTCATTTATTTCCCTTAAGCTTCTTATTCTTTGATTTTTCACTTTATTTTCTTACTCAATACTAGAAGAACAACAATTTATGATCCATATTTATGAAGCAAATGAAATTAAATATAGATTTATAACAAAATCCATAGAGACATAGTAAAAATTGACTTCTACTGATAAATGGAATGTGCTACAAGTATAAGTAATGCAAAATGAAGTAAACTTACTCGAATATTGGTAGGTTATCTCTAAGAAGAGATGTGACAACTACACGCATTTTCCAAAGCTCATTACAAAGAGGCTGAAAGGAACTTTTCAAAATAAAGTAGCAATCACGAAACCATAAAAATCCAAAAACCTAGGCCTAGAAGATGAAACACCAAAAGGTTTGAGGCATCGATGGGGTTAGTTGGAAAATCAATTGCTTTGAGTTGTAATGTTTGCATATGATCTCCATTTGGCGTGCTCAGAAGGTTGTTAGAAAGGCCTAACTGAGAAGTACATGTTTCGGTGAGACCCAAGCATGAGCCTATGGCTATTGCTGGGGACTCTTCCATGTTAGAAAACATCATTTAGTGCCTATAAAAAAACTAGAATTTCAACTATAAAATTGTAGAAAACTGTTAAGTTGAAGAAATATGCTTTGAGCTAGTGCCATATATGGGTGGTCATCGATACCCACCTAGATAAATCCTCCTTCCTTAGGAATGAATGGCATCCATTTATTTGAGGGCCCCCATCATCTGGAGAGATTTCTGCTAAAATTGGCCCCAGGTGGCTAACGTTCCTTAGCATAGGAGCTTCCCTACTTGAGCTCTATTGGAGTTAATCTCTTTGTTATCTCTAATCCATCCAACACTAGAGGAAAGAATAGTTACCAAGATTGAATTTGAATTCGGATACGAATTCGATACGATACGATATAAGTTTGAATCAAAAATTTGTAATTCGAAAAAAATTTGACATTATACATCCAAAAAACTATTGTCCTTTTGAAAAAAATACCTTTCACTTACTATTTTCTATTTTTTTTTTGAATTAAAAACCACAGTTATCACCTCTTTTCAAAATATATATTCCTTTCTAAACTTAAATTTAAAATACTCTTCTAATTTAAAAAAATTATGTATCTAAAATTCTTCATAATAAATATAACCATATTTAAAAATATATATATAAAATCCCAAAAAAAAGTCACTCCTTTTAAAATTAGCAATGTGTTACATATTTACACAGACAAATTCTTTCCTTTTCCATTTTCTAAGCTTTTTAGGCCTTTGAAGGAAAAAAATAAATTATAAAATGGTAAACTTTCTTATTCCATTATGATTTTCCATTTTATTTTTTATTTTCTTACTTTCCCTTTCCCATTTTCTAAGCTTTTCACATCTTCGAAAGAAAAACTGAAATTAGAGAATAGTAAAATTTGGTATTCCATTATGACTTTCCATTTTCTTTTGTATTTTCTTACTTTCCCTTTCCCATTTTCTAAGATTTTTATGTCTTTGAAAGCAAAAATGAAATTAGAAAATGGTAAATATTCTTATTCCACTCTACTTTTGCATTTTCTTTTGTATTTTTGTACCTTTCATGTGTAAATATTGCCATTACTATCATCTGTTATTGAATGAATAATCCACATGTATGGTAAACTGTTAAAATACGATTTTAAGTAATATTTAACTCTTAAGTAATATTTTATTAATTAAACATTGACCTAAAAAATTTTAAAAAATTATACGGAGTTCATATCGACGAATTTTCGTATTTTTTGGCTGGATTTGTGCGAACTTGATAACTATGGTGGAAAGTATAGTTGAATGAGGTCCACGTTGAACATTGGGTATAAGCCAAGGAAGAGGGGCATACTTAGCTTAAAAATATTGTTGCATAGACTTGGTGATGGTGTGAGATCCATACTGAAATTGATGAAACTTATGATGGGGTATTATAAGGTGTTCTATATGAAAATATAAGCAACCCCTCCTTATCTCCCACTTGGAATGTGTGTGGTAGAAGGTATTGATCATAACACTACTTGTATTTAGTACTACATTTTTATAAAATATCACAGACCTGTTAATGAGTCTTTTAAATCTATTCAGTGAAATTGGTGGCATTGTTAGCCTCATTGTTATCACTTAAAAAGTGATCACCTATCCATTTTCCACTAGGATTATCGAAATACACCATGTAGTATCGGTTTTTACATATTAAAATCCACTTTCACCTGAGGAAATAATTTAGAGAACCATTTTCCTAAATTATTTCTGAACAATAACCGAAAAACCGATAGAAATAATTAAATAAATCACTAATTTACTATTCCATTGAAATAATTATTAAATCACTAATTAATTATTTCCAACCATATTACCAAAGAATAATTAAATAAATCATTAGTTATTTATTATTCCTTAATAATCACATATTCCTTTCATGAAATAATTTTTAAACCATTATTTAGTAATTATTTCTAATTCACCATGACCTTATCTCCTTAAAGTAATTAATAAATCATGTTTATTTGTTAATTACTTTAACCGTTTTTCTTAATTAGCACAATAAATCATTAATTTTTATTTATTTCATTAAATAAAGGTTTTTAACCATTTCATTAAACTTTTCACCTCTTAAATATAATAAAATAATCTTAATGGTTAGATCTTAATTTGGTCTAATAATATTTTATTGTTTGACTAGATCTAAGGCTATCCTAGTGTTTTTGTTATAAATAGAGACGTTTTTCCTCACTCTACACACATAACCATTTCATTGTCATCATTATAATCTCAAGACTTTCAAGCTCCCATCTTTGAGTTCAAATCTTTTTTCATTTTTTCCCACTTGCAAACAAGGATATAGAAACCCGGTTGTGACAGCAAGAATTTTAAGAACACTCCCGTGAAGGAGGACTTAGAGGACCAAAGACTTGCTCGTCTTGATCCATAAAGTGTTTTACTTCTTATTAATAAAAAATCATCTATTTCATTGGGCATATCTATGTGGTTTTTATCTTGCGTTTTCGGTTTGTGTGATCATTTTTACAGGGATTTACTTAACTAATTTTTGCATATTTGACGTTGTAGGATGAATACCATGGAGTTTACTTTTATTTTTGGTTGTTAGGGTGATTTGTCACTCATAGCTAAAGTGGAAATTTTTGGTACGCCTTCCAGAAATTTCCATACTAACAAACGATAATTATATTGTGTTAAATAAAATCTATGGTGTCTTCATTACTATGGGTTTGGTTTGTTTATTGAGTTGGGTACTCTAGTGTTCATAACCTATATCCACTTTCTTTTCAACATAATAAACCTTGAGTTTCCATTCCTTTTAAACCTTAATTGAACCTTGTGTTGCACAATTTCTCTAGGGTCTTTCTATATGTCCTCCAATATCTAGTTTATATGTTGTTCTTTTCCACTATTTATATAGTCTTTTTTTTTGTATGCTACATAAATCTAATAGAATTAACCTTAGATATAAGCCCCACATGGTTTTACATATCTTGGTCCATTTTTTTCTTTATGTTGCTTATCTTTTCATAGTATTTTTTGTTCTGTCGATAGCCTCTTGGGTGGGAAATAATGTATCTAGTTCATCTCTTTTCTTGTTGTTCATTTTTTAGTATAGTTTAAAGTTTCGTGCTTTATTTTCTAGCAGCACATGGCATCTAAAACAATTCTCTAAGTAACTCATTTGAAACACACTATTTCAACACACACATTTACACACCCTAAGAAAATGAGCTCTTGGTTAGCGTCTCCAAGCTAAAGCTATTAAACATTCACACTAATAACTTAATAAAAAACATATATTTAAGCCCACTTACACACTAGGGATAAGAATCTATTAGTTAAGTTAGGATTGGTGGGATAAGAATCTCAATAAAACCCATGGATCATTTACATTCATACATAGAACTTGAATTATAGGGAGCTTAAAATCCTCCAACCAATAATAGCTAAAATCATAATCGAGTAGAAACATATGTAAGAGTGGATTAAGCTTAGGCCAAGGATACTGGCAGTACCCTTTGAGAATAACCAAATATTGATAGGGAATTTGGGTCTACGATTGTCTACCTAGAATCTCAAGATTCACTCACCCAAATTGGAGGGAGGTAACTTAGTGGGAATTCCTAGGACAAACACCCTATCGGTAGTGGTTGTGGGAAAAAACCATCCCTCTACCCTATGTTTCCTTGAAGTGCTCTTCTTGTGGACTTCAGATCCGAATTATGAAGTTGTTTGGAAGTCCATTATAAATACAGTACTAGGAATTGTTTTAGGCATAGATAAGCTTTAGGAAAGGATTCATTTTTCTCTTTATAGGGTGATCTTGTTTGAATTATAGTAGCAGTACATAATATTTATCTTACACTTTGCACCATTACATTAGGACATCCATTAACACCTACTCAATGAGTCTAGGTCCATCTCCCTAGTCCAACTTCTGACTCTATTCTTTCTGATTCATCTAGCTCATGCTATGATTCCAAGTCCTCTCGGTCTTGAGCCACTACCATGATAGATTTCAATGCTGGTGGCAATTCCAGTCCCAACGCGGACACCAATAACGAAGCTAAAGCTGGTGGTAATGTTGGTAATACTCAGGGTCCACCTCTAGGAGGTAATATTGGAACCTTAAAAGGAATTTTTCCTTCCCAACCATTGCTCCCGTATATGGTTGGTTTAAGTCTCTTGGATTTTAACCGACTCATTAACAATTCTCTTCACCATGATATGAGTTGGCGACCTATGCCAACCAAACTCCCATCCAATATACCGAAATTTGAAGGGAATTCCAAAAAGGATCCCACTATCCATGTTTTCTATTTCTATATGTGGTGTTACTCTAACTATATCCTAGAGAATTCCATATATCTATGCTTTTTTCAATGCACCATCACTAGGGTTGTCATGAAATGGAATGTAGACTAGCCTCATGCATCTCATTTGACATTTGTGGCTCTTTCCAATTCCTCTTTATCTTATTTCCAATTACCTATCCGTTATGATACCAACACCGAAATTTTGACTTCCTTCCATCATACTTCTGTCACTCGCCTTTCTAACCATGTTCAGGAATAACATAGAAGGTATAGCTTGTGTAAAGCTTCAGGATTCAAAGATTGTGTTTATATGGATTAGTTCTTTTGATCCCTTCTCGCTCCGATCGATAAAGAGTTCACATCTCATTTCCCCCAAACAAAATAATAATAAATCCAAAAAAATTTGAATTATGATATGATCTATGCCCAATCCAACTATATCTATACCATCGTTGCTGACCTCCCTAGCCCCTGTGCTTCATCCACACCATGGGCATCTCATCTTTCTCACAATGTTGTTGGGTTAAGATCTTATCCTCAACCATCCCCATATTTTCACTGATCCATTATTTATGGTTAGCTTAAAGGGGTGCCTAATTCCACCTACACCCATCCTCCCCCTAATCCTTCACCAGTTCACTTCTAACAGGGAACAAGTATGTCCTATGAATTTTCCCATCCACATCAATTTATGTTAGGGCCAACTATTACTACGCATTTTTATCAAAATATTTTTTCAAAGCCATACTATCTATCTTCTTCGTTTAATGCTGCAACCGCAAAGGCACCAACACCTCCACCTCCCATGCCTCAACCACCTTTGTTGCAATAAAAACCACCTCCTTAAGGCCAATTTTATTCTCAACATATTTTTTCCCCTACCCCCAGTCGCTACAGGAATAATAAAGAGAAAGGTAACTAAAAGTGTCCATCTCAGGGAGACCAAGGCAACCAAGGGCATCTGCTTAATCGCAATAAGGGATATTAGTCTAATATTGCAACCCAGACACAAGGCAGACAACCCAATAGGAAGAAGGCCCTTCGAACAAAAAAACATTATGCTCGTTGCAGTAAAAATGGTCAGCATACTCATGATTGTCGACTTATTCCTCGAATGTGCAAACCATGAGAATATCAACAAGCTACCTTTAGAGGGAAGAAACCTATGACTCAATATATTTCTCCTTATATGGGGCCAACAATGCTTACAAATCCCTTCCCTCACCAAGGATTTATGGCCATCCCACATGGCCATAATCCTCCACCTCCCTCCTCTCATCAATGAGGGACTTGGTCTAACAATATTATTATAATGAATTTTGAAGAAGTCAACCTTCAGACTCACTCGTGTTAATATGAGAAACCTCTTGAGAAGTTAACCACTGATGTGAAACCTCCAGTATCCACAGAGCATCTTTCTTCACTGAATGCTACCATACCTAGACCTAAAGTGGAGGATTCATTGAAGATCACCAAATGGTCATTACAGCAAAATTATTCCAATTCACGAGTCACCCACACTTACAACATAGTACATGAATTAGCACAATATCGTACATCTATTTCAATCATGGAAGTTCTCTAGACAGGCCCGTCTTAATGAAAATCTATAATATCTACTATAGGCATTGTGGACTCTTCACGTATCACATGATCATTTTTGATATCATCCCCACCTTCCTCCTTCCATCACTTTCCATATACTTGTATCCATTATGAACTTCGTCTTCTATTAAGGTGCATCCACTTGTGTAATGTAGCCTGCTATCTCCATTGTCGGAAAGTAGGTCATGGTTAATGTTGAATTCATTGAATCACCTCTTTCTTATAATCTCTTTCTTGGTCATATTTTCATGACGCTATGAAATTAGTTGCATCTTCTGTCTTTTGTACTATGAGCTTCCCTCACAATGGGAAAATTATCACAATTGATTAATTAATGTACTACGACCTTCAATCTCAAACATCACCTCAAAATTTCATTTCTTCGATGGCGGGAAACAATTCCATAACTTCCTTGACTGAAATAAGCCCAAGAATCTATAAATATTATTCATTGTCTGGGGAATATTATGGCCCACCACTTCTTCCCACTGAACCAAGCTCTCCTGATGTTTGCATGATTCATGCATCATGGGTTGAAAAAAATAAATTCGGTAAATATTCGCAACAACTACTTCTATAGAAACCTCTTTCTAAAGTCTCATTTTGGCCCTCCAAAGGAGAGCCTCCTAGACATCATTGATTTCACCAAATTCCTTTCTAATTTATTCCACTAGCTATATTCTCCACCCCTATGATGGTTACGCTAATTCTGCCTAACCTTACTTTGGGGATCCCATTTTGGTATATTGATCCTCCTACAAACACTCCACTTGATCAACTCAATCCTTATTTGGCTTTGACTCCAGTAAAAATGGTTCCCACCGCCCCAACCTCTACTTCAATTCCATCGCAACCTCCGCAAGAAGAAACTTCTATTACAAAAGAATATGGTGAAGTGGGAAAAGAAAAGACAACCCAAATGGAAACCACTCTAGCTAATGAGCCTAAAGATAATTCTCCATGTGTTTTTTGCAATGTTCATGGCCATGCTACTAACAATTTCCCTAATATTCCCCATCTCAAGAGCATGATTTCTAAATCCTTTAATTCAACCAAACCATATTTTACTTGTGGTTTAGGTCACCTTGCGTGAGTTTTCCAATAAAAATAAATCTTTAGACATAACTCACTCATGTTCTTTGTGCGATACCTATGGACATTATTATCATCATTGTCCTAATATTGACTATTTTCTCAGTGAAATCAGAGTTCTCGATGAAATGTATGTTCCTCATAGTTACCCTCCTCCTTCTGGACATGTGGATTCGAGCACCACTTTGTCACTAGGACAAGAGGCTACTCAATGTTGAGAAATCTAGGGGAGCTAAATTAGGTGATTTATCTTACTTTGCTAATTTCTTGTGATGTATTTTACTTAACTTGATTATCTTATTCTTTCACTTGATTATAATTAGTCTTCTTATAATCAAACAACTACCAAAAAAATAAGCAACAATGATACAAGAGGACACAAGATATAGGCTTTCAACCAGGGAAAAAACCTCTCGTTTTGAGAGGAAAACCCAAAAGGACTCATCTCTTCTTATAGAAATTCAATTGAAAATTTCCAAGACCTATGACACTTGACCTAGACCCCTCCAAGACCAAGTAAAAGTTTCTTCCTTGAGGAGATTTCCCTTCAGAAACTTCTGCATCTTCGACCCCTGACATTTTATTCTAAAATTTCGAATACCAACAAATTCCTATGTAACTTCGACCCCCAAGTAGTTACTTCTGCAATTTTTACCGTATATTCTTCTACAACTTTGATCCCCAGTTGACTCTTCTACAGAAACCATAGATTGAACGTGTGAAATGAATTTTATTACTTTCCTTATTCTCATGGATAACCTTCTCCTTATTGAGTACTTGGCTATAAATATTAGTCTTTTCACACCTGATCTTATTCTATAAGGTAGTTGCAATTTTGGTCATCCTATTGCAATTGATGCCCTAGTTTCCTCGTACACATGAAGGATATTAACACAAAAACTATCCCCAAATACTTCACTTTATTCTTCTCTTTATTTGACTTCACTTTTCTTCCTATTCTCTTCTTAGATCAAATTTATTGAGAGTTGATTGGATGATCTTCAAATGAGGTCGAAGTCTTCTTATATATAGGTTTCTTTTTAGGTCGACTTGTTTTCTTTAGGCTGACTTGTTCCCTCATGAAGTCTAACTTGTTTCTTTCCCGTTGACAAAGTATTTGAGGGTATTTGACTCTAATTTGGACTCAAATAAATTTACTTTACAATATGTAACATGGCCAAAAGGATCGTCCATACATGACAATGAGTCAATTGACTTGTAGACTCAATGACAATCCTAAGAAGCACTCAATGGGTGCTTGAGCTAAAAAAACAAACTCCTTGAGTATGAAACCAATGCCTCAAGAATGAAAATAATAAATTTGTTTTTCTCTTCGCAACAAATACATAGAAACATGATTACATATGTCATTATGAAGACCGAACCTAGTTACATATTTCAACACTCCCTCTTAACTTGGGAGGTATTCATAATCCATACTAGGTAATTGGACATTCTTAAGCTGAAGAATTATCATAACAAGAGTCGAATCGATAAGCCATATCATAAGCTATTTCATTAGCTTATGCCATAACATCTTCTTGTACCAAATAGCATTGTCACATATCAAGGCCTTCATTAACAGATCTATCTCTCTACAATATAAAAGCATACTGATGGCAAGAAAAATGACTGACATACATCATCAAAATTGTCTATCAAGGCACATACCCCACCAGAGTGTTCACAGGATATGTCCTTTTAGGACAATTCATATCTTGGAATAACACATTCTCAAGGAATTTCGTCTTCAACTACTCTTACATATTTGATTCACTACCACATCCTCAAATAGTATCGAAATCAATATTAGATTCTTATCCGATCCTCCATTATTTCTTCATAGGAAGAGAAGAATGATGTGTCTACATCTCCATCTCAACTAGGGAATATTTACTCATTCCTATAAAATTAATATACCCAAGCTCCCTCTTCACTTGATTCCAAATCTGGGAGAAAATTATAGAGGAATTGTGCATGTTATCCTATAGATATTAGGGATTTTCTTATCATAAAATTTGTACTAATTTTTAATACCTTAATCCAAGCTTGTTTAGGAATTATCTCTTCTCCCATGGATGAACATATATGATAGATTTTAATAAAATTTATGGAAGCGTGATTAATTTTTTTCAAGGAATATCTAAGAGTATTTTTATGATAGACTTCAAACTTATGCAGACATCGATCTTTGGAATCCAAGGCATGTTTTAAAGGATATTGTGTGGGGCATTTGTTCTTGGAAGCTTCTGAGAGTTGATGAGGCTAAATCTTTATTTTCCTACAGTTACTTTCTCTCAAGTCTCAAGGACTGTATAGGGTTTTTTGAAGGTTTCATACTGTAATTTATATGGTCTTTAATTCTAAAACATAACTATAATTCTCTTCAAGTCATTGTTGAATCATCTTCAAGGCAAGTTAAGTCATGGAGAAACATAGGTGAAGCTTGTCATTGCAAATAAAGTTATGGTTTGAAGTATTTTGTTCAGATTTGAGAAGTATTATTAAGAAGCAATTGTGTTTAGGTTTTGGGCTACAAGAGCTTTCAGAATACTCACCAAGTGCAGGCTTCCTTGAAAGTACAAAACTACACTAAGAGGCTCAATATGTAGTAGTATATGCTCCCTGTATTAGAATATTAGGAAAAATTTAAAAAATATAAGGGTACAATGAATGTAAACTAACAAAGTTTAGAGCAATGTTGCAAGTAGACATCCTAAGGAATATTCTTGGGAAAAATTATATTGAAGTCATCTTCAGGTACATCAATGGTAGATAAAAAAGGTACATGAATTATTTGAAGTAAATTTGTTATATTGGTTATAAGTATCCCTAAATATTAAAAAAATTTGTTTTTCCATTGCATGTCTAAACTGCATATTAGCAGGGAGGGCTTCATTGAATATCTTTGTAAGGGGGTCATTGTCCCTAATATAGGAGCCCAAAAATTGGTTCTCAATTTTATATATCTTAAGGATGGTTGGGTGGTGGAACGCAAGAGAGTGACCTCTTCTTCAAGTTGAAGCCTGAAAATACTTCAAGGTGGCAGGGTGGTTCTAGGGAAAGTTGGAGGTTGCAAGATGTTGGAGCATCCAAGCAGTTGTAGCTAATAAAAATAGGGAATTGGAGCATCCTTCTAGTTGGAGTTGGTATAACACGGGTGTAGGAAATTCCTTTCAGGAGTTGGAGCTAATTGATAAAATTGAACTCTTTTCTTGAGTAATAGGAGGTTGGGGATTCCCTTTCAGTTGGAGATGAAGCATTTTTGTTCTCACAAAATATTAGGAAAGTGTTTGGTTCTTTTTCTGCGGGAAGGGTTTCTACCTAGAAAATTGTTGTATATTACTCTTGTGATGTATTGATTAATGTTCTTTTTTTTCGCTACTGCTCACCCGTGCTTTATAGTCGTGGCTGCCCTAGTTGCTACTCTTCTACCGCTTGTTGCACTCAAGGCATCTTTGGTGTCCTCCCCAGAGGTGGCCTCTCTTTTGGATCAGGCCTAAGCGTACTCGGCTCTGATCAGCTCTTGAGCTCCTCCTCGCCCCAGACCGATGATCTCTAAATTTGTTAAGAAGCTCCATGACATTCAGAAGGTCACCCTTCCTCCTACTATTCCATGCATGGCTTCCCTCTCTCTAGCTGGGAAGGGTCTCATAGGTCAATTTACTAGGTTATGGCCCTCTCTGAAGACTGTTCAAAAATCGGTTGAGCATAATTGGTTAGACAAAATCAATGGAAAAATCTCTATACATTTTTGCAGCAGAGGCTACTTCACATTTCACTTTGAAACAAAAGAGGACAAGGATTTGATCTTCAGGAATGGGCCTTACTTTATGGACACCAGAGGACTGTATCTCAACAAATGGATGTCATATTTCAACCCTAAAATGGATGTTCCAAGCGTCATTCTAGTGTGGGTTCGCCTTCCTCATATTCCCTTGCACTCCTAGGGGATGACTCTGTCCGAGCTATTGGAAACGTTGTATTAAATTTCATAGATCGGAGCGAACCAAAAGAAAAAATGCAAGCCTATGCCAAGATTTGCATTGAGGTGGATCTTGGTAAAAGTATCCCTGAGGTGATCAAGCTAAAAGTTGACGAATGGACACACATCCAGTAGCTTGACTACGAGAAAATCCCATTTAAATGCAAGGTATGTCATGAATATGGCCACTTTGCTAATAGATGTTCTAAAATTATTGATATTGAAAGCCTAGAGACAGATATGCAATGGGAAACTGTCAAAAAAAGAAGACCTCTTCTAACCCCAGAAGCACCATCATATCTGCGCCCCCTCCCAAAACTAGCCCCCCCTCCCCACCTCCTTCTCTTCACAACCCCCTAAATCCACCCATCAGCTTGTTGATCCCCCTATCCCTCCCTCCAGTTCCTCTCTAGCCTCCACCAATCCCTTCTCCTCCATTTCCCCTTCTGATGATGATCCTCCTCTTCTTTCTATCCCCTCTCAGCCTGCCTCCCCTAGCCCCTCCCCCATCAATCCTTATCCCCCATCCTCCTCTTCAGACCCCTCCTCAACCCGAATCATAAGGAAATCAGTGAAATAACATGGTGTAACCTTGGAAAATTCAAAGAAAACTGGCCCTGGAAGGAAATCATCAAAACAACATAGAGATGAAACTTCTCAAAAGGATATAGCCCTTGGGACTCATAATCCTATTGAAACCTATATCTTAGGGAAAAATAGTAAATATTTAGGACAAAAGGAGCAAGGAGGGAAGGCAGGTTCTTGCTCTACTTTTCTAAAATGATGAAAGACCTCTCATGGAACTGCAGGGGTTTAGGGCACCCCTCAAAAATTTTAGCTCTAAGAGATCTAATAAATCAAGAAAAGCCAGATATTATTCTACTGCAGAAACTAAGCAGGGAGATCTTGACATGGAAAAAATAATAAATAGAATGAAGAATTATGTGGGCACCTAATCTGAATCTAGGGGTTCCTTAGGTGGACTTGCCATTATATGGAATCAAAGCAATTAGGAGCATAAAAACTCAACAAAAACGCAGAACTGGATCAAAGTGGTGTTGCAGAACAGAAATGAGAGCATTGAGATCATCATTTAGAATATCTATGGACCCAACCATTATAGGGATAAAGAGATCTACTGGAACACTCTTAAAATATAAATAGATAATGAAATCAACAACAATATCTTCATTGGAGGTAACTTCAACTTAATCCTTCACGCAAATGAAAAAATAGGTGGCTATTTTAACCCGGATTGTAAATTTATGTAGATGTTCTATGCTTGATGCAACTTTACTTTTATTACAACAATCACATAAACAGTTAAGTAAAATGCTAATAGAACATACGAGTGGATCTATAGAAGACAAACCAGAAACAGAAGAATGTGTTGCTGCGTTACGGCGGTTAGCGGGATGCTTCAACCAACAAAGTCTTCTTGGTTGGCCAACCCAGAATGTGTCACAACAGTCCTCAAATCAGTCACCCAGACAACTTTAAGTTAACCCCAGAAAAGTCAACATTGTCTAGAAAAGTCAACGCAGGGCAACAGCAATAAAGTCAACGTAAATTGGTCTTCCGTCAACCTTTTGACCTCAGTTTTTGTGCCAATGAGTACATCCTTCCAAAATCGAACTCTCCACCAAATTTCAGCCCTTTTGGACCATCCTATGACCAAAGTCAACACTAGTCAAACTATCGTGGAAACCTTAGCTATGGTAAACTGCAGTAAATTCGGTCAACCCTTGCTGCAGTAATTCTTCCTCTTTCCCACGTGTGAATCGAATTTGCCTCCAAGGAGCTTGTCCTAAATCAAAAGAGGAGATGTGTGTGTTGAGAGTGAGTGAAATGCTCTCCAACGTTGACTATATATATATATCCATCATTGAGATGTGTGACACATCTGCTGGGGGTGTAAAACCTTAAGGCCGACCTGCACATATTTGAAATTATTAAAAATAAATTCAAAATAAATGTTCCACCCATCAGATTAAGATCAATTTTATATCAATATTACACCTCTCCGAAAGAGGAACCCAATAAAAATATTGGTATCTTCATCTGAGCATCACAACATGGAGTTTGGACCTAGTTGTCCAATTTTAACACTCCCTCTCAACTAGGGAGAACTCCATCCACCTGTGCAAACAAACATCGTGTGTCATCCCATCATAACTTGCTTTTATGGCCTCTTTATTTTAAAACAGAAGTGGGTCAGTCACAAAGACATCATCCCCTGGCTGACAGATTCAGCCCAAAGGTCAAAAACCTCTATCAGACTCACAAAGAGTCTCATACCAACCCAAAGTTGGTTTACCTGACCCGAATTTAGTTGGAGATCTGAAACCTCACTATACTTGATCCCAGATCAAGTGGTTGGACCGTGCCATCCTAGATAAAGAGTACGGAAATCTCTGATGCATCCATCAGTCTTTGCTACTAGTCTCTAGCTTTTCCCACCTCATTGGCCAAATGAGAGGTACTTCCCATGAGCCCTGAACTCAAGGGTAGGATGCATACGGGGCATAGATAATGAGAGGTGAACCAACTCAAACATCATAACGGTGGGGTAGAAGCACCAAAAGTTTTGGCAGGCCTAGCTTCGTGAGTGCTTATAGCTCCGAGAAGCTATCCCCAAAGCCCCCCCAAAGCTCCCAGAGCTCATCGTCCAACAGGACCCACATCATAGGGTCGTTCCACGATACCAAGACTCTCACGGAAGGTTAGGAACTTGAAATTCCCCAGGGGCTTTGTGAGAATATCCACGACCTGCTCATCAGTTCCTATATGATCGACCCTTACAGTGCCTCGTTGTACCATATCCGGGATAAAGTGGTACTTGATATCAATATGCTTGGATCAGTCATGGAACACTAGATTCTCAGACAAGCGAATCCCACTCTAGTTATCACAGATTATCACAGTGGTATCTAGCACATGTAAAAATAGCTCACTAAAGAGATTTTGCAACCAAGCTACTTCACAACACGCCATACCTGCTGCAATATATTCGGCCTTTGCGGTGCTCAAGGTCACTGACTTCTGCTTCCTGCTCATCCATGAGATCGAATCAGAACCAAGATTGAATCAGAATCCTGATGTGCTCTTACGATCCACCACACTGCCAGCCCAATCGGCATTAGTATATCCAAGGAGTGTCACTCTCCCGGTAGTGTATCTCAGCCCATGGTTTATCGTGCCCCGAAGGTATCTCAGAAGATTCCTGGCACCAACCCAATGATAGTGATGAGGCTCAACCATCTGTTGACTCAAAGTGTTCACTGCAAAACATATATCTGGACGGGTATTCACTAAGAACATCAGGGCCCCTATGAGTTGAAGATACTCAGTAGGATTTGAAAATACGGGCCCAGCAGCACTGCCACTCAACTTCTTGAAGTTGAGTTCCATTGGTGTTGACACAGACTTGCAATCCACCATACCCAATCTTTCCAGAAGCTTCACAATGTATTTTCTTAGAGAAAGGAAAATCTCGCCAGGTCTCTACCAGACCTCCAGGCCTAGGAAGTAGTGCATTAGTCCTAGGTCCTTCATCTCGAACTCAACAATGAGCTCCCTCTTGCACTGATGAATGAGAGTTTCAGCACCTGTCAGGAAGAGGTCATCCACATACAGCACCAGGATGAGAGGTTTTCCCTTGATAACCTTGAAGTAAAGGTTCAGATCAACATTACTTCGAGTGAAGCCCAGCTTCATCAAGTAGCTATCTATTCTCTCGTACCAAGCTCTAGGTGCTTGCTTCAACCCATAGATGGCCTTCTTCAACCTGCAGACATAGGTGTCCCGATCTTGGACTTCGAACCGCAAAGGTTGCTCCACATATACCTCTTCCTTTATTGCAACATGCATAAATGCGGTCTTCACATCCATCTGATGAAGAATCCATCCTTTCGTAGCAGCAAGGGCTATAATAGATCAAATGGTGGTATATCGAGCCACAGGTGCAAATATTTCATCATAATCTATGCCTTCTTTCTGAGAGAAGCCATGGGAAACGAACCTTGCCTTGAATTTTTCATCACTTCCATCAGATCCATGCTTGATCTTGTAGAGCCATTTCGAGGTGACAACTGCTTTGTCCCTTGGTCTTGGAACCACATCCCAGACATCATTATTCATAGTGGAATCATACTCTTCGTGCATTGCATCCTTCCAGACTTGATGCTTTACAGTTTCCTCAAAGGATCTAGGCTAGGATTGTACAATAGTACTCATGGCTCCTAGATACCCTTGGTATCTACTCGGCTTCTTGCTTTCACGGAATTTCCCCCTTGGGGCAGCATGTCCCTCAGCATCCTCGAGAGTGTCCCTGAGCCATGATGGTCTCTTTCCTAGTGAAGGAGGTCGATCAATTGGGTCCATCGGTCCTTCAACATCAGGCATTGTTTCATCCTTCGGTTCCTCTTGATTTCCAGGCCTTGCTTCATTATCTTCCTCAAATCTCGGAAGATTGACTACTTTCCCCAGTGAAGTATCTTCATCAAACGTGATGTCGTGGCATATCTACACTTCCTTTTGACTAGGCACATAGACTTTATAGGCCTTTGAAGTTTCACTATAGCCCACAAACATTCCTTTCTTCCCAGAAGCATCCAACTTGCTCCTCTTTTCTTTCGGCACATGAAAGTAGACGGTACATCCAAAAAATATAAAATGTGAGACATCAGGTTTCTTACTAGAGAAAACCTCTTCGGGAGTTTTGGATTCTAGAGAGGAATGCGGGCATCGGTTTTGTATGTACACGACAGTGTTCGCAGCTTCTCCCCATAGAAACTTCGGCAAACCTTGGTCACATAGCATGGCATGGGCAGCTTCCACAATGGTCCAGTTCTTTCGTTCAGTAACACCATTTTGCTTGGGAGTATAGACAGTTGTCTTCTCCCTCTTAATGCCAACTTCTCTGCAAAAGTCCTTGAACATTTGTCTCATATTCAATGCCATTATTAGTTCTCAAAATCTTGATTTTTTTCCCTGTCATATTTTCCACCAAGGCTTTGAATGTACAGAACCACATGAAAGCCTCATCCTTTTTCTTTAAGAATTATATCCAGTTTTTGCAAGAGAAGTCATCTATGAATGTCATATAATATGAACATCCTCCCAAGGATTTCATGGGAAGCATACCAGATAGATCAGAATGGATCAATTCCAAGACATCAGATGTCTTTGTGACACTAGAGGGGAAAGGTCCTCTTGTATGCTTTCCTTCGGCACAACCCTTACATACACCTTCATGATTATTTGGAAAATTGGGCATCCCTGTCACCACCTTCCTTGCTTCGGGAAGGGCTTTTTAGTGAGGGTGTCCAAACCTTTAGTGCCATAGTTCAGTCTATCGAATAGTATCACATGTCATTGCTCCGAGCAGACTTCCTCCAACCTGGTAGAGTGTATCAACTCTAAACCCAATCGAGATAGCTTCCTTAAAGCTCTTCTTCCACATGAGCACCTTTCCATCAGTGAATGCCACATTGAAACCTTTCTCTTCCATGGTCGATATAGACACAAGGTTCTTCTTCAAATTTGGTACGTAGAGTACACTCTGCAAGTGAAGCACTTCTCCTTGAGACAAGTGGAGGGTCACAGTCCCTGTCCCTTTCACGGGATATGTGGCATTATCTCCAAGGATAATTTCCAGATTAGTATCCTTCTCAATCATATCAGAAAGTTCTTCCTTGAACCTAGTGATATGCCTTGAGGCACCACTATCTATTAACCAGACATCCATAGTGTCGGGTGGGGATATAACAGAGAGGGCAGATACAAGAATGTATTCATTTCTTTTATCAACAACATGTGATTCCTCATACCTGGAGTTTCTTGACCTTTTGAAAGGTTGATCATTTCCGCCGGAGGAAGCCTTCCTTTTTCCCTTGAACCTATTGTTCCTTTGATTCGATTGTTGTTGTTGTCATCACTATCGGGAGAATCCTTCTTGAAAGGACATTCTCTAGCATAGTGACCAGGCCTATGACAAGTGAAACATTTTGCCTTCTTTCCTCGGGACCCTGCTTTTCCCTTATTCTTCGGACCACCAGAGTTCTTCTTTCTAGAATGAGCAATGTATGCATCATTTCCTCCATTTCCATAATACTTCATTCTTGATTCTTATTGAACGCATCTTGACAGTACTTCGTCAAAGTCAGGTATCACATTATTATTTAGAATGGTAGTGTTGAACACATGCCATTCAAATGAGAGCCCTCCAAGTGCGGTGAGTACCATCTCTCGATCAACTATTGTCTCTACAATAGCTAGCAGATTGTTCCTGATTTCAGTCAGCTTCAGAAAGTATGATTGGACAGACTCATCCCTGCCTTTCTTCAGATTATTCAATTTATTCTTGAAGAATATTACTTGATTCGCATTATTTGCCTTGAACATGAGGATCAATTTATCATACATATCTTTGGATGTGCCCAACTCAGAGATGTAGGCCACCAGGCGTTTATAAATGGATTCCATGATCATCATCTTTGCTTTGATCTCCCCCTTCTTGTACTTTGTTTTGGTAGCAACAGTAGCAGTGGATGGAGGTTCTTGGATTTTACCTTGCACATAGTCCATGAAATCTTGGTCTTCCAATTTGAGATCCAATATCATTTTCCAAGCATGGAAGTCATCCTTCCCAATCAATTTTTCTTCCTCCTTAAAGCTATAGCTTGTGGAACCCATTATCCTTTCCGATGATTGCTACAAATAGGGATTGTCTTCACCTTAGCTCTGATACCATGTAAATTTATGTAGATGTTCTATGCTTGATGCAACTTTACTTTTATTACAACAATCACATAAACAGTTAAGTAAAATGCTGATAGAACATACCAGTGGATCTATAGAAGACAAACCAGAAACAAAAGAATGTGTTGGTGCGTTATGACGGTCAGCAGGATTTTTCAACGAGCAAAGTCTTCTTGGTTGGCCAACCCAGAATGTGTCACAACAGTCCTCAAATCAGTCACCCAGTCAACTCAAAGTGAACCCAAGCAAAGTCAACTTTGTCGAGAAAAGTCAACGTAGGGCAGCAGCAATAAATTCAATGCAGCTCGGTCTTTGGTCAACCTTTTAACCTCGGTTTTGGTGGCAATGAGTACAACCTTCCAAAATTGAACTCTCCACCAAATTTCGGCCATTTTGGACCATGCGTTGACCAAAGTCAACGTTGGTCAAACTATCATGGAAACCCTAGCTGCGGTAAACAGCAGTAAATTCAGTCAACCCTTGCTGCAGTAATTTGTCGTCTTTCCCACATGTGAACCGAATTCGCCTCCAAGGAGCTCGTACTAAATCAGAAGAGGAGATGTGTGTGTTGAGAGTGAGTGAAATGCTCTCCAACGTTGACTATATATATATCCATCATTGAGGTGTGTGACACATATGTTGGGGGTGTAAAACCTTAAGGCTGACCTGCGCATATTTGAAATTATTAAAAATAAATTCAAAATAAATGTTCCGCTCATCAGATTAAGATCAATTTTATATCGATCTTACACCTCTCCGAAAGAGGAACCCAATAAAAATATTGGTATCTTCATCTAAGCATCACAACATGGGTTTTGGACCTAGTTGTCCAATTTTAACATGGATCCATTTAGAAATCAACTAGAAACCATCATGCAAGACCATGACCTGGTTGATATCGCCCCAAAAAATCACAAATATACTTGGAGCAATAGAATGATAGGGAAAGGAAATATCATGGAGCGTCTTCAAAAATTTCTCATTGTTGTCGCCCAACTTTATTTTTACTCCATCGCCTCCTCCAACATCCTCTCCTCCTCAGCCTTTGATCACTACCCCATCACCCTCTCTCTTCGTGATCATCACTACCTCAGCCCCCTCCCCTTCAAATATAGCCCTCTATGGAATGATATTCTGGAAGCAAGGCAACTAGTTCACAAAGTCTGGCTTCAGCACATAGAAGGATCCCCTTCTTTCATTTGGGAAACCAAATTGAAGAAGACCAAAATGGCCTTTAAGGATTGGGCCAAACTAAACTATAAGGAACCGAACAAGATCAAAAATAAAATCAAAGAAAAGTTGGATGTTGTCCATAACACCACCAATTCCCAAGGGGAAAATCAGGAAAACTCCAATCATGAAAAAGACCTTTACTGGAAATTATACAGAATCAATTGAAAGAAGAGGAGAATTTGAGAATAAAATCTAGAAATTTGTGGCTTCAAGTAGGTGACAAGAACACCTCCTTTTTCCATAAACAAGCTATTGTCTGCAAGACTAGAAACAACATATCCTCCATCATTGAGACCGAAGGAAAAATCCAGACCGATCAATATCTAATTAAAGCTGCTACCACTGGTCACTATAGAGATATGCTTACTGAAACAAAAGAGCTAGAAGACTACTCTGATATTTTAAGATATCTACCAAATATGATCACAAAGGAGATGAACAATACTTTAAATAAAGATATAGAAGATGCAGAAATTCGGTGCACCATTTGGTGCTTGCATCCGGACAAGGCACTGGGTCTAGATGGCTTTGCTATCAGTTTCTACAGGACTTATTGGGACTTAATAAAAAATGACTTGACCAAAATGATATGATTGGCTCAAAGAAAGGAGAAAATTTGGGGCTTCACCAACTCAACCTGCCTCGGCCTTATCCCCAAAGAAAACTGTGCCTCCTCCTTCTCTAGGTTTATACCAATCTCCCTCTGCAACTATTCTAAAAAAATTATCACCAAAATCCTTTCCATGTGCCTCAAGCCCTTTCTCCACAACCTCATCTCAGAAAATCAAGGAGGCTTCATCTCCCAAAGGAAAATTTCTGATTCAATCCTCCTTATACATGAAGCTATCCACTCAAGTATGGCTCGCAAAGAGAAAGGTTTTATTCTCAAACTTGACTTAGCCAATGTGTATGATAGGGTCAGACACTCCTTTCTTCTTTCTGTCCTTCAAAAAATGGGCTTTGACTCAAATTTCATTTCCCTTATCAAATCTTGCATCACAAACCCTTGGATTGCCCCCCTTATTAATGGCAAGCCCACATCCTTCTTTCAGTCTTCCCGCAGCCTTAGAAAGGGTTTTCCCATCTCTCCCTATGTCTTTATCCTCATGGCTGAATCCTTCAGTAGGGCCTTGGATCATATGTGAAGAGTTGGCCTCATCACTGGAATTAAATTTGTCAACGGTGTCAAAAATATGAATCATTCGCAATTTGTAGATGACACTCTCTTGATGGGTGGTGCAACCAACATAATCGCTCACAGGTTTAAAACCCTCCTTGAAAAATTCATGCTTTACTCCGAAGGGCTGATCAATCTTCAAAAATGTTGCATCTATGGTTGGAATGCAACCAGCCAAACCATTCACAGCATTGCACAAATATTTGGAGTTTCCTACAAGCTGAACTCGAACCACTTCTATTATTTGGGCATGGCTGTTAGCACTGGCCCCTTAAAGTCTGAAGTCTGGAACATTACCATAGACAGATAAAAGTGCACCAGTGGGGTTCTTCTTGGTTAAACCTTGCAGGGCAAGTAGTCTTACTCAAATATTTCCTCTCATCTCTACCCCTATACCATTTTACTGTCCTTCAAGCCCCTACTAACATTCATCACAAATTTGAAGCAATCCTAAGGCACTTTCTCTGGCCAGGTGGAAAAAATGAGAAGAAAAAATATAATCTTGTTAAGTGGAGGAAGATCATTCAAGATTATGAACATGGAGGACTTGGAATTCGCTCTCCAAATCTTCTCAGCAATGCCTTTGGTGGGAAGATCGTGTGGAGGTTAATCAATGAACAACAAGCTTGGTGGAAAAGAGTCATGGAATCCAAGTATCTTAACTTTCCCCTTCAGCATCTCCTTGATTATGACATACCAAACAGACCCTGCTCCAAAATCTAGGCCCTCTGCAAGAAATCTATTCCTTTTCTAATTCATAGTCTCTCCAATGTCGCATTTGGGGGCAGCAACATCAATGTTAGGAAGGATAGAATTATGGGGAAATATCCACTCTTGGACAGACCTGGGACCCAATGCACTCTTTCCCATTTTCAACGTCTCGGCCTAAATCACTTAAGCCATTTTTCTAAGTGGGATGACCAAACCTAATATTGGATTGGATGGCACTTTCTCTCTGTCCCTTCTCATTTGGAAGCAGACCTATCCAATCTCCAAACTCTGCTACATGGTGCTACCCCCTTGCGAAAAGACATCATGGATAGTTTTCGTTGGGATCCCACAGACACTGCATACTCCATCAAAGTTTCTTACTGTCAACTCAACCATGAGAAATTCCCCTCTCCTCATTGACCAACTTGGAAACTGGTGTAGAAGTCGGCAACCATCCCAAAGATAAAGATCTTCATATGGACACTACTCAAAGGCAAAGTCCTCACCTCTGAAAATCTAAAAAAAAAGGGGTGTGAATGGTCCATCCAGGTACCCCAGCTGCCAATGTGCAGAAGATACTGTGCATCACCTCTTCATCATGTGTCCATTTGCTGCTCAATGTTGGACAGACTTTACCTCTTCCTATCAGCTTCACTTAGACCCCAACAGTGCCATTGCAGATTTGATTAAAGGCTGGAGGAAAAATTACCCATGTGGAAAAAAGAAAAGCAATTTGGCAAGAAGGGTATGGCATATCCTTCCATACGTGCTCTTATGGAACATTTGGCTTTCTATAAATAGAAAGATCTTCAACAAAAAAGAGCGCTCCTGAGGAAGGTTTGCAACAAAACATGGAGCCTCACTCTCGAAACAATATCCTCCAAAAAAAACAGCAAAATCAATATTAGTGACCTTCAAGTGGAAGAAATGAACTTCTTAAGCAATCTACTGGACAACTCTGGCTTCCTCAAGCCTCTAGCTAATCAATCACATCAAAATTCCTCAAGCTGGAAGATTCGTCTAAAAGAAAATGAATTTGCAGAATGGTTGGGTAGTTGCTCAAGACCCACTCTCTTCTTCGACGGTGCATCTAAATTGAACCCAGGCATTGCTGGTGCTGGAGGCATAGTAAAAAATGAAAGTGGCATAACTCTTCTCTCTTTCAAATGGGGTCTTGGCTCCCTTTCCAACAACAAAGCAGAAGCTTACGCCCTCCTTCAAGGCCTTCAACAGCTAAAAAAAAGCAGCATCTCGAATGCAATGGTGTTTTGGGATTCCTCTATCATCATCAACATGATGATCCAAGATCAACTGGTCAGCAACATAGACCTCCATAGAATTTTCAGCAGATGTCGCAACAATTCAAAAGATATGAAAGACATATCCTTTCACCATATCCTCCGAAGGAATAATAAGGTCGCAGACTCTCTTGCAAACAAGGCTTGCACTCGACCAGCTGGGAAAATATCCTACAATGATAGTCTATCTATGATACCCCTGCCACGATCTTGTCTCAGAAATATAATATATCTCCTTGGATTCTCCCCTCTGAAATTTCTGAATTTCATAGGCCTTCCCATACCCCCCTCCTCCTCTCTCGTGATCTTATCTTCTAGGACCTGCTCCCATGCTGCCTCCCTCCCATCACTCCATGTTATTTATCCCCTCGCCCTCCATGCATTTCCTCACCTTATTGCATCTTTCCTCCCTGCTATGCATTCTCTCTCCATTGTTGAATGCCTGCTCCACGTGTCCCCCTCCCCTCGCTGCCCTCCTACTCTGCATCTCCTCTCTCCCCTTATTCTGCGCGCTCCCTTCAATTTCCCTCCAGTCTTAGCTCTCCTTCCTCACATTATGGCCCGCAGTGAGGACTTCCTTCACTGTTTGGATCTTCAGGCAGAGTTAGAGCAGATTCACTCTCATCAAAAAATCCTTGACGAAAATCAGCAAGCAGATGTGAAAGTCTTTCTGCACAGGGTTACCTCTCTTTAGAATCAGTTCAATGGACTCTCCAACCAGTGCACCCATGCGAAAGAATCAGTCCAAATCCTCAAATATATACTTGAGAAACGCTCAGCTCCAAGCTCCAGCTCCAACAATGTGAGAAATGATGGCAATGAAGATAACACAGATGATTCGACCGGGCATCCAATAAGCATCAACTGATCTATCATCTCCTCTTCTTAATATGGCTTTTAAGTTTGCTTTTCTTCTTTCTCAATTTGTTCGAATCTACTCATTATCTATATTTCAGTATCTTCTGAATAGTAGAAGCAAAGAAGGTGTAGCATTTTGTTGTAGCTACCTTCTTTGTTGCTCCTCAGAAGCACTCGTATGTAAAAAGGGAATTTTTACATTTCTTTTTGGAATATAAACTAGCACCCAACATTGTTATTAAAAAAAGAAAAAAAGATGTATTGATTATTGTTCTATTGTTCATGCTCTAAAGTTTTTATAATTAACTAATTGCAATTTAAATACTAATCTCATATTTCGAACAATTTTCTTGAAAAGAAATCCATAAAGAATCCACATGAAATGATTAAATAGTTAAAAAGAAGTAGGCACCCTTATGGTCATCATAAACATAGATAAGAAACTACAATAAGTATGTGTCCCACATAGTGTAATTATGTTGATACGAATGTCTAACTTTTGATTTAGTTGTGAATAATTATTAGTTGAATGGTAGAATTTAACCTCCATAAAATATTTTAGAATATTCTTAGTATTCTACATAAAGCAAATGTTGAATGCAATATGAACAAGTATGTTGAATGTCATATGAACAAGTATCATATGAATCCATTATGGTTTTTTATTTTGCTATGAGGTATTGAGAAGCCTTGGTATTGTGATAAAATTTATTTACAAATTAAGAATTTCTATAATTAAGTGGAGTTAAATGTTCATGGTTAAGAATCTTGTTCCATGTTTTTTTAAAATGTATATATGTTTAACTTATATATTAATTTTTTTTATAATAATGAGCAAAGATACATCTTAACTCTACATCTAACCAAGGTTGGAAGTGATCAAATCTATTGAGATGCAAGCCTTTTGATTAGAATAACAAGAAATTTGATTCTTAACTCTACATCTAACCAAGGTTGGAAGTGATCAAATCTATTGAGATGCAAGCCTATTGATTAGAATAACAAGAAATTTGATTCTTAACTCTACATCTAACCAAGGTTGGAAGTGATCAAATCTATTGAGATGCAAGCCTTTTGATTAGAATAACAAGAAATTTGATTCTTAACTCTACATCTAACAAGGGTTGGAAGTGATCAAATCTATTGAGATGCAAGCCTTTTGATAAGAATAACAAGAAATTTGATTCATCTCGGCCATTGGTAGATCGTGAGTGAAGATGGATCTAGGTTGGTTTAATTATTAATTATAAATATAATTATTAATTTTGAGTTTTTTATTTTATTTTGTTTTATCTATTAGTTTATGTAATTTTCTTTGGTTGAAATATTTTTTTAATAATTATAATCATTTTATTTATTTATTTTTATTTTAGTTTTAATATTGTATTTTAACCTAATCAAAATATTAAACAAGACAATAAAACATTTCTACCAAACTAGATTGAATAACATCTTTTTGAGCAATAATATTAATTTAAAATATAATTAGAATCTAGTTAAATTTTATGAATTTTTTATTACTTTGTTTTTGTGTGAAATTCAAAGAAACAACTTCTCATAAAATTCTGATTTTACTATAATTGTGAAGAATTCACAACACAATCTTGTGATTCAAACAAATACTGGGTAAGTTCGAACAATAGAGGCTTGTCGTAATGGTAAAAGAAACAAGAGGGTGCGGGACCCGCAGGAGAAATCAGTTATCCAGATATTGGTTCCAAAGGACCACGCATTTCCGAGATCTTGCAATGATGTCAGAACAATACTTAAGACAAACAAATCAAACAGGTTATGAGCACGACTCTACACAAATATTCACATTTGGAATATCTCAAGGATTAAGACATTGGGTACCAGTCACTCACTGTGTGTTAACTACTACAGAAATATGCAAAATATTACGGAATATTTCCCTAAAAAATTTAAATTGATACCAATAAATGTCCAACTTTATATAGTGGCTATTTCCCTATAATAGTCTTGTCCAAATTTTTAACCATTGGTCAAATCTTACTTTTATGTCCTTCAAAATTACTAGGGTATTTGATATATTCGTTAGTCACTCCAAATTTATTTAATATTATTTGCCATATATTATTGAGATGAATAGGGCCAAAGCCAGTACGATATATTGGCATATCAGTGGATCATTCAGATGGATATGTATATCTTTGATGGATATATATTCACGTGGATTTGTTTTTGTTATTGCCAACCAGGATATGTCTTTCCTATAATTCTTTTAAGTTTTTTTAATTGTGATGAGAGACTCTCATATATCTCACGGACTTTTTATGAAACTCAGTCTCAAGCGATCAAACTCGAGAGGGATTTACTAATCTAAATATTAGTTAGAAAATAGAAAAAGATAACACCTTTTTTTATTATTATATGTGACCTAAGCATTTTAACGCCTTTGGAAAGATGCCGTATCACGCTTTATGTAAAATGATATCTGCAACTGCATTACAACAGCCATAGTGATTAGCTTTCCACGAGATTGAACCATTTTTAAGTGTTGAAATAAAATTGAACTTTCAAGTGTTGAAATAAAAATGAACTTTAATAGAGACATCACCAACCCCCTTTTGAATATTAAGTGGTGGTAATTAATCCCATTGGACAACAACCAAGAAAAACTAGGGTTTTGTTGAATAAGACGTTGCGAGTGCTACATGGTGTTATAATAGTAATTCTCATAAAAGACTATCTCTAATGGTAATATTATTATAAAACAATTAAATAAAATATATATTTTTAATAATATTATTATTATAAAATAATTAAATATAATATATTTCAATATATTTAAGATTTTTTTTTTTTTTACAAATTAGAAAAAATGATTAATATATATATAGACTTGTTTTTAGAAAAATGAAAAGGGTTGCTTCTTATGTCATGTTTGGACAACTAAAAATATAGGCCAATGTGTTTTCATGTATTTTTAATTGCAATCCCAATAAGTATATATTTTAGTTTTGGGTTGCTTCTTTGTCATGTTCGGACACCTCAAAAATATAGCCAATGTATTTTTAATTGCAATCCTAATAAGTATATACTCTATTTTTAATTAAAATTTTCATTGCAAGGAATTGTTTATCAATGTATGTATTATTTTTAAGTGATACCAATGAAGCTTATTTGGCAATGATCATGTAAATTTCAAAGTTTTCATTATTTTCAACTATAATATTCAATGCGGGAGAACAAGGAGTCTCATTGGAACATGTGCAAAATGGTTAACATCTGCCACATCTTTGTTATCACACCACCAGATCTCTGATGCTGAGAAGAGACCAACAAAAGTAACCACAAACCCATCTTTTTCCAGGTAGCTAGCCCTACTAGGTAGGAGAGGTGTCTCTCCACGAGATAACAGTCAAATGGACTAGATCAATGAGATTTTAGGCTAGGTGTAGTAGCACTAAGGTTTGATTGATTGAATTTGAGGTGATGGATGGTGAATAGGTCACGAAAGAACTAGGTCACGGAAAATAAGGATCATAATTACAGAGATATGATGGGGCAAGGTAGGCATATGTTTCAACACACTTAGGTAATTTGATGGAGTGGTTTAGACTACTAGGGTTTCAGAAAAGAGCATTGGAAACATGAATTATTTTCAATTAGAAGAAGATGAAACAAAACTGTAACTATTCCTCCAAAACAGAGCATAAGCTAATGAATTATGTGGCTTAGGAATCAATTACATTCAAAGATGGCATGAATATGAATATCACAATACATTAAAACATTTGCAAACATAAGAACAAACAATGTCAAATCACATTACCACAAGAATCCCATCAAAATATATGCAACTCAATTTGTTATTTCTTGCCAAAAGTTTGTTTACACTAGTGTTAAATGATCAAATTCTACAACATCTAACCCTTGCAATGAGAGAGGAAATCAAAGATATATACCAAAAACTACCTTCCCACTCTAAGGGGTCGAATCCTTAACTTGTAGAGTTTATCCACAAAGTGCTCAACTGGAATCCTAGTGATTAGGAGGTTAGACAACTCATCCCTATCATTCATGAAATTGATTCACTTTCACTGAAATTACATATTTACATGATGTACCTACCCCTAGATACTATTTATGACATAATTACACTTACATTTCACCATTACATATGTAAATCTCCTTGGAATCCATCAATCAACTGAGAAAACTTGAAAATTCTGCAAAATCAATCAACTGTAAAAAGCGCAACATGCTTGGAAAAAGCGCAACGTGCGTGATGAAAAGCGCAACATGCACCTTCAAAACCATTTTTCGGTGACTTCCCGAAGTCCAAATTGGGCCTAAGGTGGCTCATTGGAAATATATCCCAGTCTAGTTGTCAACAATGTGCTAAAGCTCTGACAATGGTTGAGGGAAGAACCTGAAAAACCATTTTCCCCAAAACTAGTCAAAAAGTGCAACATGTCCCTCAAAAAAGTGGCGTGAAGTTGTAGGTCACTTTTGGAGGCCTTCCTGAACTCCACATTGAGCTCATGATAACTCATTGAAAATATCTTCATGTCTATTTATCATTTGACTCATCAAGAAATTCATTTGGGCAATCCATCATATAAAAATTCATTTTTCCAAGAATACTCCACCAGTACAACAACTTTCGTGTAATAACTATATTTTGGACATTTCTCCCAAATCATAACACCTTTATACAAAATGAAGGAGGTTTTTGTTACTTGTTCTATTATTGCCAACAAAATCTTTCATTTTTTTCAAATACATCTCCATTCAGACAAAAACACATTTTGAAGAAAAATTATTCATGTGTGCATTGTAAACCCTAGGTAGCCCATAACTTGGAAAGGTTGATTTCTTAGAATTTGGCACTATTTGCAAAGTGGAGAGAACATCATATCATGTGTGTTGAGTGGTTCATATCTTTACATTTGGCCTCCCTTGTTGTAAGGCCTCTTATCTCCCTCCATATGTACTTTGCAAGGGGAAAACCCCAGGGAAAAAGGGGAACGGAAAGAGAGTAGAATTGTAGGGTTAGGGGATTATGATGGGTGAGATAAGATTAGGGGGAATGTATAAAGGGATTAGGAAGCTTAGGGAAGTGATGGGAGAGTGAAATATTTATGGAAATAGGGTAGGAAATTTGTATTACAGGGAGGTATCTAGCTGCCTAGGAAAGCATAACTAGGGTGGTAGGGTTTAGGAAATAGGGCTTGGGAATGGGAAATGAGTAAATGTAAGGGTAGTGAGGAGTGAGTTAGGGTGTAGGGAAGGTAAATGGGTGCAGGTGAAAGCAATTAAGTTTGCAAATTATGAACTGTAATATCCTAAAATAGGAAAATACTGTAATACACAACATGATAAATAAAAACTACAGCAATATGGAAATAAACTGAATACACCATAAAAATAGACAGAAAAACTGAGTTATTTTATTAATGAGGAGGTGGAATACAATCTAAAAAAGTTCTCGAAAATAGCAACACTCAAGCCGACATAGATGGCTAGAGTGACCCTCAATTCCTCTCATAGAGAACACTGCGTAACTGCTGCTCTGTTGGAGGTGATACTGTGTTGTCCCCGCTGGAAATGATGGAAATATAATTGTTTGCTGAAAAGTGATGCGTAGATAAGGTTTTTTCGGAGCTAAAAAAAATGTCATGATTTGGAATCCGGACTCTATGATGAAAACCCTGAATAACCCAGAAAGGATTTCCAGATTGGATCACCTTGGAAAATCACCCTCCTCTGGCTTGCAATACATAACTGCTGGGTATGCAGATCTGTGGCATTAACTAAAGATAATATAGCTGCAATATCACTTAATCAACTCAACGCTTTAAGGGTTGATCCCTTCTCTTGATCCCTAAGCTAGACACTTGAAATCTAGCTCCTCCTTCCACCTCTTGAATTGCAGCTTCTAGATACACAACTGTTGGAATGCACTGCAGTTTCAAGAGGGCTAAAGTTGTAGCATACTGATAGGTGATGCAATATAGATCAGACTTGATGGAAATAATCTCACCAAAGTGAGGGGATGGTCTCTCACATGATTCCAAGTTTAAATTCTTGGAACTTCCTTCCTCCACTGGATCTACACTACTGGAATGTGTAATTCCTCCAGGGGCCACTCTTGCAAGGAGGTGTGGAATAATGTCTTGATGTTGAATGTCACAATGATGCTCTTGGATGACTATAATGGATGCACAAGGTGAAGGATTGATCACTCCATAGGTTTCCTAGCTGAAATGATAAGGACTACCTTCCTTCTCTCAAACCTTAAGAAAGGAACGCATAATTTTCGAAGGGGTGAGTGTTGTAGAGAGGGGTTGAATGTGGCATCAAAGCCGGATGATGAATGGCTTCTCAAAGAAACATTTCCAGATTAGGCACTCAAAGTCCCCTGTAGATAAGGGTGGGATATCCGCTTGGAGACACCCATGTGCTAAACAACACTGTAGAATTAGCTAAACAGTTGAAGTATGCAAATAAATGTCAAACGACAATACAATATCAAAATCCAGAATGCTTTCCATGGCTGCCCTCACCTTCCTTTTATGCTTTGTGAGCCTCCCCGAGCCTTGGCCCACCTCATTACTAGGTTTTACATGTGGCCACTAGCCTCCATGAAGACTGCATTCTCTCCCCATGATCTCCATCATCTGTGAATTTACTATCCACTCCCTCCATCATGTGTGCATTTAATGCACCATTTCCTCCGTCACTGCATCATTATTCCTCCATGATCTTACTTTTATTCCTCCACTATCTCCATCATCTTCCTCATTAATGCTCCATGATCTCCACTCTTCCTTCATCAATACACTACTCCACTACTCCATAATGCTGGTCCACTACATAACTAACCCACATTCACACAACAGAAGTGGATTTTATTCATCTATTGGGTTTATGGATCCCTCCACCCTTTTTATATTTACTTAACTAATTAAGAAAGTAAGAACTCTATTATAAATAAATTAAACTAGCATTGAACATAATAGCCTATATGTAAGTTAGAAAGCAAATGATAAACACATTTCTACTTAGAAGTGTTATAATCAAATTGATAATTGAAATTTCAAAATTACACTCATTAATTTTTTTTTTATCTAACTAAATTAAATGAGGCATAACTTTAATATCATATATTTTTAAGTTTCATAAACATTAATGGGAGGTAATTCTTGCGCTTAAATTTTTGTAGACCAATTGGTCACATCATGGAATTCCCAATAAGATTAGCATCACAAGTCAAGTGACCTTGGTGTATGGCCATAGAAATTTAACTCATTGTCATTGAAATTAGATTCTAGTAAGAAAAACATACTTCTATATACGATGGGCACACAAGAATTACATTACTATCAATCCAAGTCTCATTTCATTACCCATAATAACATTCAACTGAGGTTTTTTGTTTGTGTGTTGGGAATTATTTGGCTTTGTGGTATGCAACTTTTAAAAAACACACAAAGTGGAACACTTTATACATTGTATGGAAATTATCTCTCTAAAAATGAATAAAGGTCACTACAAAAGCTGTCATTGCCATTCAAAAAGCCCCATCAGACTATAAAGATCCAAACATCTCTCCTGATCAATATATCCTCTGTCAATGAATGCACTTGTTGTTGCAATACAATTTTAAATGGTGATATACTATAATACTCTCTACATCTAACAGTAGAGCTTCGCTATACAACGACTTTAGTAGTTCATTTTTTCACGTTTTTAGTTAAAGATATTTAGTTAGCTAAAATTAAATAGATTGAGTATTTTGGAATATTTGATGGACATGATCACCTCAGTAAAATAGTTAGGCTTGTCTCCTATCTATCAAATATTCCAAATTTGCAAAAGGGACAAGAATCGCCAATATATTGGAATTGATTTTCCCCAATATTTCACATCTCGGTAGTACCCAGACGCTCCCATAAGTAAACAAAAGAATATTTGTGTTGACAAAAGTAGTAGGTTACATAATATTTGCATGTTCATGCAGTGTACTCGAATCATGTTGAACCAGCAATATTCAGCATCATTATTTTATATTTTTTTTGATAAGTCTAATATAGTTCAATATATTTAAATACCAGATACTCCATCATGAAATTTCCACTTCTCACTTTTTTATAGAGTAGCATATCCTTTTGCATTTAAATTCAAAGTAATTGAGTGAGCTATATACATACAAAAACAAGGCATGAACCCACAAAATGTAATTTCATTGTTGTTGTCTTCACTTGCTCTCAGAGTCGGCGGCCATCAATTTAGAGAATGGAAAAGTTGGTGTTTGTTGTGCACACAAGAGAGCCATTCTAGACAACCATATGAAAACCATATACTAGTGGAAGATATAGGTTCAGTGAATGGTGGAAGGCCTAAAAAACATTTTATTCCAAGTTCCCTCTTCACTTAGGGAATTGTTTCCAACATCCCTTTTCGACTCTTTGGTGGAAATCATGACATCCTCAACTGCTTGTATAGATCCTCCTTTCGATTTCATGAATTTCATCTTCATCATTATGTAGCCTTCATATTCTAGTTTCTCTTCATATGGCATCGACCATCTATCAATTTCCTTCATGAGCCATATCAATCGTATCATCCTTATATTAACAAGAAAGTGATACTCATGTCCACATCTGGATTTTCTTCATTCAAATACCTTTTCCAAGTGCTGTTACTTTTAGGATCTTCCATCCAAAATCAGTTGTATATGACATCTATGACATCTACAAATTTATTTCGGTAGCCATGTTTCAACCCAACTGGATGTTCAAAAATAAAAATGAATATCAAATGAAAGTTACCTTTTATGATGTCCTTTCTTCTCACTCTAGTAAATTCTTAAGTTGTGGGATTTTGACTTTTAGTCAAAGAATACTAGAGGTAACCACAAACCTACTTCAAACTCTAGGATCTAGCCTTCCTAGGGTTTAGAGAGGGCTCTCTCTTTAAAGTTTAACTTTGTTTTAATTTATGAATATTAGGCTAGCTATGAAAGTGAAATTTTGGTTTGGTTTTGTTGGATTTGGTGGGAAAATTTCACTTGGAGGGATAGATAGAGAGAAATCTACTTGTCCATTGGGCTATGGAGTCTAATTCAAGCTAGTAGAACTACGATCAAGGCCTAAAAGGTCAAATTTCTTGAGGGCAAGATAGATAACCATCAGAGATCTTTGAAAATTGTTTTTTGAGATGGTATGATCGGGATAAAGGGCACTTAAGGATCATTTGATCCAGAAAAGGGAAGTAGTAGATAGAGGTCAAATGAGAGAGGGAGAAATTAAGGGTTCACTACACCATAAATCAGAATAAAACCAAGAAATGATAACCAGTTAAAAACAGGGCGCTATTAACATGTCCTGTACTAATACTCCTAGTTATACATTCTAATTTATAATTAAAACACAGATGTATGCATGTAACAAAAGAAGATAACAATGACAAGTTCTAGAGAGTACTTCACTCCAAATAGCTTATCACAGGGATCCTGAAGTATGATGCGAAATAGTTGATCGAGTCTACTACTCAAAATCGAAATCTAGAGCCTTCAAGTCAACAAAATATCTATAGTAATCTCCAACAATTTTATTCCACATAAAATACTTCAAAAGAGTGAAGTATTTATACTTAATGTTTTACAAAATATCCTAGATGACTTCTAGGAATTAACTTAGGAAAATAAAACATCTTACAACAATAATAGTGACAGCTGCTTAACAAATCAGCAAGTTGTCCTATTTATTTAAAAGAAATAGAAACTGTTTTAGGATAAGAAGCAGCTGGCTGCTTACGTGTCCTCTTTGCTGGCTCTTTAGATATTTTTTAGAATCTAACTTTCCTTCACTGATACTCTTTCTTACTGATACTCTTTGTTACTAATACTCTTTCATTTCGGATACTCTTTAATTTCAGATACTCTTTAACCTTTAGTCAATCTGCTTTACTGCTGTAAAATCTGTTTTGATAGTGAAATCAGCAAAATAGATTTTTTTCTTTTTCATTTGTTTATCTTTCATTCTTCATAATAAATCAGTCAATGCTTGTCAATCCTCATTTTTAGGAATTTGGATATTTTTTAGTTTCCTAAAATTCTCATAAGCTTCAGTATACCTAGAAAATGTGGGCTTGATGATAAATAGGTGTTTGATCTCATACTGCAAATAAAAAAAATCTTTAAAACTTTTTAGCAATACTTTTCCTGTGGAAATGCCTTGACCTGTTGGATTATTCACCTGCTCCTTGGCATATTTTCTTATCTTTTTTTCATAATCATTTTGAGGCATTAACTTATAATTAATAACCATGATATCAGGAAGTCCTTTTTGCCTTAAATTGGTGAATTTAACCATGAATCTGGTTATAGCAGTATTCATACCCTCACATTTTTCTTCAAGTTGCCTCATTAAATTTCTTTTGGTGGTAAATTTCTTTTGGTGGTAAATTTCCTAATTTCTAGGATAGTTGTTGTCCTGTCATTGATTTTTAGTTCTTCCAATTCATGTCTATTCTTACTGTTGAGGAAATTGATTAATCTTACAGCATGTTCTGGTTTATGAGCCAAATCAGTCTGTGTCTTTTGGATTTCTACTTGGGTTGCCAATAATAAGTCTCTTTGCTCAAAAATTACCTGAATTGAAAGCCATACATCATGGATGGCTTCAATTAGATTATTCCATAGGTAATTGTTTATGTATGATATCTGATCCTTGAGAGTTAATTCTTTTTGTAACTGCTTTACCTATTCACTCAATCTATTTGCATTTTGTTCATGTATTTTAGCATCTATCTGAGTTGATTTGTTTGTCTTCTCAAGATTTTCAATTATATTTGTTAATCTGTTAATTTCAATTGTCTTCAAGGAAATCTCTTCCATTTATTTCACTAGTTGATTGCTTTCATCTGTAGGTTGCAATGTTGTTGCGGAGGATTCAATAGCTGAAGATGTTGAAGAAGTCACTGGCACTATAGTTGCCAATGGTTCTTTGGGTGCCAACTTTTCTCCTAAATCTGAAGGCTCTGCTGCATTGATGACTCGAATGACTGTAGGAACCACTGGTTCTTTTACTGTCTCCTTTTCTTGGACAAGTTGGTCCATCTGTACTTCCATTTCCTTAATCTGAGCTGTAAGTTGAAGTATTAAACTCATCATTTCATTGTTTTCCTTTTGATCCTGTAAGACTTCCTTTGTCTGAGGATGCTCACTTTGAGGTTTGAGCTATTTCCTCAAGGCAACTATATCCTCATTTTTATTTTTTACCAATGCTTCTGCTCCTTTGATGTTTGTAGGATCATATCCTACTTGCAATACTAAATCTTCTAAGGCTTTAATCCTTAGATCCTTTGAATATAATGAAGCTTTATCCATCTTCATTTGATCTTGCATATTAGAGATGGTATTTTGAATCTTATGAGCACTCATATATTTTGTTCTAAATGTGGAATACAACATCTCTGAGGTTTCCCTATCAAACTCAATTTTATTTAATTCATGAATTTTGTCTGTAGCTACTTCGATATCAGCTTTCTTATAGTCAACAACTGTCTTTGGCACTAATACTGTGGAATGTAATACTGACATAATCAATTTTTTAGTTGAATAATCAAATGCTGATAGGAATCTATTTTGATTACCTTGCTTTTGCTTTAAGAGCTGAGAATATTTTTTTTTTTTCATTTCCTCATTCTTCAACTTGATTTGCTTGTATTTCTCCTTAATATCCAAATCCTTTTCCTCAGCTGAATGTGAGGAAGAAGCCTCCATACTTTGTTGCCTTCCCATCATCTGGGTATCTTCGTTATTCAGTTGTTATTCATTCTGATTTGGCTCACTGATAACTACAGTAGCTAGATTGGTCTCTGGAAAATTAATGTTGGTATTCAAGGGTTCTGTTTCTTCAACATCTATGGTTAGTTTACCTTTAGCTGATGTATCTAATTTTGGGCTTTTGTTGTAAATGATCTTAAACTTTGTTTCTGTTGTAGTCTCTGCAGTATAAGCTCCCTCTTCTCTGATTCTCTTAGTGGATGTATCTGGCTATTTGGTAATTTCCAAAGTGGGACTAGTATTCCTTTGGTTTACTGCCTCTGTTAAAGTGTTTTCAAGCCACTCAATTTTATTAGAAAAATTCTCTATTTCTGGTTTTGATTCATGGATAAAGGGCGTCAATTTACATTTTACCCTTAGTTTACTTAAGATCCCTTGTGGATCATAATTCCTTGGGAAACATTCTTCCAATTTATATTCCAGTAATTGATTTGCTGCTTCCTTTTCTGCATCTCTATAATTACATATGAATCGCCCAATTTCATTTTTAAGTTTAAATTGGGTCTTCTTCTTCACTGCCATGAAATTAATAGAATCATAATTTAGGATCTCCCTGATGTACTCCAAGGCAAAGATCCTCATTGATGGATGCTTGGGTAACTTGTAAGACAACAAGTTTGATCCAAAAACTCTAATTTCAGTGAATTTCTCATACAAATACCAGTTACCAACTTTTCTTTGTTTTGATAACTGCAATATTTTCTTCATTTCCTCACCTATTCTAGGCTGCTTTGTTTTAGTCAACATGGTGGTTATTGGATGTAAAAAAAACTCTGCAAACTCTGAATAACTAAAATTTGTGCCTTCTTTTCTGAGTATGGATGTCCAAAAGATAACAGATAGAGGTTTTTCTTTTATATCCAATTTTTGAAGTGAAATTGAAAAGCTCTCTGGTTGAAAGAAAAGAAACATGTGGAAAAGATAGGAGGTATATCTAAATACTCCTTCCAACTATAAATTAGTCAACTGATAGTGAATACTATCAGCAACGAAACCAACATAGTCAAAGATAACTAAAGGTGGTTGACTTGGAGAAAAGGTGGACAAAAATCCCAAGATAGACTCATCAGTGTGCTCATCAGTGAAATACCCAAGGATGAAGGAAAGCATGGAGATTACATGCCTTGATCCTTCAGGGAATTTAGTAGTTGAATATGGAGGATTTAACTTGGGAATTTCAACATGCATAGGCATGAAAGTCTAAAAAGTCATAAACCTTTTAGGGAAATCTAGGCTAATGTATAGCTTAGTGAGGGCTTCAATATACAAAGGGGCTGCTTGGGGTTCTTATTGAAGCTGCAACATTTGGTTTATTGACTCTGTAGTGATGGCAAATAGGACCTCTTTATTTGCATTCACAATAGCTCTTTGTTCAGGAATATAGTATTGGTGACATAATCTGATAATTTCTTGACAAGGGTGAGTCAGAGGGACTACATATTTAGGCAGATTGGATTCCGAAAGATGAATTTCTTCATGATCATCTAAAGACTTCTCAAAACACTAGTTGTGGATATCTAACAAATTGAATTCAACTATGGGATCAACTATTTTGTAGTCAATATCAGCTAGGGTAATGGGTTCAATATCAACAACTAGGGGTTGTAATGAATTGACTACAATTGCAATATTTGGAGTCATGGAAGGAGTAGGTTAAAGAGCTTTTAAACCTTCAGGCTTGCTTACACTCTGTTTTTTAGGCATCTTTATTGGCTTCTGCAAGTTTAAACAGTTTGCAGAGGCAATTTTACTATAGCAGAGGCTTAATTTGGCAAATTTGGGCAAAATAGAGTCTCTTTTTGGGTTTTTTACCCAATTAGGTTTATCAAAGAAATTCTGAGGCTTAAAAACTAGTATAAAACAAAAAACAGGGGTTTTCTATGTTTTTTTAACTGAAAAATGGGCTAAAACTCTGTTGAAAGGGTTTACAGAATATTAGGGCACTTGTAGAGGATTTCTGGCTTATTACAGAGCTTGAAATGGATTACTAAATTGTGAAAAATGGATAAATTTATTTGAAAAAGCGCGCAGTAAACAGATAGGGTTTCTGGGAAAATTTTGGGAGAGTTTGGCCTGTTTTTGGGACTTTTCGGCAATTGGATTAATCAATTTCTTAACTTTAAACTTCTCTTCTTTCTAAAAAGTTTTTCTCAATTTGGTTGCAGGTTGAATTCTGAGAAAAATACCTGTTTCAATGCAGGTATCGGCTCTAAAAGGGTCTTTTATTGTTTTTGGTCAAATTTATGGCTTCAGCAGTTCATCTGGAGCAGGTGCAGCTCCTTAATAGTCTTCACGAGTTTCAGGGAAAATTTTCGCAGGTTTTGGGCATAAAAAATGGTAGAAACAAGCTTTATCAGGTTTTATCTACAGTCGGGGAGGCAATGTGCTGGTTTAAATGTGAAAGATAAATGAATAAAGGTTTAACAAATTTTTTTATCAAAATGTATGAATCGCATTGAATGCAGGTCTTGTCCGATGGGAGAGCATTTTCGGAATGCAACGGACGAAAACCGCCAATGGTTATCATGTAGGCTTTAGGTGGTAAGCTGTTTTAACCTTGACGAATGTGATCGAATGAGGGAATGCCATGTAGAGGAGAGAGAAATGGGTAAAATCACCCATTTCGCATGGATATGGTGTTTGAAGGGTCGGGCATGTTTTTCACACGATATTAAGTTCTGTCCATCAGATCTAAAGGTTTAAAGTGAACGATCGTGATCACTTCGGGAGTTGCATTGAAAATAGAAAGGTGGGATTGGGCTTTTGTATAGGCATAAGGGTTAATATGTGGTGGGGGAATATGGTTTAAAACATATATGAAATGTTGTTAATAAAACATATGCGGACAAGCTAATATATATTATATAGTGTTTTAAACCTTTTTAGATGGTTTAAAGACCATAGGGGTGGAATACATGAATAATGATAATTTTTAGACCAAAGGGCTTCATAATTTTTTTGTTTGCGCATATGGGATAATAGACTTTGTTCCAAAAGTTATAATAGTGGGTTTTTTGGGATATTTAGATATAACAGAATTAATAACTAAGGGAGGGTATTTCTTAAGGATTTAATAAAAGTATTTTAAAGGTTAATATGAAAGGGTTGTATAATAAAAACAAAATACATATTATCTCTAAGTATATTATAAAATCAAGCATTTCTCATCTTTATATTTCTTTCACTAATACTTAGGATAAATGTAATTCTGTGGGTTTTTGTGAATGCTTATGAAGGGATGAAGTTAATAATTCTAGGGCTACAATTTTACTAAGTAAGAATGTGTATTTACTTAGGAAAAAGGGGTTATAATGTATGAATGAAGGATAAATGATAATAAATGAGGATTTAACACAAGAACTCAATATTTTTAACTAACCAGTCATAGAGCCTTGGGTCTGGTCCCAACAAAAGTCATAGAAATGCTCTGAGCCTGTTTGACTGATACCTTAGAATACTGAATACTCATAGGGGAGGGGAAATTAGTGATTTTTCCTGATGATTTATTATTTACATGATTGCTCCACTCCTTTCTACCTACCCAACTTCTATTTCTAACATTTTTTCTTCATTTTGTAGGTGCATTTAGGCTTGCAACCTTAAAAAAATTTCTTTCAAAGCATAAAACTATCTAAATCAACCTTATTTCATCCGAGGGCTCGGATTAAACTGTTGAGCTCCTCATTATTATCTACCTATCTACTGATTTGTCAAGTTTAAATTGTTTGACAAATCTTTATTCTCTATCTAAAACATGAAATTGAAAGCATGAAAAGTTAAGATTAAACTACTTAACTGATCATGGATTATGGCATTTATTGAAACTTGGCACATAATCATTATTCTCGCAGTAAAAAGTAAAAGTAGTGGCATTTGGCCTTGCTCACTTTCAAGTCTTATTTATATCTTTTTTCTTTTGGGGTATATATTTTTTTAAGTCCTTTGATTTTTCTTTTAGGAATTTTGACCCTCTTTTTGACATTTTATTATTTTTCATTTTTTTAAAATATGGGAAAACAACTCGCAGAAAGCAAGGTATGTACATATTTACAAGACTATCAAAATCAATTCAAAATTCTATGAATCCTATTATTATAGGACCCTAACAATGGCTCGACATGGGGATGACATTTCCTGGTGAAATATCAAGAACTTTCAGACTAGTAGCCTTTGAAATTTGACTGTGATGACCTTGTAAATGTCTTATGATATCTGCAACTTATTCATATTTGTGATATTTACCTCTCAAGGCTTAGGGCCTTTTCTTCGGGCTTCAACTTTGCTAAGGAAACATCCAATCCAATCTAAACTTTGCAATGTATATGTACAATGATCAAAGTAAATAAAAACTAACTATTTGTTAACTCAGGGGAGTAGTAGTGCTTTAGCATTTTTCCATTAACTGGTCCTTCTTGCAGATATGTTCCATCCGATTCTTTCAAAAAGAAAGCATTATTCCCTCTATATCCATAAATTACATAAGGTCCTTTCCATAGAAAATCAAATTTTCCATGTTTTCCTTTGTATTCTCTTCTAGAATCCCATTTTAAAACTTTATCTCCTATGTAAAAATCATCCTCTTTAGTCTTTTTATCATAGATTTTCTTGATCTTATCCTGAATGACTTGAGATTTAATATAAACTTCTTCCCTTGTTTGTTGCAAGTGAATAGTTTAATTTATCCTTCTTTGGATGTCATTTGTTTCAACCTGTAATTCTTGGGTAATTTTCATCACCGGTACACCTAGGGAGGAAGGGAAAAAAACATCCATTCCATAAACAAGTTGGTAAGGTGAAGTACCAATGGATTTTTTAGTAGTAAGTCTATTTGCCCATAAGGCATTGACTAACTTTTTATTCCAAGTATTTTTGTTGTCTTCAAGTAATTTTTTGATGATATTTACCAAGCTTTTGTTTGAAGATTCAGCTAGGTCATTACCTTGGGGGTAATATTCAGTAGAATGACCTAAGGTAATATGGTATTTGTGGAAAAAATCAATCATTTTCTTGGATTTGAATGCTGCTACATTGTCAGTAATTATCTTTTGGGGGCATCCAAATCTTGAAATAATGTTTTTTTCTAGGAAGGAGATAATGACAGTATCTGCGGATTGCCTGGAGGATGTGGCTTCAATACACTTGGTAAAATAATCAGTGGCTGTCAAAATCCACTTATGTTGGCCTGAAGAGGGGGGGTGAATTTCACCAATGAAGTCTCAACCCCATTGTTGAAATGGCATTTCAGTTGAAATAGGCTTTAAAGGGAGGGGTAATAATTTCTTATTACCCTAAAAAAATTGGCACTTATGACATGAAGTAACATATTTTTTGACATCAGCAAACAAGGTAGGCCAGTAAAAGCCAGCTCTCAGGATTTTGTCTGTAGTAGTTTTCCAGTATAAATGTCCTCCACAGTCACCTGCATGAAATTCTTCAAGTATTTTGTTAGCTTATTCCTTTAGTAAATAATTTAGTAAAATCCCACTATGATCTCTCCAAAAAAGTACATTATCTAAGATACAAAATCTTACTGCTTTAAGTTTAAAAAATATAGCTTTGCTTCTTGACAATCGAGGAGGAGATTGTAAGTTTTGTAATACAAATATGATATATGTATACCAAGGTGAGTCTAAAAAGGCTTCATTGAGAGATGTAGTCGCCATCTCTTCCTAATCATGTACTTGAGCAATAAAATTTATGTCTAGGGCATTACAATTGGATTCAGACATAAGTCTGGCTAATCCTTGACCTTTAATGAGCTTGGTGGATTTTATCTCTATGTCATATTCTAAGATAGTGGCAATCTACTTACCTCTTCTTCGATGAGGACTATCCTGAGTAAGAATGCCTTTAACTACAAAATTTGGGACATAGGAAATAATGTGTGAGTAGAGAATATAAACTCTAAAGTCTTTAATGGATTTAACCAAGGCTAGGGCTTGTTTTTCCACAATGTTGTACTTCAAAGGGGCATCTCTAAGAGTGTTACTGAAGAAAGCTATAGGCTGTTCAAATCCTTGGTCATTTTTCTGCAGTAAAACTACAGCAATGGTGTGTTGTGAAGCAAATGAAAAAATGATGAAGTCTTTCTTAAAATAAGGACTTATTAGGACTGGAGTTTTGGTTAAGGCTTGTTTGATAGAGTGAAATGCTTGCTTAGCCTCAACAGTCCATCTAAGAACAAAATATTTTTTGAGCATGTTATTGAATTCTCTAATTATCTCAGCTAAGTTAGATATCAATTTTCTTAAAAAAATTATCTTACCTAGAAAAGCTTGTAATTCTTTGATGTTTCTTGGTGGGCTGAGGTTCATAATTGCTTCTATCCTAGCAGGATCTATCCTAATTCCTTCTTTTGAGATTATGTGTCCTATTAACTTACATTCTTCTAATCCAAGTAGAATTTTCTTAGGATTTAAAGAGATGCCATATTTCCTACACTTAATAAAAACTTGTCTCAAATGATCCTAGTGTTCATTATCTATTTTGGAAAACACAGCAATGTCATCTAAGTAAATTACTAAGAAATCATGTATTTCCTTTGCAAAAGCTATGTTCATAGCTCTTTGAAGGGTTCCTCCTACATTCATTAGACCAAAAGGCATTTTTACATATATAAAAGTGCCCCAAGGAGTAGTAAATGTTGTTTTAGCTTGGTCTTCTTCTTGGACTAGGATCTGGTTCTATCTTGAAAAGCCTTCTAACCGTAAAATACTTGAAGAACCCACTACCCTTTGTAATATGTGGTCCATTTTAGGTAAACGGTAATTATCCTTTAAGGATACTTTGTTAAGATTTCTAAAGTCAACACACAGTCTAATTTCTCATGTTTTCTTTCTCGTTGTGACTAGGTTGGAAACCCAATCAAAATATATGATTGGTGCAATGATCTGGGCATCATACATTCTTTTAATTTCTTTTTCAATTAAAGGTAATAACACAGGGTTAATTCTTCTCAACTTTTGTTTGAATGGCTTTTGATCTTCTTTTATTGGAATTTTATGTTGGATTATGTTTGTATCATAAGATTTTAAATTTTCATAACTCCAAGCAAAAACATCTTGATATTCCTTTAAAAGCTCAATATATTTATCTTTCTCTTGTTGAGGTAAAATTTTGGAGAGTTTGATTATTTTTGGTTTTAACTCTGTACCAATGTTACATTCTTCTATGTCAGATCTTACTAGCTCCATTTTTGGTTTTCTAGCTACATCATTGGAGTCAAAAAGATCTTCTAAGGGGGTTAGAATTTTAGGTAAAAAATTATCCTTAAGATTCAATATGTCTGATTCATCTTCAATAATTCCTTCAATCTCTACTTTCTCTAAGCTATCTATATCGGCTTGACTAAATCTAGTAGGTTTATCAAACTTTATTCTATTTACATCTAAGATATTTAAATCTATTTCACAATCCAAATAATTATTTATAGTAGAATTTGTATCTATAATACAATTTTGAAATTCTACTTCATTGTTCATAAACTTGTAAATCTGTTCATCCTGAGAAAATTTTTTCCAATACTTAAGATTATCTGGAATTATTGGCCTATGTTTGACTTCAGCAGTATATCTATGATTAGTTTGGAATGGTAAATTGCATGTACTAGAAAAATTTGCAAGACAATGAGCTTGTATATTTTGTTTTCTAGGTATAACAACAAACTTACATTCCAATAAATCATTAGTTAAATCTATGAAAATGTCTCTATATCTTCTTAGTCTAGGATTATAAACAGAATACACTCCATTTACTTGTTTTATGATCAAATCTAAATCTCCCATGATTAAAATTCTTTTTCCTCCTGAGTTCCTAATTATTTAGAGTCCTAGGAAAAGGGATTCATACTCAGCCATATTGTTTGTACATTTGAAATTGAGCCTGAAAGCATGACCTTCAGAATGATTAGTCTTCATATTTGTTATCCTGACTCCTGCTCCTACTCCTAACTTATTAACTGAACCATCAAAGTCTAAATTCCATGAGATTCATGAAAAATATTATCATTGTTTGGCACTCTCTTTTTATCTACTAGTTCAGTTTGAATTTCATTTTTTTTAGAGTTACATAGGATAAAAAAAACAAGGTCAGTTGGTGTAGAGTAAATGGGGTAATTTTTAGATATTTCAACACTATTGACCATGTACTTCATTAATATTTCCCTATATAACTTCTTAGGCTGGAAAAAAACTAATATAGTAGCATAAGACATGTCCAATTGTAGAGATCCCTGTAACTTTGCTCCCCATGAGCGAGAAAGTATCATTCCATATTTACGTGGGATATCAGCTACTACAATGTCCATTAATATAATCTTACCAGGGTATTGAACTAGTGTTACACACAAATCCTTAATTAAACCTAGGCATTTAACTTTAGTTGAATCAAAAGAAAAAAAATCTTTGTATGGCCTTGTAATTTCTAGATTCAGAGTTTCCATGATGGCTTTGAGCATTAGATTATGGGAAGCTCCTGAATCTAGCATTGTGTTATGTAAAATTTGATCATGAATGGCGAGACTAATATAAAATGGAGGAAGTGCACCATCTGTGTGTTTTCCATTTACATCTAGGCCAAAAATAGACTATGGCTGATCATTATTTAGATTTATGGAGTCTTCTCCATCATTCATATTTAATGCCTCAGTTATGGTTGATTTATATAAGTCATTTTTTACCAATTCAGTCAAAGGAATTGGCATTTTAAGCTTTGCAATTTTCGACTGTATGTTGAATGTAGATTGAGTTTTACTAATTTGAATTGATTCTTCTTTGGTAATTGTAGTTTGTGTTTGTTCGTCTTGTTTTTTTACAGTTGTTTTTTCATTTTCAAGTGTTTTGGGATTCTCTGCTTGTGTTTCTTGTGTTTTACTACTTCTAACTTTATTTTTAGGGATTATTTGTGAAGCAGTAGATGTTCTTTCAGACTTAGAATTTTCAGCAGATGTTTTTGAAGTAACACTTTTTGGATCTACTGTTTTAGGATCGGTAGAAGGTTTTTTGGGACCTAAATTTGTTGTTTTTACAGAATTAGAAGCTTTAGTAGAAATATATTTTTGTGAATATTTTTTAGTTTGAGCAACTTCATCAATAATAGCAACAATTTTAGGGCCTGATGTTTTTTTAGGACTAGAAATGTTTTGGGAGGAATTTAAGTTTTTCTTATTTTCTCTTGGGAGAATTTGCAGAAATTTTGTTTTGGGAGCTTCTACTTTTTTCTGATTCTAAGTTTGGGAAGTTTTCTTAGTAGAAGAATCATTGTTTTTCTTGTTTATAAGGTTATATTGACTGTGTGTTTCATTTATTGCATAATCATAACCTTGTTTATAATCAAAGGATTCATTAGAATCTAATTTGAGTTGTTGAAGTTCAAATAATCCCTGGTCTTCCTAGGTTAGGAAAATGGTACTATTGTCATCTATTCCCATTAAATTAATAGTATCCTCCTCATCATCATTTTTATTCTGATAAATTTTAGCATAGTTCGCTTAGAATGGTGGCCTTATTGTTTGGTCTGGGATTGTTTCTTTTTCTTTTCCAGAATTTATGTTTTTTCTAAAATTGGGATTTCTGATCTATTTTTGGTTATCCCACTGAGGTCTTCTCTATATATTATGTAGTCTATAAATCACTCTTTCTAAGGTTTTAGCTATAATATCCATTTTTGTGTCTGAATTAGCATTTTCTTCTTTAATGGTCACTCTTCTTTCATTTCCGAGTCTAGATTTTCTAGCTAAAATGTTCCATTTCCCCAATAATTGAATTGATCACTTTTGCATTTTTTCTGGTTATGTTCAGATTCTTTCCTTAATTTGTGGTTACACATTTTATCAACCATACTCAGTGAAACACAGCAACTAATAAGGAGTAGGTTTAAGATTTGCAAGGATAGAATTATAGACACTATTATATCTGGTGCAGTAATCTTGGACTGACTCATTTGGAGCTCTTTTTAAGGAATCAAATTCAGAAAAAATTTGGAGGGGGTTCTTTTCCTTTTCCCATTTATTTAAAAAAATGTAAAAAAGACAACTAAATCAGTTACACTACCAACAGCTAAATCTTTAACCATTTCTTAACTGCTCCTGTTAAAGTCTGTGCAAACAGTCTTATTTGAACATCTGAGTCATCAATTTCATAAATTTCAAAGAAGTCTATCATCTTAGTAATGTGTTGATGAGCAATATATTGATTAGTGCCATCAAACATTGGTATTTTATTTTGATAGTCTTGTGGCATATCATGAAGTTGTTGTGGTAGGACAAGGGGAGCATATCTAGCAGCCATAGCTTGAATCTTAGCTTGGCTATGAGGTAAGGTAGAAATTCTTGGAGCTGTACTGGAAATGATAGTAGATGAACTAAATATTGTATTTGAAGTGCTGGGAAATGAGGATGATGTATTTAAGAAATCAAAAGGTGAACTGATGGATATAGTGGATGAAGTGATTGTTGGAAATAATACTCTAGGTTTTAGAGGTAACCTAGGGATAAATGGATCTGTAGATGATCTGGTAGTAGAATTTATGAATGATGTAGTAGCATACAAAGAAGAATCTCTAGTTGGAATTATTGTGGTGTGTAATTGAGAAACTGGAGTTCTATTTGCATAAGTCAACAAGTGAGCTAATTCAATAGCTCCATCAATATCCTTTAGAATAGTAACATTAATTTCTTCAATTTTAGTCTGATATTCAACTTTCTTAGATTTAGAACTTACTACAATAGATTTCTGTTTTGCATTAAAAAATGAAATAAAAGTAGGGTCTAAAACAACAGTTTTCAAATCACTTTCAGATTTAATTTTAAATAAGGAATGTTCAAATTTCAGATCAAAATGAATATCTTGTAGACTCACAAATTCTCTTGGTAATGAATTGACTCTTATTAATGATATTTCATCCTCTAAGTTTTCTATTTGTTTTTTTCTTTTTACCAATTTGGTCAGGATCATCTACTTTAACAGCAGGCTTAAGATCCGGGTTAGACCTGGTATAATAGACTTTCCTAGAAGCTAGAATTACAATTTTTCAATACCCACAACCTATAAAAGCAATCTTAAAGTAAAAGGATGAATTAAATGATTCCTTTAAGACTAATTTTATGACTGAGGATTGGTTAGCTTCCCCAGTGGAGTCACGAGTAATGTTATCACTCTAGTAAATTCTTAAGTTGTGGGATTTTGGTTTTTAGTCAAAGAATACTAGAGGTAACCACAAACCTACTTCAAACTCTAGGATCTAGCCTTCCTAGGGTTCAAAGAGGGGTCTCTCTTTAAAGTTTAACTTTGTTTTAATTTATGAATATTAGGCTAGCTATGAAAGTGGAATTTTGGTTTGGTTTTGTTGGATTTGGTGTGAAAATTTCACTTGGAGGGATAGATAGAGGGGAATCTACTTGTCTATTTGGCTATGGAGTCTAAGTTAAGCTAGTAGAACTAGGATCAAGGCCTAAAAGGTCAAATTTCTTCAGGGCAAGATAGACAACCCTTGGAAATCTTGGAAAATTGGTTTTTAAGATGGTATGATCGAGATAAAGGGCACTTAAGGATCCTTTGATCCAGAAAAGGGAAGTAGTAAATAGAGGTCAAACGAGAGAGGCAGCAATTAAGGGTTCCCTACACCGAAAATTAGAATAAAACAAAGAAATGATAACTAGTTAAAAACAGGGTGCTATTAACATGTCCTATAATAATACTCCTAGTTATACATTCAGATTTAGAATTAAAATATAGATGTATGCATGTAACAAAAGAAGATAACAATGAGAAGTTTCAGAGAGTACTTCACTCCAGATAGCTTATCACAGGGATCCCGAAGTATGATGTCAAATAGTTGATCCAGACAGCTACTCAAAATCGAAATCCAAAGCCTTCAAGTCAACAAAATATCTATAGTAATCTCCAACAATTTTATTCCACACAAAATAATTCAAAAGAGTGAAGTATTTAATGTTTTACAAAGTATCCTAGATGACTTCTGGGAATTAACTTAGGAAAATAAAATATCTTACAACAATAACAGTGACAACTGCTTAACAAATCAACAAGCTGTCCTATTTTATTTAAAAGAAATAGAAACTATTTTAGGATAAGAAGAAGTTGGCTGCTTATGTGTCTTCTTTGCTGGCTCTTTAGATATTTTTTAGAATTTAACTTGCCTTCACTGATACTCTTTCTCACTGATACTCTTTATTACTAATACTCTTTCATTTCGGATACTCTTTAATTTCAGATACTCTTTAGCGTTCAATCAAACTGCTTTACTACTGTAAAATCTATTTTGACAGTGAAATCAGCAAAATGGATTTTTTTATTTTTTATTTTTTTGTCTTTCATTCTTCATATTAAATCATTCAATGCTTTCCAATCCTCATTTTTAGGAATTTGGATATTTTTTAGTTTCCTAAAATTCTCATCAGCTTCAGTATACCTAGAAATTGTGGGTTTGATGATAAATAGGTGTTTGATCTCATACTGCAAATAAAACAAATCTTCAAAACTTTTCAGCAATACTTTTCTTGTGGGAATGCCTTGCCCTGTTGGCTTATTCACCTGCTCCTTGGAATATTCTCTTATCTTCTTGTCATAATCATTTTGAGGCATTAACTTATCATTAATAACCATGATATCAGGAAGTCCTTTTTGCCTTAAATTGGTGAATTTAACCATGAATCTGGTTATAGCAGTACTCATACCTTCACATTTTTCTTCAATTTGCCTCATTAAATTTCTTTTGGTGATAACTTTCCTAATTTATAGGATAGTTGTTGTCCTGTCATTGATTTTTAGTTCTTCCAATTCCTGTCTATTCTTGCTATTGAGAAAATTGATTAATCTTACAGCCTGTTCTGGCTCATCAACCAAATCAATCTGTGTCTTTTGGTTTTCTGCTTGGGCTCCCAATAATAACTCTCTTTGCTAAAAAATTACCTGAATTGAATGCCATACATCATGGATGGCTTCAATTAAATTATTCCATAAGTATTTTTTTATGTATGATATCTGATCATTTAGAGTTAATTCTTTTTGTAACTTCTTTACCTCTTCACTCAATATCTTTGCATTTTGTTCATGTATTTTAGCATCTATCTGAGTTGATTTGTTTTTCTTCTCAATATTTTCAATTATCTTTGTTAATCTCTTAATTCCATTTGTCTTCAAGGACATCTCTTCCATTGCTTTCACTAGTTGACTACTTTCATCTGTAGGTTGCAATGTTGTTGTGGATGATTCAATAGCTAAAGTTGTTGAAGAAGTCACTGGCACTGCAGTGGCCAGTGGTTCTTTGGGTGCCAAATTTTCTCCTAAAGATGAAGGAAATGCTGCAGTGATGACTGGGATGACTGTGGGAATCACTGGTTCTTTTACTGTCTCATTTTCTTGGACAAGTTGGTCCATCTTTACTTCGATTTCCTTAATCTAAGTTGTCAGTTGAAGTATTAAACTCATCATTTCATATTTTTCTTTTTGATCCTGTGAGACTTCCTTTGTCTGAGGATGCTCACTTTGAGGAACTTTGAGTTGTTTCCTCAAGGCATCTATATCCTCATTTTTCTTTTTTACCAATGCTTTTAGTGCTTTGATGTTTGTAAGATCATATCGTACATGTAATACTAAATTTCCTAAGGCTTTAATCCTTATATCCTTTACATATAATGAAGCTTTATCCATATTCATTTGATATTTCATATTAGAGATGGTATTTTGAAGCTTATGAGCACTCATAGATTTTGTTGTGACTGTGGAATACAACATCTCTAAGGTTTGCCTATGGAACTCAATTTGATCTAATTCATGGATTTTGTCTGTAGGTACTTCCATATCAACTTTCTTATAGTCAACAACTATCTTTGGCACTGATACTGTGGGCTGTAATACTAACATAATTAATTTTTTAGTTGAATAATCAAATGCTGATAGAAATCTATTTTTATTACCTAGCTTTTGTTTTAAGAACTGAGAATATATTTGAGTTTTGATTTCCGCATTCTTCAACTTGATTTGCTTGTATTTCTCGTTAATATCTAAATCCTTTTCCTTAGCTGAATGTGAGGAAGAATCCTCCATAATTTGTTGCCTTTCTATCATCTGGGTATCTTCATTATTCAATTTTTCTTCATTTTGATTTAGTCTCTAGAAAATTTGTGTTGGTATTCAAGGGTTTTGTTTCTTCAACATCTATGGTCACTTTACCTTTAGCTGTTGTATATAATTTTGGCCTTTTGTTGTAAATAATCTTAAACTTTGTTTCTATTGTAGTCCCTACAGTATAAGCTCCCTCTTCTCTGATTCTCCTAGTGGATGTCTCTTACTGTTTGGCAATTTCCAAAGTGTGACTAGTATTCCTTTGATTTACTGCCTTTGTTAAAGTGTTTTCAACCCACACAATTTGATTAGCAAACTTCTCTATTTTTGGCTTTGATTCATGGATAAAGCGTGTCAATTTACATTTTACCCTTTGTTTACTTAAGATCCCTTATGGATCATAATTCCATGGCAAACTTTCTTCCAATTTATATCCCAGTAATTGATTTTCCGCTTCCTTTTCTGCATCTCTGTGATTACATATGAATGGCCCAATTTGATTTTTAAGTTTAAATTTGGTCTTCTTCTTGGTTGCCATGAATTTAATAGAATCGGAATTTAGGATATGCCTGATGTACTCCAAGGCAAAGATCCTCATTGATGGATGCTTGGGTAACTTGTAAGGCAAAAAGTTTGATCCAAAAAATCTCATTTCAGTGAATTTATCATACAAATACTAGTCACCAACTTTTCTTTGTTCTAATAACCACAATATTTTCTTCATTTCCTCACCGATTCTAGGATGCTTTGTTTTAGTCAACATGGTGGTTACTGGATGTAAAAAAAACTCTGAAAACTCTGAATAACTGAAATTTGTGCCTTCTTTTCTAAGTATGGATGTCCAAAAGATAACAGATAGAGGTTTTCCTTTTATATCCAATTTTTGAAGTGAAATTGGAAAGCTATCTGATTGGAAGAAAAGAAACATGTGGAAAATATCGGTGGTATATTTAAATACTCCTTCCAGCTATAAATTAGTTAACTGATAGTGAATATTATCAGCAACGAAACCAGCATAGTCAAAGATAACTGAAGGTGGTTGGCCCAGAGAAAAGGTGGACAAAAATCCCAAGATAAACTCATCAGTGTGCTCATCAATGAAATACCCAAGGATGAAGGGAAGAATGGAAATTACATGCCTTGATCCTTCAGGGAATTTATCACTTGAATATGGAGGATTTAAGTTGGGAATTTCAACATGCAGAGGCATGAAAGTATGAAAAATCATAAACCTTTTAGGGAAATCTAGGCCAATGTTTAGCTTAGTGAGGGCATCAATAGACAAAGGGGCTGCTTGGGGGTCTGATTGAAGTTGAAACATTTGGTTTATTGACTCTGCGGTGATGGTAAATAGGACCTCTTTATTTGCATTCACAATAGCTCTTTGTTCAGGAATAGAGTACTAGTGACATAATCAGATAATATCTTGACAAGGGTGAGTCAGAGGCACTACATATTTGGGCAGATTGGGTTCCCAAAGATGAATTTCTTCATGATCATCTAAAGACTTCTCAAAGCACCATTTATGGATATCTAACAGATTTAATTGAACTATGGGATCAACTATTTTGTAGTCAATATCAGCTATGGGAATGTTTTCAATATCAACAACTGGGGGTTGTAATGGATCGACTACAATTGCAGTATTTGGATTCATGGCAGGAGTAGGTTTAGGAGCTTTTGAACCTCCAGGCTTGCTTACATTCTATTTTTTAGGCATCTTGATTGGCTTCTGCAAGTTTAAATAGTTTGCAGAGGTAATTTTACTATAGCAGAGCCTTAATTTGGAAAAATTGGGCAAAATAGAGTCTCTTTTTGGGTTTTCTGCCCAATTAGGTTTATCGAAGAAGTTTTGAGGCTTAAAAAACGGTATAAAACAGAAAACAAGGGTTTTCTGAGTTTTTTTAACTGAAAAATGGGCTAAAACTCTATTGAAAAGGTTTACAGAAGATCAGGAACCTGCATCATTGTATTGCTTCTTCATAGTTGCAATCAGTATTTGAGTTGTTGGAACATTATTGATATAAGTCATTGTTGATTGCCCTCCATCATTTGAGGAGAAAATTTTGTACTTTGAGAATTCTTTGGAGTCATTTGTATTTGTTGTTGAATCACATTGTAAACGGGTGCATTTTCGGTTGAAGCCGACACCCTTTCATTTTTTGAGCCTAAGTTGTTGAAATGGCTAAAATCAATGAGGTATTAGAGTTGTTGAATAGCCTCATTCATTCAAATGTTCATGATATGGTAAAAATGAGCAAGGATGCTCTTTGTAATATTCATATTTGTTTACAAGATGCACAAGAAAAGATTGAGTTTTTGCAGTTGGAAACTCAGCTTCAGCAAGATGAACTTCAGCAAAAGAGTCACCATTCTGAACCTGTTTCTGTTCAAAAGATTGAGAAAGACTCCCACCAGCAGCAAGTCAATAAAGTTGAAGTCGATTCCCATTCAGTTCCTTGCACAAGAGCAGATGTACATGCAGATGCAGCAGATCAGCCTGCACTTCCTAAGCCCATCATCAGACCTTGGGAAGAGCTTGTCCACAACAAGCACCGAACTGGTCTTGGATATGACAAGGATGTGTCCTTTCATATTCTAGACTACACCAAGCCCATCATATTTCAGAGTGCCGGATTCATGTATGACAGTTCACCTGCAGTTGTTCCAGATCCTGTTCCACTTCCACAACAGATTGAGAAATGCCAACACTGTGATCGAGTTGGCCATATGAAAGATCACTATTTTGATCTTCATCCATGCAAGCACTGTGGTCGGCACACCCATTCTTCAGACAGATGCTTCAGACATAAGCCTCCTGCAAGAACTAAGATTCATCTTGGATGGATCGCTTCTTGGCAATGGGCATCAGCAGCCAAGAAGATGTTTACGACACATGTTAGAACTTGTTCACGGATATTGAGCAAACTTGCAGTTGAGTTTTCGCCATCATCTCACCTTGTCCCTGACAGGGGGGAAAATGGTGGTCATGTACAAGCTTCGATGTCAGATCAAGCGAGCCTGAGCCACAATCTCTCATTCCATGTTCAGAGTTGTAGCTAGAGACACAACAGTCCAAGCGAGCCCGAGCCACAATTCTTCATTCCAGATTCAGAGATGTAGCTAGAGACATGGATGCCCAAGAGCATGCCTTCGGTTGGTGGACAACCTTAAACCATCATCTTTGGTTGGTGGATAACCTAAAACCATCACAGGTAGTAGACCTCCCTTCTTTTAGGTCGAAGGTCTTCCTTTCATATATGAGGAACACTTCCTCTAGCAGAAGCCTTCAGCTTCTTGCCAGCTTTGGTTGAGTTCCAGGAAATGCTTCAAGCATTCCAGAGTTGTTGGTAATCCTAAAACCATCACAGGTAGTAGACCTCCCTTCTTTTAGGTTGAAGGTCTCCTTTTTTTATGAGGGACAATTCCTCTAGCAGAAGCCTTCAGCTTCTTGCCAGTTTTGGAAGAGTTCCGGGAACTGCAACAAGTTTTGCGTTCCAGTGTTGGTGGTCATCCTTAAACCACCTCTTTTTTCCAACATTTCATAGAGTTGATTCAGCCCAAGTGCTGCCATGTATACTTTGCAGATTTGTATTACAAATCTTTTCTTGGACTCACACATACCCCTTCGGATTAAGGGGGGATGTTGGAACACCTAATCCTACATGGGTAGGTGTGGAATGCGAAAAGTCACAATGGAGTCCAAGTGACCTTGGAATATGAAACCAAGAGTCACACCATTGTACTATAAATGTACATCTTTGTATAATGGAAAATATGAGCTACACGTTTATCCTCCATTGTGTTGAGTTTCTTGTTGTGTGTGTGTGTTATCTTTCTCATACACCATGTGTGTGTTTAACATGGTGTTTAACACATATCTTGGAATAACACATTATCAAGGAATTTCGTGTGCAACTACTCTTAAATATTTGATTCCCTATCACATCCTCAAACAATATTGAAATAAACCTTAGATTCTTATTTGATCCTCCATTATTTCTTCATAGGAAGATAAGAATGATGTGTCTATATCTCCATCTCAACTAGGGAATATTTACTCATTCCTATAAACTGAATATACCCAAGCTCCCTCTTCACTCGATTCCAAATATGGGTGCAAATTATAGAGGGATTGTGCATGTTATCCTATAGATATTAGGGATTTTCTTATGATACAATTTGTACTAGTTTTTAATACCCTAATCCGAGCTTGCTTAAGAATTATCTCTTCTCCCATGGATGAACACAAATGATATATTTTAATAAAATTTATGGCAGCATGTTTAAATTTTTTCTAGAAAGATCTAAGAGTATTTTTATGACAGAATTCCAAATTATGAAAACATCGGTCTGTGGAATCTAATGCATATTTTAAAGAATATTGTGTGGGGAATTTATTCTTGGCACCTTCTGAGAGTTGATGATGCATAATCTTGATTTTCCTAAAGTTACTTTATCTCAAGTGTCAAGGACTGTCTAGGTTTTTTTTGAAGGTTTCATACTATAACTTCTATGGTCTTTTATTCTAAAACATAACTATAATTCTCTTCAAGTCATTGTTGAATCATCTTCAAGGCAATTTCAGTTGTGGAGAAACATAGGTGAAGCTTGTCATTGCAAATAAAGTTATGGTTTGAAGAATTGTGTTTAGATTTCAGAAGTATTATTAAGAAGCAATTGTGTTTAGGTTTATTTCTGGGCTACAAGAGCTTTTTGAATACTCACCAGGTTCAGGCTTCCTTGAAAGTACAAAACCACACTAAGAGTCTCAAACTACAATAGTAGATGCTCCCTATATTAGAATCTTAGGAAAAATTTAAAAAAATATAAGGGTACAATGAATGTAAACTAACAAAGTTTAGAGAAATGTTGCAAGTAGACATCCTCAGGAATATTCTTGGAAAAAAGTATATTTAAGGCATTTTCAGGTACATAAATGGTAGATCAAAAAGGTACATGAATTATTTTTAAGTAATTTTTTTATATTAGTTAGAAGCATATCTAAATATTTGAAAATTTTATTTTTCCATTGCATATCTAAACTGCATATTAGCATGGAAGGTTTCATTGAATATCTTTGTAAGTGGGTCATTGTCTCCAATATAGGAGCCCAAAAATTGTTTCTCAATTTGTTTCTCAATTTTATATATCTTTAGGGTGGTTGGGTGGTGGAACCCAAGAGAGTGAACTCTTCTTCAAGTTGAAGCCTGAAAATACTTCAGGGTGGCAGGGCGGTTCTAGGGAAAGTTGGAGCTTGCAGGATATTGGAGCATCCAACCAGTTGTAGCTAATAAAAATAGGGCATTGGAGCATCCTTGTAGTTGGAGTTGGTATAACAAGGGTGTAGGAACATCCTTTCACGAGTTGGAGCTAATTGATAAAATTGAAAGATTTTCTAGAGTAATAGGAGGTTGGGGATTCCCTTTCAATTGGAGTTGAAGAATTTTTGTACTCACAAGATATTAGGAAAATGTTTGGTTCTTTTTCTGCGGGAAGGGTTTCTACCTAGAATATTGTTCTATATTACTCTTGCTATGTGTTGATTATTGTTCTATTGTTGATGCTCTAAATTTTTTATAATTAACTAATTGCAAGTGAAATACTAATCTCATATTTCCAACAATTTTCTTGAAAAGAAATCCATAAATAATCCACATGAAATGATTAAATAGTGAAAAAAGAAGTAGGCACCCTTATGGTCATCATAAACATAAATCATAAATTACAATAAGTTTTCCCACATAGAGTAATTATGTTGATAGGAATGTCTCTTTAAAATTAGTAATTTTGATTTAGTTATGAATAATTATTATTTGAATGGTAGAATTTAACCTCCATAAAATATTTTAGAATATTCTTAGTAGTATAAGAAAGCAAATGTTGAATGTCATATGAACAAGGATAGCATGAAAGGATTATGGATTTATTTTGGCTATGAGGTATTGAGAAGACTTGGTATTGTAACAAAACTTATTTACAAATTAAGTATTTCCATAATTAAGTGGAGTTAAATGTTCATGGTTAAGAATCTGGTTCCATGTTTTTTTAAAATGTATATATGTTTAAATTATATATTAATTATTTTTACAATAACTAGCAAAGATACATCTTAACTCTATATCTAACCGGGGTTGGAAGTGGCCAAATATATTGAGATGCATATATTGAGATGCAAGCCTTTTGATTAGAATAACAAGAATTTTGATTCTTAACTCTACATCTAACAAGGGTTTGAAGTGATCAACTCTATTGGGATGCAAGCCTTTTGATTAGAATAACAAGAAATTTGATTCTTAACTCTACATCTAACAAGAGTTGGAAGTGATCAAATCTATTCAGATCTCCAGTGAAGATGGATGTAAGTTGGTTTAATTATTAATTATAACTATAATTATTAATTTTGAGTTTTTAATTTTATTTTTCTATTAATTTATGTAATTTTCTCTTGTTGAAATGTTTTGTTAATAATTATAATTATTTTATTTATCTATTTTTATTTTCAATTTAAATTTATTTAAATTTTATTTTTATTAATGAAATTTAAGCTAATCAAAATATTAAACAAGACAACACAAGATTTCTACCATATTGGATTGAATAGCATTTCTTAGGACAATAATAACAATTTAAAATATAGTTAAAATCTAGTTAGATTTTATGAATTTTTTATTGCTTTGTTTTTGTGTGGAATTCAAAGAAACAACTTTTCATAAAATTCTGATTTTACTTTTTAATTATGAAGAATTCACAACACAAACTTGTGATTCAAACAAATACGGGACTGAAAATATATATAAAAAAAAACTTTAAAACATATAACAATAAAATTAGATTTTTATTATGATGTATAATGTATTATAAAATAAGTATTTTTATTATGATGTATAATGTATTATAAAATAAGTGTTTTTATATTTAATAGATTAATGTTTATAAGAATTAATTAATACTGCTACACTAATTAATGTAAATCTAAAGTCTGCTGAGAACAACCAATTTTTTTTTTCAATGTTGTCTTTTTAGTGGGAATACTGCATTCTCACGTCTCACACATTATGGTGATAGAGTTATCCGTGGTTAGGGTACACAATTATGTGAGCAAAGTCCCATATGTCCCACATTTAGGCCACGCGTATTCTCAAGAGCTTCGTCGTCTATAGGGATGCTTTTAAGATATTTTTGAGTCCTTCCACCATTCATTGAATCTGTATCGTCTGTTATTATATAGTTTTCTAGAATCGCTCTCCTGGATATACAACAGTGACCAGCTTTTCGACTCGGCAAATGTATGGCCGCGGACTCTCAGAGCAGGTGAAGACAACAATACCAGAATTAAATTATGTGGAGAGAGCATAAACTTTGGAGACATCCTAATTGATAAGTTCGAACAATACAGGCTTGTCGTAATGGTAAAAGAAACATAAGGGTGCGGGACCCGCAGCGCAGAATATTGGTTCCAAAGGAGAAACAAATGATGTGAGAACAATACTTAGGACAAACAAATCAAACAGGTTATGAGCACGACTCTATACAAATATTCACATTTGGAATATTTCAAGGATTAAGACATTGGGTACTAGTCACTCACTGTCTGTTAACTACTACAGAAATATGCAAAATATTAGGGAACATATCCCTAAAATATTAGGAATTTAAATGTCTATGATCCCAATACATGTCCATAGTGGCTATTTCCCTATAATAGTCTTGTCCAACTTTTTTACAATTGGTCAAATCGTACTTTATGTTCTTTAAAATTACTAGGGTATTTGATATATTTGTTGGTCATTCCAAATTTATTTAATATTAATTGCCATATATTATTGAGATGAATAGGGCCACAGACAGTACGATATAATGGCATACAAGTGGATCATTCAGATGGATATGTATATCTTTGATGGATATATATTCACGCGGATTTGTTTTTGTTATTGCGAACCAGGATATGGCTTTCATATAATTCTTTTAAGTTTTTTTTAATTGTGATGAGAGACTCTGATATATCTCACGGACTTTTCATGAAACTCAGTCTCAAGCCATCAAACTCGAGAGCGATTTACTAATCTAAATATTAGTAATAAAATACAAAAAGATAACACCTTTTTCTATTATTATGTGTGACCTAAGCATTTGAACGCCTTTGGAAAGATCCCGTATCACGCTTTATGTAAAACGATATTTGCAACTTCATTACAACCGCCATAGTGATTAGGTTTCCACGAGATTGAAGTAGTTTTAATTGTTGAAATAAAATTGAACTTTAATAGAAACATGACCCACCCCCTTCTGAATATTCATGGTGGTAATTAATCCCTTTCGACAACAACCAAGGAAAACTAGGATTTTGTTGAATAAGACGTTGCGAGTGCTACATGGTGTTATAATAGTAATTCTCGTAAAAGACTATCTCTAATGATAATAATATTAGAAAACAATAAAATAAAATATATACTTTTAATAATATTATTATTATAAAAATAATTAAATATAATATATTTCAATATATCCTGGATTTTTTTTTTACAAATTAGAAAAATATATATATATATAGACTTTTTCTTAGAAAAATGAAAAGGTTGTTTCTTATGTCATGTTTGGACAACTAAAAATATAGGCCAATGTATTTTTATGTATTTTTAATTTAAATCCCAATAAGTATATACTCGAGTTTTGGGTTGCTTCTTATGCTATGTTTGGACACCTCAAAAATATAGCCAATGTATTTTTAATTGCAATCCTAATAAGCATATACTCCATTTTTAATTACAATTTGCATTGCAAGGAATTGTTTATCAATGTATGTATTATTTTTAAGTGATATCAATAAAGCTTATTTGGCAATTATGATGTAAATTTCATAGTTTTTATTATTTTCAACTATAATATTTAATGCGGGAGAAGAAGGAGTCTCATTGGAACATGTGGAAAATGGTTAACATGTGCCACAACTTTGAGGACGCATGGTGGTCGCAAGCTAATGGACTTCGGATTTCTCAATGCAAGTCTAGTTGATTTAAATACATGGTTATGGCATCAGGGTGGCCAAGGTACCTGAAGTATGAGAACAAAGGTGAGGAGTTATCATTGACCTCCTTCCTCTAGGTTCATATGTGGTTGCTATGTTTTTTTTCCTGTTTTTCGGATGGAGAGTCTCCTACTTTCTTTCGGTTTGAGTATAGGCCTTTGGTGGCGAGTTTGGAGGTACATAATTTCCCTTCTCTTAACAGTTTCTCTTTTGTCTTATGGGAGCTTAATCTCTTTACGTGGGTTATATTTTCATCTATTAGGGTGTGTCTGCTCCAAGTGGTTTCCTTTGGATGCATATGTATTACTCTGTTGCAGTTATTTTGCTATGTCAAGAAGAGTTTATATTCAGAAATCTAGGTTTCTACTTTTATTTTAATCTATATTTTGTCTTGCTAATTGTTATCACACCACCAGATCTCTGAGGCTGAGAAGAGACCAACAAAGGTAACCAAAAACCAATGTTTTTCCATGTAGCTAGCCCTACTAGCCACGAGAGGTCTCTCTCCACGAGATCACAGTCAAATGGACTAGATAATTGAGTTTTAGGCTAGGTATAGTAGCATTAGGGTTTGATTGATTGAATTTGAGGTGATGGATGGTCAATAGGTAAGGAAAGAAATAGGTCAGGGAAAATAAGGATCAGAATTGAAGAAATATAATGGGGCAAGGTAGGCATATGTTTCAACACAATTAGGTATTTTGATGGAGTGGTTTAGACTACTAGGGTTTCAAAAAAGAGCATTGGAAACATGAATTCTTTTCAATTAGAAGAAGATGAAACAAAACTGTAACTATTCCTCAAAAACAGAGCATAAGCTAATGAATTCTATCTTTCTGACTTAGGAATCAATTACATTCAGAGACGGCATGGCTATGAATATCACAATACATTAAAACATTTGCAAACATAAGAAGAAATAATGTCAAATCACATTACCACAAGAATCCCATCAAAATAGCTACAACTCAATCTGTTATTTCTTGCCAAAAGTTTTTTTACGCTAGTGTTCAATGATCAAATTCTAAAACATATAACCCTTGCAATGAGAAAGGAAATAAAAGATATAAACCAAAAACTACCTTCCCACTCTAAGGGGTCGAAACTTTAACTTGCGGAGTTGATCCTCAAAGTGCTCAACTGGAATCCTAGTGATTAGGGAGGTTAGAGAACTCATCCCTATCATTCATGAAATTGATTCACTTTCACCGAAATTACATATTTACATGATGTATCTACCCATATATACTATTTATGACGTAATTACATTTACATTTGACCATTACATATGTAAATCTCTTCGAAATCCATCAATCAACTAAGAAAACTTGAAAATTCTGCAAAATCAGTCAATTTTAAAAAGTGCAACATGCTCGGAAAAAGTGCAATGTGCGTGATGAAAAGCGCAGCGTGCGCCTTCAAAATCATTCTTGAGTAACTTCCGAGAGTCAAAATTGAGCCCAAGGTGGCTCATTGGAAATATATCCCACTCTAGTTGTCAACAATGTGCTCAAGCTCTCACAATGGTTGAGGGAAGAGCCTGAAACATCATTTCCCCCAAAACTGGTCAAAAAATGCAACATGTCCATGAGAAAAGTGGTGTGAAGTTGTAGGTCACTTTTGGAGGCCTTCCTGAACTCCACATTGAGCTCATGATAGCTCATTGGAAAGATCTTTATGCCTATTTATCATTTGACTCATCAACAAATTCATTTGGACAATCCATCATATAAAAATGCATTTTCCCAAGAGTACTCCAGAAGTACAACAACTTTCGTGTAAGAACTATAGTTTGGGCATTTCTCCCAAATCATATAAAATGAAGGATTTTTTGTTCCTTGTTCTATTATTGACAGCAACCTCTTTCATTTTTTCCAAATACATCTCCATTCGGTCAAAAGCACATTTTGAAGAAGCATTTATGTGTGCATTGTAAACCCTAGGTAGCCCATAACTTGGAAAGGTTGATTTCTTGGAATTTGGCAGTACTTGGCAAGTGGAGCAGACATCATATCATGTGTGTTTATTGGTTCATATATTTATGTTTGGCCTCCCTTTTTGTAAGGCCTCCTTCCTAAACTAAATGCTTGGAACTTCCTTCCTCCACTAGATCTAGAAACCATTCAAGAAATGGAAAAGACAAGAACTTCTTAGGGAGCAAGTGATGAATTCCCTAACATATCTCAATAGAAGAAAACATTGAGGCAGTGAAGGACAAACAAAATTAAGGTGCCATCAGAAAACATTTCTTAATCTAAACTTTTGGTCCTACTACAAACTAGCAAGATGGAAAACATAATGGAAAACTAGAAAACATGAACATAAGAAAACTTCACCATCAACCAAGCTTATGGATCCCGTAAACAGTCTCTATCCATCAAAAAGCAAACCGGGGCATGCATGAGCTCTAAGACATCAAATTTTTATCAAAAACTCCAAGAGACTATGTATTTGCTTCAGCATAAGTCATCAAGATCCAACTAATACGTAAGAGCCTCATGTTCTATTATTGACAACAACCTCTTTCATTTTTTCCAAATACATCTCCATTCGGTCAAAAGCACATTTTGAAGAAGAAGTATTTATGTGTGCATTGTAAACCCTAGGTAGCCCATAACTTGGAAAGGTTGATTTCTTGGAATTTGGCAGTACTTGGCAAGTGGAGCAGACATCATATCATGTGTGTTTAGTGGTTCATCTATTTATGTTTGGCCTCCATTTTTGTAAGGCCTCTTATCTCCCTCCATATGTACTTTGCAAGGGGAAAATCCTAGGGAAGAAGGGGAAGGGAAAGGGAGTAGAATTGTAGGCCTAGGGGATTATGATTGGTGAGGGAAAATTTGGGGGAATGTATAAATGGAGTAGGAAGCTTAGGGAACTGATGGGAGAGTGAAATATTTAGGGAAATAGGGTAGAAAATTTGTATTACATGGAGGTATATAGGTGCCTAGGAAAGCACAACTAGGGTGGTAGGGTTTAGGAAATAGTGCTTGGGAATGGGAAATGATTAAATGTAAGGGTAGTGGGGAGTGAGTTAGGGTGTAGGGAAGGTAAATGGGTGCATGGGAAAGCAATTAAGTTTGCAAATTATGAACTGTAATATCCCAAAATAGGAAAATACAGTAATACACAACACGATAACTAGAAACTACAACAATACGGAAATAAACTAAATACACCATAAAAATAGACATAACAACTAAGTCATTTTATTAATGAGGAGGTGGAATACAATGTACAAAAGTGCTCAAAAATAGCAACAATCAAGCCGACAGAGATGGCTAGAGTGGCCCTCAATTCCTCTGACAGAGAACACTCCGTAACTGTTGCTCTGTTGGAAGCGATATTGTGTTGTCCCTGCTAAAAATGATGGAAATATAACAGTTGGCTAAAAAGTGATGCGTATATAAGGTTGTTTCAGAGCTCATAAAATGTCATGATTTGGAATTCAAACTCTATGATGAAAACCCAAAATAACCCAGAAAGGATTTCCACATTGGATCACCTTGGAAAATCACCCTCCTCGGGCTTATAATACATAACTGCCAGGTATGCAGATCTGTGGCGTGAAATAAAGATAAGATAGCTGCAATATCACTCAATCAACTCAATGCTTGAAAGGTTGATTCCTTCTCTGGATCCCCAAGCTAGACACTTGATATCTAGCTCCTCCTTTCTCCTCTCAAATTGCAACTTCTAGATACACAACTATTGGAATGGATTGTGCTCTCAATAGGGTTGAAGTTGTAGCCTACTACTAGGTGATGCAGTATAGCTCATAGTTGATGGAAATAATCTCACCAAAGTGAGGGGATTGTCATTCACACAATTCGAAGTTGAAATGCTTGGAACTTCCTTCCTCCACTAGATCTACACTACTGGAATGTGTAATTCCTCTAGGGGCTGCTACTGCAAGGAGGTGTAGAATAATGGCCTCATATTAGATGTCACAATGATTATCGTGGAGGAATAAAATGGATGCATAAGGTGAAGGATTCATCACTGCACAGGTTTCCTAGCTGAAATGCTAAGAACTACCTTCCTCCTCTCAAAACATAAGACAGGAACATGTAATTCCTGAAGTGGTGAGTGTCGTAGAGAGGGGTTGAATGTGGCACGAAATCCGGATGATGAATGGCTGCTCAAAGAAACCTTTCCAAAGTAGGCACTCAAAGTCCCTGTTAGCTCCGCGTAATTTGCTAGATTGATTGAGATAAAAATGGACAGGGGTAACATCAAATCAAGCTTTGGAATCCAAGGACCTAGCCTTCCTGGAGTCGGAGAGGGATCTCTCTAGCAGGTGCAAAGATGTGAACTTATTTTGCTGATTTGGGTTGATTTTAGGCTAGATGTTAAGTGTAGGGTATTTTGATTGTTTTTGGTTGGGTATGATGCTCAAATGGATTTAGATAGAAAACAGGAATATTGTTAAGTCATTGGGCAATGGAGTCTAACAAGGTCATGATAAGTTCATCAATGGTTTCAAAGCATTTGCAGGGAAATTTTAATTTGGTTGGTGGATATTTGAGGTTGTGGTGGATGATGAGATGAACATTAAGCTTGAGAATAAAATCTAGTGAAGGGCATGACTGAATCCCTAATAACTTTTTAGACTAAGGGAGTTAGAAAAATCATAAGCATGGAAAGAGAATCAAAGGCATAAGTGAAAAATAATCCATATCATTTCAAACTGAACACACATGATTATCCAAGACAAACATTCAAATGAAATTATAGAAAGGAAAGAAACTTATTTAACTTTCATAGATTTCATTATCAAGAGAAGAAAACATTTAAGATGCACAAATAAATATAACCATGGAAGGAGAGACAACCCTAAACATCTAAAGTTACAGCTATGAAGGTTCTTTGAAACAAATTTAGCTAAGTAAAGGAAAAGAGCATGATTGAAATAGACTTTTTTGATAAACTTAGGAAAAGATGCTTCTAAAGAGTTGATTCCAAAACAGAGTATTTCAGTGGAAAAAATATGCAGGGCTAGCCATAAATCATACTTGACACTAACTGATCTAGAAACCATTCAAGAAATGGAAAAGAAAAGAACTTATTAGGGAGCAAGTGATGAATTCCCTAACATATCTCAACAGAAGAAAACATTGAGGTAGTGAAGGACAAAGAGAATTAAGGTGCCATCAGAAAACATTTCTTAATCTAAACTTTTGGTCCTACTACAAACTAGCAAGATGGAAAACATAATGGAAAACTAGAAAACATGAACATAAGAAAACTTCACCATCAACCAAGCTTATGGATCCCGCAAACAGTCTCTATCCATCAACAAGCAAACCAGGGCATGCATGAGCTCTAAGACATCAAATTTTTATCAAAAACTCCAAGAGACTATGTATTTGCTTCAGCATAAGTCATCAAGATCCAACTAATACATAAGAGCCTCATGCTCTATTTATGGAGCAAATGAGGAGGTGGAAACCCTACGAGGCTTCCATAAACCCTAATTTAGCCATAAATGTCATAAATGTACTTAATGACCATGCAAGGCTGAAGACACATAAGAGATAAGATAATAAATGAAAAACACCAAAACATAACTCCCAAATCAAATCAGGAGTGATTTGTCCAGAAAAAAAAACATTAAAAAACTGCTTTGTCGTTAATTAGTGTCGTTTTTTGACTTTTGACAAAAATCTCTCTCTATGCATAGCACCATTTCAGCAAAAAACAAGGTCTGTTGCAGCTGAGTTTTGGACCCCTTCCCAGCATCAGATTTGTTCCCATGATTGCTCGGTGGAAAGCTTGATGAGTCGAATTTCCCAAAATAGTTGATTTTTGCTGAATGGATATCATTTACCTACTGAAAAAACAAATCTCCCATGACTGCTCTGTGCGTAGCCCCAGGCCTAAAAAGGAGGTAGAAAGGTCATTTTTGAGGTGGTTTTTGACATTTTGAGGGGGACAAAATGCTCCAATTGGCCTGAAATTTTGTGGGTAGACTATTGGTGACATGAAAAATCAAAAAATGTAAACTCCAGCAGCTGAAGATGCCCCAATTTTGTGGGTAGCGCCTAGGGTGCTGCACTCCTAGGGGTAAAAATTTGGAAAAAAACAAAAAATTTCTGGATTCGCCTCAAGATTGGCATGTAGACCCCTCAAGGGGTCTTAGAAATTTTCTGATAACCATGAGCCATGATTCTAAGGCTGTCATGCACTTTGGTATTTTTTAGCTCTTCTAGCTCCATGAGGGCTTGCTTGAGTTTGGCATTGGAAAGCATGCTCTTCCTTGCATAGTGTTTGACCATTTTATTTTGCAAGGCAAGGCCCCTCTTCACCTCTTTGAAATGTTTATCCTACTATTTATAATAGTAGATGACCCTTTTTTCCCTTTCAAAGTCCTTTTCCCATTCTTGAAGTTGGGCATCCTTTTCTAAGAGGAGAAATTTTGTACTCATCCCTTGGTCCTCATTATCATTGTCTAGATAAAAAAAAAGAGGGCCTTGAGAAGTATTTTTGATCCTTTTGCTCCTTCTTACCTATACCTTCTGTTCAACCTTTTCCACTTTTTCTTTGCCTTTTTCAAATATTTTGGCTATTCGAGAAGTGATGGCCCTTTGCCTTTTAGAGGAAGAAAACATATTTCTTCTCCCTCTGTGATATGTGCATGTGAGAGGGGTAACAATGGGAATTTTAAAGGAAGTGTTATGATCATTTTGGCCTTTAGTTTGCTTGATATTTTCTGCACTTGCCTCACTCTGATTTTCTTTGTCATGTATGGACTGATCTTTGTCAAGACAGTCATGATTTCTGTCATGACTGTCATGACTCTTTGCTTGACTGTCTGGTGTACTTTGACGGCTACCCTCCTCATCATCCTACCCCTCCTCATCATCCTGCTCTTCCCCATCATCTTGTTGATCTTCTTCCCCATCATCTTGATGCTCTTCCTCCTCATCATGCTATTGTGCCTCTTCATCTTTGTGGCTACCTTCACTAACTTCATCATTTCCATCACTGCTTTCTTCATGGATACTTCCCTCCTCTTCATCATTTTCTTCATTTTCATCATCTTCTTCTTCACTACTCCCTCCTTGTCCATCATTATCTATCTCATCTTCCTCCTAAATGTTGCCTTCTATTTGTTCTTCACTAGGGCTACTGTTAGCCCCTTCACTTGGCCATTTAGGGGAGGAGGTAAGAGGTGAAATTCTTTGTGGATAAGGCACATGGAGAGATTATGGATGTGTGGAGGTGGATGGTTGTGAAGTGGAAGGAAATTTCTGCTGGATGAAGGTCCGGGGGTCTGCAAAAACATCATGTGAGATGAAGGTCTCCCAAGATATACCTTGTTGCTCTTGCTGGTATAGGACAATCATTTTGATCAGGGAGTGATGAAAGAGGCTAGGCATTTGGTGGTCATAGCTTTTTTTCTTGACAACTGAGGCCATTTTATCAATGCTTCGAAAAAGGTAGTAAGGTAGTTTCATCATCTTGACCCTAGTAAAATGCATCAATAGCCTTATATGATATGAGAAGAGCCGGGAGTATCTCCCCTGACATGTGAAGTAACTAATAATCTGCCTCATCATTGCAACATACCTCTCCAGCAAATGGGAAAAAGGGAAGACAACCTTACAATTTTTTTGATAGCTGGGTTTAAAATAGGGCCCATAATAACTCAACTCGAGCCTCTTTTGTTTGAACCACACTTCACTAATGTCTGGTATACCTGTTGCTTTGGAAATGATCTCAGATGAGAGCTCAAATTGTACCCGTGCTAGATTGACTTGATGGTTCTATAAACTACAGATGAACAATCTAGTCAAGTCTGAATGGCTGCTGACTTGCTTGACCTTCTCACAAAATCTGTAGCACCCTACATCCTGGAAGCATGAAAGGATCATAGGAGATGAAGTCAGTGGAGTGGTGTCTAGGGGCTCAAATATTTTTGCTTTTCCTCCATGACGTTTTGGCTTGGTGGGATTATGACTCTCATCACCACTGGTATGACTATCTCCCTCTAACATGATGACTAGTCTAAAAATAGTAGTAGGGCCTTTGAACTTTTCTTGAGGGTTTTTGGGCAAACTAAGTGCTTTTAGTGGATTTAGGTCAACTCTTTGCAATATGAAAACTAAGGTGAAAATGATTTTTTTTTTAGAGCTTGCACTTGGGGTTTAGAGGATAGCTTATAGTCACCCAATATTATTTTTGTACTTAGAACCAAATTGACTCACAAACCCTAACTCAAAGACTAAGAAATTGATCTTTATATAGTCTAGGGTTTGGTCAAATTTTGACTATGGATGACTTCATTGTTTTTAGAAAAAGGAGAGCTTGGGGGGAAAAAATAAATTTCACCAACCCTAGACTCCACTTGCAGAAGCTTGAAGATGAATTTCAGACTTTGGAGCATTTTGAGAAAATACATAAAAATCTGGCTGGAGCGCAATGCCTATGCATAGCGCCAGGCAGACTGGGTAGTGCCTCGGGTGCCTCCGGTGTTTTATGGGCTTGTGCATAGCGCCGAGCCAGGTGCGTAGCGCTGAGCCATGAGCATGTAGCGCAATGTATTTTTACACTGCTTGCCTCCCTCCTGTGTGTAGCGTCGAAGGCTAGGTGTGTAGCACCCGATAGTTTTCACAGTTTGGTCTGAAAACCAAAAAAAAATCTCCTCAACGACTTTCTTCTCTTTGAAAATGGAAAATGATGCATGGGGAAGGTTCAAGTGACCTTTATATTTGATTTGAAAAGAAATTTAAAAAGATCAAACCCACTTTTGTAAAGTTAATGTTCCCTATCTTTTAGTGTGCTTTTGACTAATATTTGTTGTGAACAAACTTTGACACTTTTTGGAAAAAATGTTTATTTATGCCTCTGTCACCTTTTGCAGAACCATCTTTTTGAAATGAAAGCCTTTGTTGGGAGTCTATTTCTGAGATGCATATCGGGGTTACACTTTGCCTTTTTAGCCCTGTTTTGACAATAACTTATGCCCAACTTTTTACTTTAAAAACTCTGTTTTTTACTCTTTGGTAAAATGATCTTCTTTAAACTCATGCTCTTTTTCCTTTCTTCTCTTAGTGCAAGTGAAGAAATGCTATTTTTGGTAAAACAAAAAGGAGAAGGCTTCTTTCCTTGGAATCTCTGAGATGGTTCTTTGCTTGTCACCACTGTTTTGTTAATCCACCAAACAAACCCTGATACTCTTTTACCTATAGGCCTATTGCTTTTGTCTTGTTTGTGTCTGCTTCCTGGTGATGATTATATCTTATTACCTTGCCTCTTCTTATTTTCGATGGCCACGTTGGCTATTCATTGTAGAAATATAAATGAGGGTAGTTGTCCCTTGCAACATTCTAGCTCTAAGCCAAGGAGGCTTTTCTTGGATGGCTTTGAAACAAATTGCTTGATTTTATTCCGCTTTGAGTACAATCTCCTCATGTAGCAAGGCATAACTTGTTGGGCACCAAATCCATCCTATGACTTAGTGAAACCTTAGGTGACCTAATGGGGACCTTTGGACTTGGATTTTGGATAGAGATTTAGACTTAGGGATCACCAAGTACAAGATAGGACCTATGATAAGTTTAGTGTTTTTTGAAGACCTAAGATCTAGCATAATTGACTATCCAAAGGGCATGTGGAGACAATCAGTGTCTCAGAATATTATGGAAGAGACAACAAGGATATTTGATTGGTAGTTTTGAATAGTAGTAGGGAAATCCTGTAGGTAAGCAAAGATAGAGGATTTCGGCCAAAAGGCAAGACATGGTGAAAAATGGGTGAGAGTTAGGGTTAAAATAAATGGCTTGAGCCCATGATGGGTCTCCTAGGAGTGGCGGGCCAGTCATGACTAGATAGGAGGATGAAAATAGTGAAATTTTTATCTCAGGATAATGAAGGCAGTGAGATTTCTAGAACTCACAATGTTTATGAATTTTGTTTCTAGAAATCTAGGACCACTACTGCGTCATCTTCAGATAGTGAAAATTATGGATGACTAACAGTGGCTCCACTTGGGGAGGGCATCTCCTTCTCCGGAGATGTCCAGAACTTCATATTTTATGGCCTTCGGATATCAGTGCCTTTTCCATTGGGGAGATATGCTCTTTCTTCATTTGTTGATGTTTGTTTTGAGTTTGTAATCTCTGAAATTTGAAAAGACATGATTCATATCATCATCATTTCTACCTACCCAATCTATTTGCCTAACATTTTTTTCTTCCTTGGGTGCACTTGAACTAGAAAACCCTTGACATTTCTCTTTTTGGAAACAAAAATCAAACTATGTAATTGTACCCTGATTTCTTCCAAGAGTTTAGATTAGGCTGATGAACTCTTTTTACTTTCTACCTAATCTACTCATTTGTCAAGATTAAGCTTTTTGACAAAGTTTATTCTCTACCCTACTAACATGAAATTGAAAGCATGGTAAATCAATATTAGATAATCTGACTCACCATGAGTTGTGGCAATGAAACAAGCTGCACACAAGTGTTATTTTTGTATAGACAAAGCTCAGGAAACATGAGGGCAATATGTGTCATTTGTTTAACATCCCCATTTTCCTCTTTGGTTCAGATTTGGGCATATGGAACCAACATCTCTCATTCCTAACCTATCTTTTGATAAATCAAACTTGAAAATTTTGACCTACTATTTTTCACTAACTTATCAACCATAAATTTAAAACATGTTTAGCCATGATTAGGCTGGATGACTGAACAAGGCTTTTTTGAAAATAAGTTGTGGCATTTATACTTGCACACTTTCAGCATTATTATTTTTTAGGTATGGGGCTGTACCTCTCTTTCAAACTCTTCCCTCTTTTCTTTTTATATTGTTTTTGTGATTTTTCTTTTCATCAAACAATGGTATGTACAATGAATGAGAAAAACGAACTAGGTTTTTTTACAAAAGTAATGTTTAAGCATCCTCCCATTTACCAGACCTCCAAAAATTTTAGTTCCATCAAGCTCTTACAAAAGGAAAACATTGTTACCTCTAACTGACTGAATGATATAAGGGCCTCTTCATATATTTTCAAACTTGCCATGTTTGCCCTTGTCTTCCCTTCTTGAATCCCATTTCAGAACCATGTCTCCAATTTGGAAATCATTGGCTTTGGTTCTCCTGTCAAAGATTTTCTTGATATTGTCCTGTATAGCTTGTGTCCTTTTGTAGACTTCCTCTCTTGACTGCTGTAAATAAATGGCTTGGTTCAGCCTCCTCTGCACGTCATTTTCTTCTGATTATACTTCTTGAAGAAGCTTCATAACTAGGACTCCCAAAGAGGTGGGGAAAACTACATCTATGCCATACAATAGTTTATAGGGAGACATGCCAATAAATTTCTTGGTGGTTAGTCTATCAACCCATAGTGCATGCACTATTTTTCTATGCCATGCTTTTTCATTTTGTTCTAAGAGCTTCTTAATGATGTTCACCAAGCTCTTGTTAGAGGACTCATCTAGTCTATTTCCTTGTGGGTAATAAGCAGTGGAGTGGACTAGGGTGATGTGATATTTATAACAAAAGTCCACCATTTTCTTAGATGTAAAGGCAGAAGTGTTATCAGTGATGATATTTTTAGGACAACCAAACCCGGACAAAATGTTGGTTTCAAGGAATTTGATGATGACTGAGTTGGTGGCATTTCTAGAAGGGATGGCTTCTATCCACTTGGTGAAATAATCAGTGGCAGTGAGGATCCACTTATGTTGGGTAGATGAAGTGGGATGGATCTCTCCTATGAAGTCCAAACCCCACTACTAAAAAGGGGCTTCAACACTGATGGGGTGCAAGGGTAAAGGTAGGAGATTTATTTTTCCATCAAAGATTGGGCATTTATGGAAAGTCATGACTAGTTTGTGAGTATCGGAAAATAGGGTAGGCCAATAGTAGCCAACTCTAAGGATATTGTTGGTTGTAGTCTTACAATAAAGGTGACCCCCACATTCTACCTCATGTAATTCATGCATGATTTTCTCTACATCATCTTCAAGCAAACACTTAAGCAACAAGCCAACAAAACTCTTTCAGTACAGTACTCCATCTAGAATCCAAAAATTTAATTATTTTTGTTTTAAGAATCTCGCTTTGGTTTTTCACAAAGAAGGGGGAGCATTGAGATAAAGAAGCACATAAATAATATCAGCATACCAAGGTGAATTTACAAACATTTATTCAATGTATGGTGCTGTAATTTCTTCAGTTTCTTCTAACATACCAACCATATTCATGTCTAAAGCTTGGAAATTTGAGTCAGCCATAAGTTTTGCAAGTCCTTGTCCTTTAATCAATTTAGTGGGTCTGATTTCTAAATCATATTCTAAAATTGTAGCAATCCACTTGCCCCTTTTACCATCAGGGTCTTGATTAAGTATGTCTTTGACAATTGTGTGTGGGACAAAGGCTATGACATATGAATGAAAAATATAAGCTCTAAAATCCTTCAAAGCTTTGATTAAGGAAAAGACTTGTTTCTCTACTTTAGAGGGGCATCCCTTAAGGCTTTGCTAAAGAAAGCTATGGGCTGTTCTTGCCCCATGATGTTATTTTGCAACAATACTATTGCCACAGTATGTTTAGAGGCAAAGGAGAAAATGTAAAAGTCCTTGGTGAAGTCAGGGCTGATTAAGACCGGTCTTGATTCCTTCCTCAGAGATGATGTGACCTAAGATTTTTCCTTAATAAAGGCCAAATAAAGTTTTCTTAGGATTTAGGGATAGACCATACATTCTACATTTTTTAAAGACTTTTCTCAAGTGGACTAAGTGCTCTTCATCAATCTTAGAGTAAACAGTGATGTCAGCAAGATATATGACTATGAAGTAACCTATGTCTTTTGGAAAATATATGTCGATTGCCCTTTGGAAAGTAGCCCCTACATTTATTAAACCGAATGACATTTTGACATACATGAATGTATCCCAAGGTGTAGTGAAAGCATTTTTGAGGTGGTCACTTGGAAAGACTAGAACTTGGTTATAACCTGAAAAGCCATCTAGTAATGAGATTCTTTGTGAGCCAACAACTTTTTGGAGTATGTGATCCATTTTAGGCAAGGGGTAATTGTCTTTCAAGGAGGCTTTGTTCAAATTTCTGAAGTCAATACGAAGCCTAATTTCCTCGGTCTTCTTCCTAACTGAAGCAAGGTTGGACACCCATTCTGAGTATCAGACGGGGACTATGATCTCAGCATCGTACATATTTTTTATTTCTTTCACAACTGAAGGTAACAAGAGGGGGTTAATTCTTCTCAATTTTTGTTTAAATGGTTTCTGATTTTCTTTGAGAGGAATTTCATGTTGGATGATTTTGGTGTCATAGGATTTCAAGTCTTCATACCCCCAAGCAAACACATCTTTAAATTCTCTAAAAAGCTCAATGTATTTTTGTTTTTGTGTGATTTGGGAGATTTTTGGAAAACTTGATTAATTTGGGCTCTTTCATCCCTCAAATATTACATTCTTCTACATTTGTTTTAGTGGATTCCATATTGGGTTTTTTAGCTACATCATTAAAATCAAACAGTTCTTCTAGTGGTGTAACGCCTCTTGGCAAGGTGTCATCTTTGTACTATAGAATTTCAAGTTCTCTTTGATCTGATTTGTCAAATACTTTTGCAACACAAGGGTCTTGAAGGTGGTTTATATCATCATCAAATGGCAGCTCTATTTTGGGAGTTTCTTTTTCAGCAAAATTATTTCTTTCAAATCTTAAACTCTTTTTTGTGCTTGCAAAGTCATTTCTGGATTGCAGAAAATCATATATTTGGTCATCATTTTCAAACACTTGCCAATGGTTCAAGTTGTTCGGTACAGTGGGCGTGTTATTTATTTTGATGAGGCATTAATTATTTTCATAAGGTAAGGAGCAATTGCTGGCAGCAAAGGCAAGCTCATTGGCAAGGCAGTTTTGGGCCCTAGGGATGAAAGTGAGCTCATACTTCTCAAAGATTTTAAGAAGGTCTAGGGAAACATTCCTATATTCCCTTAGTCTAAGGTTCTTGGCTGAATATTCTCCCTTAATTTGATTTATGATCAGTTTTGAATCTCTTTGAACCAAGATTTTCTTAGCTTTAAGGTCTTTGAGTAGGTGTAAACCAATAAGGAGAGCCTCATATTCTGTAACATTGTTGGTGCATTGGAAATCTAGACTATAGGAATGGCCTTCATTTGTGTTTTGGAACCAAACCCCTGCTCCTGAACCAACCTTACCACAAGAGCCATCAAATATTATATGCCAAATGGTGTCAATGTCAGTTTCTTCAATGTTCTGCACTTCGGGGCTGCTAGAGTTTTGGGTGTCATTTTCTTGGTCAAAGGATTGGCTTGGTTGGTCTGAGGGGCTTAGTTCTTTCTCCTTGTCATTCACTTGTTCACTTATGTCATTTTCATTGTACAGGATGAAGGAGTCAAGGTCTGAGTGAATGGAATAAACCGTTGTGTTATTTGGCCTATCTATGTTACTCACCATGTATTTCATGTGGGATTCCTGGTATAATCTCCTTGTTTGATTGAAAACTGGGATGATGGCATAAGTCATGTCCATTTTAAGGCTTCCCTGGAGTTTGGCCCCCCATGATCTAGATAAAAGCATGCCATGCTTTGGGGGTATGTCAACCACAACTATATCCATGACTAGACTCTTAGCGGGGATTTGTGCCAGATTGACACACAGATCCTTGATTAGGCCTAAACACTTGACCCTACTAGAATCAAAAGAGTACAAGTCTTTGTAGGGATTTGTGATTTCTAAACCCAATCTCTCCATCACAACCTTTGGCATGAGGTTGTGTGAGGCACCGGAGTTTAACATAGCATTATGTAGAATTTTTTCATGTATGTTCAGTCTTACATAGAAAGGAGGGACGACTCCTTCTTGATATTTTCCCTCTAATTCAGGACCAAACAATAGCTCTGGTTTATCATCAGTTAATTTTAAAGTGTTGGTATCATTCGCTATATTTAACACTTTGAAAATCTGAGATCTATATACCTCTCGAGTTACCAACTGAGGGGTATGGTTATCTTGATTTTAGCAATCTCTGCCTCAAAGCTAAAAGGCACATATGTCTTTATTGTATTTAGATCAGCTTTATCAGGCATGAAATTTTCTACATTTTTTATTTGTTGATTCTCATTCGATGGTTTGAACAACAATGTTTTTTTAGGGCTAGTAGTTGAAGTACTAGGGCAGCTTGAATCATTACTAGGTTGGCTAGTATTTAGTTTGTTTATGTCAGCTTTCTTAGCCATAGTATTTGTGTTTTCTGCTTTCTTTTTTAGGATATGTTCAGAGGTCTTTCTTACATCAGTGTTTGGCTGATTTTGTTTAGGAACATCTTGATTATTTTTTCTCCTAAGGTCATATTTCCTATGGACTTCCATAATGGCATTCTCAAATCCTAGTCTATAGTCTTCACAATCTTCATATATTTCTCATTTGGTTTTGAAGAAAACATCCTTTGTTCTTCTTCGGTAAGGAAGGTGTTGTCCTCATCATCTAAACCTATGAAATTTACATGGTCTTCTTCCAACTGCTCAGGCTCTCTTTTATCTTCATCTACATAGTTGTCATAGAAAGGAAGTCTGATTTGTTGGTCATTCTCTCTTTTTCTGACTTAAGGAGGGTCTCTTCTGAAATTTTGATTCCTATTCTTGTTTTGATGATTGGCTTGATTTTCCCTAAGATGTGTTCTCTCATTCAAACTGATTTTTTCCATCATTCTCTCCATTATCCTCAATATGGAGTCAAGTTTGGTGTCAGAAGAGGGGGGTGGAGGTGCTGTGCCATCTTTATAAGTCACCCTCTTTTTTGATCTCATCCTAGCCCTTTTGTCAATTAAATTGGCCTTTACACTCACAACCCCCTTTTGCATGTCTTCTAGAGTTAGGTAGTCTCTCTCCCTAAGTTGATAAGCCATATCAACATCAAAGCCTTCAGGATATTTGACTAAGGCTAAGCCTTGGGGAGGTTTTATGTGAGGTGGGAGGGCATTGTAAACACTGTTAAAGCTAGTGGAGTAGTTATGAACATTTTCTCTCGGATTCCTTTTAAGATTTTTATATTTGGAAAGAATTTCAAGGGGATTCTTCTTGATTTCCCATTTGTCCACAAAGGTTTGGTAGAGGGAAGAGAGATCATGTATGCTATTGGGAGGTAAGTTTTTAAACCATTTCTTGGGTTCTCCCCTAGGCTCTGAGCAAAAATCCTCATCTTAATGGTTTCTTCTTCTATCTTGATTTAGTCAAAAGCATCATCAATTCTATCTACATGCTTTTGAGCAGTGATGGATTTAGTCCATAAGAAGTGAGGGATCTTGGACTGGTAGTCATTTGGCAGAGGTAATAGTGGTTGTTGCAGAGCTAGTGGAGCATACCAGGCTACCATGATTGGAGGAAAAGGAAATAAGGGTTGATTTACAAGGGGAGGATTTGTGAGAGGTGGAGTAGGATGGAGTGGGGTGGTTTGCACAGTGGTGGTATGAATGGGTGTAGCTGAGGTACTTGAACCGGAGAACTGATTTTGAGTGGATTTGAGATGAAAAGAGGTGAAGTGATGGAAGAGCTGAAAGTCAGGTGGAGTGGAAGGAGAAGCTTCCGTGCTGGAGCTTTGCTGCAAATCTATGGGGTCAAGGTCAGTTTGGTCAGCTTTACTTTGTGACTTGGTCCTGAACAAATTGTTGGTATGGTACAAGTCAAACTGAGGATCTTGTGAAATTCTAAGGTGTCCTAGTTCAGAACTTGCTCTATGAAGGGTCCTAACAGTGGGTGAATTTCTGGGTCATCAAATACGGTAGGAGGATCTGGGTCTGGGTGTGATCTGGTGTTGATCCTTCATGAAGCCAAATCTCTTTACTCACAGAAGGCATAACTAGGCCTTGAAAACTTATTTGGATTATTTTGACACAATCCTAAGAAAACCTATGGGATGAGTGAGATGAACAAAAGGCCTACTAGAGGCTAGTGGAGTTGCCAGGTGGATGGTTTTGAAATTTTGAGGATATGTATACAATGCTCCACCACCAATTTTTGATAAAAGCCAATCTAGGGAGTAATTTTTGGGGTTTTGAGTTTCTTTATGCAGCCTTAAGGTTTCAATGAGTATCCTCTAGCTGAGCCATCATCTTGCTAAGATGGTGAAGAGATTAGTTTCTACTCTTGGCTATGAGTTGATTTTTTAAGTCAAACTGGGGATGCATATGAGTATGTATATTTCGTTAGGCTACCATGAACTCAGTCCCACCGTGATCACCATTATGTTAGCTCCCCATAATTTGCTAGATTGATTGAGATATAAATGGACAGGGGTAACATCAAACCAAGCTTTGGAATCCAAGGACCTAGCCTTCCTGGATTCGAAGAGGGATCTCTCTAGCAGGTGTGAAGATGTGAACTTGTTTTGCTGATTAGGGTTGATTTTAGGCTAGATGTTAAGTGCAGGGTATTTTGATTCTTTTTGGTTAGGTATGATTCTTCAGATGGATTTAGATAGAAAACATGGAATATTGTTAAGTCATTGGGCAATGGAGTCTAACAAGGTCATGATAAGTTCATCAATGGTTTTAGGAGCATTTGCAGGGAAATTTTAACTTGGTTGGTGGATCTTTGAGGTTGTGGTGGATGATGAGATGAAAATTAAGCTTGAGAATAAAAGCTAGTGAAGGGCAGGACTGAATCCTTAATAACTTTTTAGACTAAGGGAGTTAGAAAAATGATAAGCATGGAAAGAGAATCAAAGGCATAAGTGAAAACTAATCCATTTGATTTCAAACTAAACACAGATGATTATCCAAGACAAACATTCAAATGAAATTATAGAAAGGCAAGAAACTTATTTAACTTTCATAGATTTCATTATCAAGAGCAAAAAACATTTAAGATGCACAAATAACTATAACCATGGAAGGAGAGAAAACCCTGAACATCTAAAGTTACAACTATGAAGGTTCCTTGAAACAAATTTATCTAAGTAAAGGCATAGATCATGATTGAAACAAACTTCTTTGATAAGCTTAGAAAAATATGCTTCTAAACAGTTTATTCCAAAACAGAGTATTTCAGTGGCAACAATATGCAGGGCTAGCCATAGATCATACTTTACACTAAGTTATATAAACCATTCAGTAAATGGACAAGCCAAGAACTTATTAGGGAGAAAGAGATGAATTCCATAACATATCTCAATAGAAGAAAACATTGAGGCAGTGAACGATAAACAGAATTAAGGTGCCATCAGAAAACATTCCTTAATCTAATTTTTTTGTCCTACTGCAAAATAGCAAGATGGAAAACATAATGGAAAACTAGAAAACATGAACATATGAAAACTTCACCGTCAACCAAGCTTATGGATCCTACAAATGGTCTCTATCCATCAACAAGCAAACCAGGGCATGCTTGAGCTCCAAGACATCAAATTGTTATCAAAAACTCCAAGAGACTATGTATTTTCTTCAGCATAATTCATTAAGATCCAACTAATACATAAGAGCCTCATGCTCTATTTATGGAGAAAATGAGGAGGTGGAAAGCCTAAGAGGCTTCCAGAAACCCTAATTTAGCCATAAATGTCATAAATGTGCTTAATGACCATGCAAGGCCCAAGACACATAAGAGATAAGATAATAAATGAAAAACACCAAAACATAACTCCCAAATCAAATCAAGAGTGATTTGTCCAAAAAAAAACATTAAAAAACTGATTTGTCATTAATTAGTGTCTTTTGTTGACTTTTGGCAAAAAATTGTCTCTATGCATAGCGCCATTTCAACAAAACATAGGGTCTATTGCAACTGAGTTTTGGACCCCTTCCCGGCATCGGATGTGGCCCCGTGATGGCTCGTTGGAAATCTCGATGAGTCTAATTTCCAAAAATACTTGATTTGTGCTGAATGGATTCCATTTACCTGCTCGAAAACCAAATCTCCCATGACTTCTCTGTGCGCAGCGCCAGGCCTAAAAAGGAGGCAGAAAGGTCATTTTTCAGGTGTTTTTTGACCTTTTGAGGGGGAAAAAATGCTCCAATGGACCTGAAATTTTGTTGGTAGACTATTGGTGACATGAAAAATCTAAAAATGTAAACTCCAGCAGCTAAATATGCCCCAATTTTGTGCGTAGTGCCTAGGGTGCTGCACTCCTAGGGGTCAAAATTTGGAAAAAACAAAAAGTTTCTGAATTTGCATCAAAATTGGCATGTAGACCCCTCAAGGGGTTTTATCCATCTTCTAAGAAGAATCAGCCAAGATTCCAAGGTTTTCATGCACTTTGGTCTTTTTTAGCTCTTCTAGCTCCATGAGGGCTTGCTTGAGTTTGGCATTGGCAAGCATGCTCTTCCTTGCATAGTGTTTGACCATTTTCTTTTGCAAGGCAAGGCCCCTCTTCACCTCTTTGAAGTGTTTATGATCCTGTTTATAATAGTAGATGACCCTTTGTGCCCTTTCAAAGTCATTTTCCCATTCTTGAAGCTGGGCATCCTTTTCTAGGAGAAGCAATTTTGTACTCATTCCTTGGTCCTCATTATCGCTCTCTAGATTAACAAAAAGAGGGCCTTGAGAATTATTTTTTATCCTTTTGCTCCTTCTCACCTGTACCTTCTATTCAACCTTTTCCACTTATTCTTTTCCTTTGTCCAATATTTTGGCTGTTTTAGAAGTGATGGCCCTTTGCCTTTTAGAGGAAACAAACATATTTCTTCTCCTTCTATGTTATGTGCATGTGGGAGGGGTAACAATGGGAGTTTTAAAGGCAGTGTTATCATCATTTTGGCCTTTAGTTTGCTTGATATTTTCTACACTTGAATCACTCTCATTTTCTTTTTCATGTATGGACTGATTTTTGCCAAGAGAGTCATGACTGTTGTCATGATTGTCATGACTCTTTCCTTGACTACCTGGTGTACTTTGATGGCTTCCCTCCTCATCATCCTGCCCCTCCTCATCATCTTTCTCTTCCCCATCATCTTGCTGATTTTCTTCCCCATCATATTGATGCTCATCCTCCTCATCATGCTGCTGCGCCTCTTCACCTTTGTGGTTGCCTTCACTAACTTCATCATTTCCATCACTGCTTTCTTCATGGCTACTTCCCTCCTCTTCAACATTTTCTTCACCTACTTCTTCACTGCTCCCTCCTTGTCCATCATTATCTGTCTCATCTTCCTCCTGACTATTTCCTTCTATTTGTTCTTCACTAGGGCTACTATCAGCCCCTTCACTTGGAAATTTAGTGGAGGACGTAAGAGGTGAAATTATTTTTGGAGAAGGCACATGGGGAGATGATGGATGTGTGGAGGTATATGGTTTTGAAGTGGAAGGCAAGTTCTGCGGCCTAGGGGTCTGCAAACACATCATGTGAGATGAAGATCACCCAAGATATACCTTGTTGCTTTAGCTAGTATAGGACAATCATTTTTATAAGGGACTGATGAAAGAGGCTAGGCATTTGGTGGTCATAGCTTTTATTCTTGACAACTGGGGCCATTTTATCAGTGCTTTGGAAAACGTAGTAAGGTAGGTTCATCATCTTGACCCTAGTACATCTTGACCCTAGTAAAATGCATCAATAGCCTTATATGATATGAGTAGAGGGAGGAGTATCTCCCCTCACATGTGAAGTAACTGATAATCTGCCTCATCAATGCAGCATACCTCTCCAGCAAATGGGAAAAAGGGAAGATAGCCTTCCAATTTTGTTGATAGCTGGGTTTCAAATAGGGCCCATAATAACTCAACTCGATCCTCTTTTGTTTGAACCACACTTCACCAATGTCTGGTATACCTATTGCTTTGGAAACGATCTCATATGAGAGCTCAAATTGTACCCTTGCTAGACTCACTTGATGGTTCTGTAAACTAAAGATGAACAATCTAGTCAAGTCTGAATGGCTGCTGACTTGCTTGACCTACTCACAAAATCTGTAGCACCCTACATCGTGGAAGCATCAAAGGATCATAGGAGATGAAATGAGTGGAGTGGTGTCTAGGGGCTCAAATCTTTTTTATTTTCCTCCATGATATTTTGGATTGGTGGGATTATGACTCTCATCACCACTGGTATGAATATCTCCCTCTAACATGAAGACTGGTCTAAAAACAACAGTAGGGCCTTTGAACTTTTCTTGAGGGTTTTTGGGCAAACTAAGTGCTTTTAGTGGATTTAACTCAATTCTTTGCAATATGAAAACTAAGAAGAAATATTTTATTTTTTTTAGAGCTTGCACTTGGGGTTTAGAGGATAGCATATAGTCACCCAATCTTCTTTTTGTACTTAGAACCAAATTCACTTGCAAAACCTAACTCAAAGACTAAGAAATTGATCTTTATATAGTCTAGGGTTTGGTCAAATTTTGACTATGGATGACTTCATTGTTTTTAGAAAAAGGAGAGCTTGGGAGGAAAAAATAATTTTCACCAACCTTAAACTACGCTTGCAGAATTTTGAAGATGAATTTGGGACTTTGGAGCATTTTGAGAAAATATGTAAAAATCTGTCGGAGCGCAGCGCCTCTGCGTAGCACCTGTGCATCGCGCCGAGTGGACTCGGTGGTGCCTCGGGTGCCTTCGGTCTTTTCTGGGCTTGTGCATAGCGTTGAGCTAGGTGCACAGCGTTGGGCCCTGAGCGCATAGCGCAGTGTATTTTTACACTACTTTCCTCCCTCCTGTGCATAGTGCCGAAGGCTAGGTGCGTAGTGCTCTCTTCGCTTCGTAGCGCCCGATAGTTTTCATAGTTTGGTCTGAAAACCAAAAAAGATTCTCCTCAACAACTTTCTTCTCTTTGAAAATGGAAAATGATGTTTGGGGAAGGTTCAAGGGACCTTTATATTTGATTTGAAAAGAAATTTAAAAAGATCAAACCCACTTTTGTAAAGTTAATGTCTCCTATATTTTAGTGTTCTTTTGACTAATATTTGTTGTGAACACACTTTGACACTTTTTGGAAAAAGAATTTATTTATGCCTCTGTCACCTTTGGCAGAACCATATTTTTGACATGTAAGCCTTTGTTGGGAGTCTATTGCTGAGATGCATATCGAGGTTACACTTTTCCTTTTTAGGCCTTTTTTGACAATAACTTATGCCCAACTTTTTACTTTAAAAACTCTGTTTTTTTACTTGTTGGTAAAATGATCTTCTTCAAACTGATACTCTTTGTCCTTTCTACTCTTAGTGCAGGTGAAGAAATGTTATTTTTGGAAAAACCCTAAGGAGAAGGCTTCTGTCCTTGGAATCACTCAGATGGTTCTTTGCTTGTCACCATTGTTTTGTTAATCCACCAAACAAACCCTGATACTCTTTTACCTATAGGCCTGTTGCTTTTTTGTTTGTTTGTGTATGCCTCTTGGTGATGATTATAACTTATTACCTTGCCTCTTCTTATTGCTCGTGACCACCTTGGCTATTCATTGTAGAAATGTAAACAAGGGCAATTGTCCCTTGCAGCATTTGAGCTCTAAGCCAAGGAGGCTTTTCTTGAATGGCTTTGAAACAAACTGCTTGATTTTATTCCTCTTTGAGTACAATATCCTCATGCAAGAAGCCATAACTTATTGGGCACCAAATCCATCCTATGACTCAGTGAAACCTTAGGTGACCTAATGAGGACCTTTGGACTTGGATTTTGGATAGAGATTTAGACTTAGGGATCATCAAGTACAAGATAGGACCTATGATAAGTTTAGTGTTTTTTGAAGACGTAAGATCTAGCATACTTGAATATCCAAAGGAAATCAGTGTCTCGGAATATTATGGAAGAGACACCAAGGAAATTTGATTGGTAGGTTTGAATAGTAGTAGGGAAATCCTGTAGGTAAGCAAAGACAAAGGATTTGTGCCAAAAGGCAAGACATGGTGAAAAATGGGTGACAATTAGGGTTAAAATAAATGGCTTGAGCCCATGATGGGTCTTCCAAGAGTGGTGGGCGTCATGACTAGATAGGAGAATGAAAATAGTGAAAGTTTTATCTCATGATAATGAAGGCACTCATATTTCTAGAACTCACAATGTTTATGAATTTTGTTTCTAGAAATCTAGGACCACTACTTAGTCATCTTCAGATAGTGAAAATTATGGATGACTAACACTCCCCCGTAGATAAGGGTGGGATCTTCGCTCAGAGACACGTGTGCTAAACAACACTGCAGACCTAGCTAAAAAGGTAAAGCATGCAAATAAATGTCAAACGACAATACGATACCAAAATCCAGAATTCTTTCCATGGCTCCGCTCACCTACCTTTTATGCTTTGTGAGCCTCCCCAAGCCTTGGCCCAGCTCATTACTACATTGTACATGTGGCCACTAGCCTACTGCGTTGTGTCCCCATGATCTCCATGATCTCTACATTTACTATCCACTCCCTCCATCATGTGTGCATTTAATGCACCATTTTCTCCATCACTTCATCATTATTCCTCCATGATCTTACTTTTATTCCTCCACTATCTCCAGCATCTTCCTCATTAATGCTCCATGATCTCCACTCTTCCTTCATCAATAAGTTACTCCACTACTCCATAATGTTGGTCCACTACTTAACTAACCCACATTCACACAACAAAATTGGATTTTATTTATCTATTAGGTTTATGGGTCCCTCCACCCTTTTTATATTTACTTAACTAATTAACAAAGTAAAAACTCTATTATAAAAAATTTAAACTATCATTGAACATAATAGCCTATATGTAAGTTAGAAAGCAAATGATAAGCAAGTTTCTACCTAGAAGTGTTATAACCAAATTGATAGTTAAAATTTTAAAATTATACTCATTAATTTTTTTTTATCTAACTAAATTAAATCAAGCATAACTTTAATATCATATATTTTAAATTTCATAAACATTAATGGCAGGTAATCCTTACGCTTAAATTTTTGTAGACCAATTGGTCACATCATCGAATTCCCATTCCCATTGATAAATCCCTATCGGCCTATAAAGATCCAAACGTCTCTCCTGATCAATATATCCTCTGTCAATGAATGAACTTGTTGCTGCAATACAGTTTTAAATGGTGATATACTACAGTACTCTCTACGTCTAACAGTAGAGCTTCGCTATACAGTGACTTTAGTAGTTCATTTTTTCACGTTTATAGTTAAAGATATTTAGTTAGCTAAACTTAAATAGATTGAATATTTTGGAATATTTGATGGAGAGGATAACCTCAGTAAAATAGCTAGGCTTGTCTCCTATCTATCCAATATTCCAAATCTGCAAAAGGGAGAAGAATCGCCTATTTATTGGAATTGATTTTCCCCAATATTTCACATCTCTGTAGTAAACAAACGAATATTTGTGTACCACAATACCCAGACGCTCCCATAAGTAAACAAACGAATATTTGTGTTGACCAAAGTAGTAGGTTACATAAGATTTGCAAGTTCATGCAGTGTAGTCGAATCATGTTGAACCAGAAAAATTCAACGTCATTATTTTATTTGTTTGATAAGTCTGATATAGTTCAATATATTTAAAAACCAGATATTCCATCATGAAACTGACAAATTTCCACTTCTCACTTTTCTTATAGAGTAGCATCTCCTTTTGCATCTAAAGTCAAAGTAATTGAGTGAGCTATATACATACAAAAACAAGGCGTGAACCGACAAAATGTAATTCCACTGTTGTTGTCTTCACCTGCTCTCAGAGTCCGCGGCCATCGATTTAGAGAATGGAAAAGCTGGTGTGCGTTGTGCACACAGGAGAGCCATTCTAGACAACCATATGACAACCATATACTAGCGGAAGAATCACTTTCGAATATGGTGGAAGGCCTCAAAAGTATTACAAAGCCATCTCTTCAGAGGAAGAATCACTTTCGAATATGTGTCGCCTAAATGTTGGACGTGTATGACTTACATTCCTCACATAATTATGTACCCTAACCATTGATAACTCTCTCTACCAGAAGCTCTGAGTGGTGAAAATGTAGTATTTCCACCAACCATAAACTTTAAAAATGTTTAATTTCATTACTAATGAGGCTTACTGTATTATCTGTCATCTATTACACTGTACGGGAATGTGCCATACTCGAGCATCATGTAGTTTCTTCTGTGTCCTTTATGATGGCAATATGGATGACTACCCTATTCTTTTTTCCATTATTTAATGAACGATATGATGCGGATCATTTTATGGCCATTTATTTATCGATTTATTGCAAGTGTTTCTCATCATTAAAATAGATTTTGTATAAATCAATAATTCTCCAAAATTTTGTAATATTAATCATTTCTAAAAACATTTAGGATTTACATCAATGGTCCATGGAATTATATATATATATATATATATATATATATATATATATATATATATATATATTAAAAATGATTTTAAATCCAACTAACATTTGAGTTGACACCAATTTGCCACTTAAGAGAAGAGATTCTCAATTATTACATTTATCAACATTAACAATACTTAAATATTTGCTTTGAAACTCAGAAACAAATCTTATTTAGTGACGATAACTACTAGTTGATCTCTACATCTATAAAATTGAATAGACATGTTTCCATTGTTGAGAATTGATAGTCTTGTGAATAAATTGATAGCAAGTCTCATTGTACTTCTTTTTGTTGTGAAACACATTATTAGTCAATATGCAATTGTTGAAGTGTTGTAACAAAAAATAGTAGTTGGCTACATCTCAATATGTGTAAGACCTTTCAAAGGTCTTCTTAGCCATAATGCTTGCATGTTGTTGTAGTACCTACTACATGTTTTTCCTATGCAAAAGATATAGAGACAATGGACTATTTCATAGAATCCCATGATCAAATTTGTGCCCACTTGAAAAATATAGCTTTATGTGCTTTTCCTATCATTAATACCTCCATAAAAATCATTTTCTATCTTGTGTACCACAATCCATAGTTTGTTTTAGCTTGTGTACTACACCCCAAAATTGTTTTTCCAACTTTCAAGTGAGACTTTTTGGGATACTCCATAAATCTGAAAATATAACTAACTAAATAACTAACATCAGGTCAAGTTGCAATAAGACATATGAGGTTACCTATAAGCATATTATAAAATGTTGATTCCACTACTAGTCCATGATGGAGCTTGCTCAATTTTGTCTCTATTTCAAAAGGTGTCTATGAAGGTTTGCAATTGTCCATTTTGAACCTCATTCAGATATATGTAGCATATTTTATTGACATATGAAAATATCTTAAATATATTTCCTCTATTCAACTCCAAAATTGTGTAATATTAATCATTTCTAGAAACATTTAGGATTTACATCAATTGTCTATGGACTAATAACTTTATATACATATATTAAAAATGGCTCTAAGTCACAACTAAAATTTGAGTTGACACCAATTTTCCACTTAAGAGAAGAGATTCTCAATTATTACATTCATCAACATTAACAATACTTAAATGTTTATTTTGAAACTCAAAAAGATATCTTATTTCGTGAAGATACCTACTAGTTGATCTCTACATCTATAAAATTGAATAGACATGTCACCATTGTTGAGAATTGACAGCCTTGTGAATGAAATGATAGTATGTCTCAGTGTACTTCTTTTTGTTGTGAAACACATTATTAGTTAATATGCAATTGTTGAAGTGTTATCACAAAAAATAGTAGTTGGCTACATCTTAACATGTGTAAGACTTTTCAAAGGTCTTTTTAGCCATAATGCGTGCATGTTGTTTTGGTACCTACTACATGTTTTGCCTATGCAAAAGATATAGAGACAATGGACTATTTCATAGAAGCCCATGATCAAATTTATGCCCACTTGAAAAATATAGCTTGATGTGCTTTTCCTATCATTAATACCTCCTAAAAATCATTGTCTATCTTGTGTACCACAGTCCATAGTTAGTTTTATCTTGTGCACTACACCTCAAAATTATTTTTCCAACTTTCAAGTGAGATTTCTTGGGATACTCCATAAATCTGAAAATATAACTAACTAAATAACTAACATCAGGTCAAGTTGCAATAAGATATATGAGGTTACATATAAGCATATTATAAAATGTTGATTCCACTACTAGTCCATGATCCAGCTTACTCAATTTTGTCTCTATTGAAATAGGTGTCTATGAAGGTTTGCAATTGTCCATTTTGAACCTCATTAAGATATATGTAGCATATTTTATTGATATATGAAAATATCTTAAATATATTGCCTCAACATAACTCTCAAGAAGTACTTCAAGGGATCAATGATTTGTCATCTTCAATTATCTATTCATGGTATCTTTGAAACTATCTAACATCAAATCCCCTTCACATATCATGTCATCAACATAAATACACACCATAAGAATTGTGACTTGATGTGATTTTGTATGGAGTGGACTAGTTATTTCTCTCATTGAATCCACTATTGGCTAAATATGAGCCAATCCAACTATAGGAAGCTCTTAGATATTGATTAAGACATACAATGTTCTCTTCAACTTGTATACTTTGTATTCATGATATTTTACTTCCTAGTGGTTGATAGACATATATATTCTCCTCTAGTTTTCCATTCAAGGATGTTGACTTCATGTTGGGAATTTGTTTTCAATTGCAACTACTTACACAACTCTAATAGTATCCAAACTAGGTACTGCAACAGTAAATTAAATGTTGTCAATACTTGATTACTCAACAAATCCTTTGGCAACTATTTTTTTCTTATATTCCTCTACTTTGTGTTTGTTATCCAAATTTTTCTTATACACCCACTAAACACCAATGTTGTTTTTACATGCTAGGAGATCAACCATATCTCATGTCTAATTCATTTCAATAGCCTCAATAACTTAATTTATAGCCTATGCCTAATGTTGTTCTTTCACTAAGTTTTCAAATAGCTATTCTCATGGGATAACAAGGAAAATTTGCTTGTTGAGTCATGTGATCACATTGTTCATTATTTCTCTTAAGCTTCTTATTCTTTCATTTCTCACTTTATTTTTTGACTCAATACTAGAAGAAGAACTATTTTTGATCTATATTTATTAAGAGAATGAAATGAAATATATATTTATAAAAAAATCCATAGAGATATAGTTAAAATTGACTTCTACTAATAAATGGAACGTGGTACAACTAATGCAAAATGAAATAGAATCTCTGCCCCCCATCACATGGGGATATTTTGCTAAAATTGGCCCTAGGTGCCTCATAGCCTTTGGCCTAGGAGCTTCCCTAATTGAGTTTTATTGGTGTTAATCTCTTTATTATCTCTAATCCTTCCAAATATAGTGGAAAGCATGGTTGAATGAGGTCCATATTGAAAATTGGGTATAAGCAAAGGAAGAGGGGCATACTTAGCTGAAAAACATTGTTTCCCATGGAATTTGTGATGGTGTGAGATCCATAGTGAAGTTGATGACACTTTTGATGGGGTCTTATAATGTGTTCTTTATGAAAATATAAGAAAACAGTCCTAGTCTCCCACTTGGAATGTGTGTGGTACAGGGTCTTGATCATAGCACTATTTGTACTTTGTATTGCATTTTTGTAAAATATCACATACCTCTTAATAATCTTGTTGAATGTATTCAGTGAAATTGGTGGCATTTTTAGCCTCATTTTTATCACTTAAAATATGATCACCTAGCCATTTCCCACTAGGATTATCAAAATACACCATATAGTATGAGATTTTACATACTAAAACACACTTTCACCTTAGGAAATAATTTAGAGAACCATTTTCCTAAATTATTTCTTAACAATAATGAGAAAACCATAGCAATAATTAACTAAATCACTAATTTAATATTCTATTGAAATACTATTTGATTACTAATTAATTATTTCCAACCACATTACCAAGGAATAATAAATAAATCATTATTTATTAATTATTCCTTAATAATCACATATTCCTCTCATGAAATAATTATTAAATCATTATTTAGTAATTATTTTTAATACACATGACCATTTCACGGTCATCACATTTCAAGCCCTTCATGCTTCCATCTTTGAGCTCAATTTTTTTTTCATTTTTTTCCACTTGCAAAGAAGTATAAAAAAACCAGTATGTAATAGTGATGGGAACATCATGAAGGCTCCCACGAAGGAGGACTTACAGAAACAAATAATTTCTAGTCTCACTCCATCAAGTGTTTTATTTCTTATTAATAATAATTCATCTACTTTATTGGGTATATTTGTGTGTTTTTTTGTAATATTCCCAAATTGGGACAGCTGAACAAACCTACTGAAATAACGCACTTCTGAGAATATTGTGCATAGAAATGAGTTTGCAGCTCATGAATCCCTTAGGTCAGCTCATCTAAGATCTAAATCCAAAATGAGAGCAAAAAAAAATCACACTAGGTGGGTTAAACAGGCCTCCCACAAACTAGTCTAGCTGAAAATCACCCAAAGAGAGCGCAAAGGACTACTTCAGAAATAATGCAGATCCACTGAAACACATTAGGAGGCTGATATGTAGGATTAGAAATCATATATATAATAGCTAATCATATGTTCTTTACATCCCATACACTATAAAAGAGAAATAATGAGATTATACAACAAAAATCTTCAGAAATGAGGTGCTACAACAATAAGAAAAGACTGCATAACCATGAAAAATTTATTTTTAGGGGCTGAAGCAGCGGTTTATTATTATTCAAATCTAGATCAGATATGTACATAAAAGTTTAGATCTAATACAGATCTGTGTACAATAAATGTTGATCTATACATTCCCCTTGGGGTTTTGTGCAAAACATGAAACAAAGAGAGTAGATCTGAGATCTAAGCTTGCAGATCTGTAGAATGATTCAGAATTTTCTGAACAATACAATGGTACAGCGGATAAAATCTGAAACTAACATGGACTGGATGGTCAATCCATGGATCACCATAGTGAAAGGAATAATCCCAACTCCGGAGATCTCTCCTCCAAAATGTAGAAAAAACAACATGTAGTAGATCTGCAAATAAACTTGTCTAGGGAGAGAAAAAACATTGTAGCTTCTGAGAATGATTTGGCTTGATGCCAAGATGTAGATCTAAAGCAAAATCAGCTAATGAAATGTTCCAGGAGGTTAAAAGATGCACTCACTGAGAAGAGCCACTAGTATACACTAGATCTGAGCAGATCTAGTGTCTTCCACTGCTACAACTCACAAGGACAGCTCAACAGTCACCAGAAGTAGTGCTGTAGGTGTAAGGTGAATCTTGGCCTAAAAGCCTAATGTGGAAAATATAGCACAAGTCTTCTCCAAGAGCTACTCAATGAACGAGGTGGGATTCTTGAATAGGAAGACCCAACAAGGGATGTTTGAGCGGACAATACCTTCAGAAATGATAATCTTCAACAACCCTCTCTTGTTGATATCCTCCTCCTTTTATAAGATTGGAGTTTTGGAAAAACCATAAACCACTTCATTGTTTTATCCCATTTCACATTTAGAGTCTCCTTCTAGAACTGCATTGTCCCTCAAGGAGGTTCAATGCATCTAGACTGCGCTATTGACTTGGTCAAATTCGACCCAGTCTTCTGATTTAAACCCATTCACACCTATAGGAGTTTATTTAGATAGCCCATATATGTCTCTATTCACATAGGCATTGATTTATTCTTGGTTTTCAGGAGTTTTACATGTCGTCCTTTACAATTTATTCATCAATCATGACATGCAAAATAAACAAGGAAAAATTAATATTCCTATTAGTTGCAATTAATTTAGGAATATTACAGTCTCCCTCGCCCAAATTATTCTTGTCCTAAAGCAACTACAAGGGTGCTGTAAAGTCTCCCCTTCTTCTCTTGTGGCCTCCTCATCAAATAGTCCCCTCCATTGCTCTGAATTTTCTGCAATACTTTTGTCTCCCAATGGTCCTTCCTCAGTGTGCAAGTTGGTCGTTGGTGAGTAAACCGAATGGCTCTCATCATGAAAGAATGTAAGGTTGTTTTGGAAACCCTCTTGCTAATCCATGGCCTCCTCAAGATAGAAGTGATGACAATGATGGGGATTTTCATGATTCATGAAATACTCCCATCTCCATGCTATCATCCAAATGAAGTGGATCACCTCCCAGCTTGGAAATCCATAGAAAAAATCATCCCCAATACATATGAGAGGAATGTTACCAATAAACATATGGCCCACTCTACAAAGAGGCAAGTGATTTATCATAGTTGCCATACAATATCTCATGCTCCCATGGAAGCATGTAGTGCAAAAGGAATGGGGAACTCCTCTCCCCAAGGACACATCCAACAAGTGTGCCTCTCCTCCAACCATGCCAGCAACAAATATAAGGACATATTTAGCTTGTGGGATCGTGATTAGAATCATGCTAGATGACATGTATTATATGTGAGAAGGAAGATGTTCCCTCATGTGCAACTAGTGTTGTTTTATCCTCAACTTCCATAGAATAGGATATGACAAGTGCCTTCCCCAACACATGTTTACTGCCTCATACCTTCTGAATGCTTAGAGAAAATGCATCATAATGGGTGTAAAATAATCACACCATGAAGAATATAATAGCTTTCTAGGATCCTCCAAGGAATGACTTGCATCAACATAGTTCATGGCCTTGAGTAGCCCATGAAACCCATCATAAATAGTGCCCCCTTTTGGAGCAATGTTTTGCAAATGAATGTTAGAAAAATATAAGCATATAGGGGATACATGATAACATTTAGAAAGACTAGTCCCTCTATATACTTGTTTTACATCAGTGGGGTAACTCATGGATGAGTTCCCTCTCACACTCAATGAGTATGGAGATGTGAATGATGGCTCTTCCCAAGAGCTATGTTCCTCCTCTATCAAATAGTCAATGCACATCTTCATATGAGAGTGAACCTCTTCTTTGAAACCTTCCCATACGAATACACCGAAGAGAGTATGATATGCTCTAATGAAACCATTGGGTTTGGAAAGCAGGATCTCATAGGTTGCATCTAGGAGTCTCTCCTTGAGCTTGGAGTCACTAACCAAAAGAATAAGATTATAGAAATAGATGATTCCATCAACCAACTTCAACCTTTCATCCACTACTTCCCCATCAAGAACCCCCCATGTGAAAAGGTCCTTGGAGTATTCCATCATGACTTGGGAATCCTAATAAGGATCCAAGGTCTCCAAGAATGACAGTGTTGTAGAGGTATGGAATGCTGCCCTTGTCATATCATGGCTCCCTTCTTTGACATCCTTGATATCAAAGTCACATGTTGGAGCATCATAATCTCCCTTTTGCTACCCCATTTGTAGTTGATCTTGCTCAAGACAAGATTGAAGCATAGGGAAATCAACTTCCCCTCGGAAATTCCTTGTCTTCCAAAACATCCTCATTTTGGCCCAAGTGTATAAGAGGGTTAGCATCCCCTTGCCATGTTCAGAAATGTTATTTTTGAATGAAGAGATCATGGGCTTCCCCAAAGATATGGAGTTTCCTTGTGTTCTCATGCTCATGCCATCATAGATCTCTAATTTATCCTCTCTTAGCACAGATATCTGAGTGGGAGTTAGCAATGCCTCTTTCAGGAAATTCCTCATCTCTCTTCTGAATTCATGAGAGATTCTCTGTGCTGTGCTAGCTTCTCCCAAGGCTCCCTCCTTAACCAAGTATCCATATGCTACCCATAGTTGAGAGAACAATTTATATTTCCTCCTATCAAGAGGTGCTCCTGGTAAAGTACCTCCTTGCAAAGAGGTGTCAAGGCATAGAGTAGAGTGTGGATGTAGGTAGACAGATTTTCCCCTACCTTTAATGCATAGGTCCTCTTGCCTTATTTGTGCTTCCAAGATTTGAAATAGAGAAGGATCCATGCTCTTCATCTTGTGATGCCCTTCCTCCTCTTTTCCTTCTTCTATCTCCGAGATCTCATCATTGGTCAATGATGGTACATGATGCTCATGTGTTAGGCCAAGAGCCTTATGTGTGAGATCTTGTGGAACTCCTTGCAAGTGTGCAAGAGTTTCTTTCCTTGGAGAAAGTGCTCCATCCTTCTCTTCATGAGGTGCTTGAGGTGCCATTGTCACAACTGCATTATCATCTCCTTCCTTCCCCTCCTCCTCTTCAATAACTGAAATTGCCTCTTCATCAACAAGAGACCTTAGATATTGGTCATCTAGTGAAGGATGAATCTCCATGATTTCCTTTTGAGAAGAGAATCCTTCATCCAAAGGATATCTTGCCCTTGGCAATGCATCAAACAAACTTACACCTTCTTCGATGGTCTTCAGAAATGGAGTTGGATTCATAGACCCTTCCAACTCATGCAAAAGATTTGTTTGATGTGGTTTGATAGTGTCAATAGAAGATGTTACACATGGAGCTTCATCAAACCTCTTTATCAATCTTGCAATAAACCTTGCATAAGTAGGTATATTTGAATTTTTCAAGGAAAAATACTCAAACAACCACCAAGCATATGCTTTACCTTCAAAATGCAGTGCTTCTACTTTGATGGCTTCAATCTCTGAAACGTGATGTTGTTGCAAAAAGTTATCTAGCTCCTCCACCCAAACCCTAACTGGACATTTAGGTGATCCATCAAAGATAGATACATAGAATCTACCCTTACCATGCTTCCCCTCCTTTGTGCCTTTACTCTCCTTGATCTTTCAGAACCCTTGGAAGTTCAAGTCATCTTTGAACTCCTTGGATTGAGCTTCATACTCCTACAAATACTCTCTAAGAGTCTCCTTCTCAGGTACACCTCCTTTCTTCCTATTCATGAAGAAATCATAAACAAAATGTTGAAGCTTTGGCGATATGGCTGAGTGCACATATCCATGAGATGAGGATTCAGAATTTTCCTCATGTATAGATCTTGTAGATCTGATCGGAAGATATTCTTACTCGTGAAACTTCCTGGGAGTTTCACTGCTTCTTCTCTCTTCTTCCTGTACAACCTCCTTGGAGAGGTTCTTACTGGATCTGAAAAGTTATGAGAGTAAACTCACCTTCTTCATCATTCTGACCTTTCTCCTTGCTTTACAGCACTTTGTCTTGAAGCCACAGGCTGAGAAAATATCTTTCTCTGATACCACTGTAATATTCCCAAATCGGGACAGCTCAGCAAGCTTGCTGAAATAACGCACTTCTAAGAATAATCTGCATAGAAATGAGCTTGAAGCTCCTAGATCCCTTATATCAGCTAATCTATTATCTAAATCCAAAAGGAGAGAAAAAAGAAATCAGACTAGGTGGGTTAAACATGTCTCCCACAAACTAGTCTAGTTGAAAATCACCCAAAGAGAGGGGCTGCAGCTCTATGCAAAGGACTGCTTGAGACATAACGTAGATCCACTAAAAAAAATTAGGAGGCTGATATGTAGGTTCATAAATCAGATATATAATAGCTAATCATATTTTCTTTACAGCCCATACAATATACAAGAGAAAGAATGAGATTATACAACAAAAATCCTCAGAAATGAGGTGCTACAACCATAAGAAAAGATTGCATAACCATGACAGCATTATTTTTAGTGGCTGAAGTAGCAGTTTATTATTCTTCAGATCTATAGAAGATCTGTACATAAAAATTTATATCTAATACAGATCTGTGTACAAGAAATGTTGATCTATAGATTCCCCTTGGGGTTTTGTGCAAAACATGAAGCACAGAGAGTAGATATGTGATCTAAGCTTGCAGATCTGCAGAATGATTCAGAAATTTTTGAATAATACAATGGTACAACAGATCATATCTGAAACTAACATGGATTTGATGGCCAATCCATGGATCACCACAGTGAAAGGAAGAATGCCAACACCAGAGATATCTCCTCCAAAATGTAGACAAAACACCCTGCAGCTCTAGATCTGCAAATAATGTTTTCCATGGAGAGAAACAACACTGTATCTTCTGAGAATCATTTGGCCTAATGCCAAGATGTATATCTGAAGCACAATCAGCTAATTAACTCTTCTAGGAGGTTAAAAGACACACTCATTGAGAAGAGCCACTAGTATAAGCTAGATCTGAGTAGATCTAGTGTCTTCCATTGCTACAACTCACAAGGACAACTCAACCCTCAATATGAGCAGTGTTGCAGGTGTAAGGCGAAGCTTGGACTAAAAGCCTAATGTGGAAAAGATAGCACAAGTCTCCTCCAAGAGCTGTTGAAGGAAGGAGGAAGGATTCCTGAACAGGAAGACCCAACAAGGGATGTCTAAGTGGACAATACCTTCAGAAATGATAATCTTCAACAACCCTCTATTGTTGATCACATCCTCCTTTTATAAGATTGGAGTCTTGGCAAAACCCTAAAGCACTTCATTGTTTTATCCCCTTTCACGTTTAGAGTCTCCTTCTAAAACTGCACTGTCCCTCAAGGAGGTTCAATGCATCTAGACTGCACTGTTGACTTGGTCAAAGTTGACCTAGTCTTGTGATTTAAACCCATTCACACCTACAAGATTTTATTTACATAGCCCAGATATGTCTTTGTTCACATAGGCATTTATTTATTCTTAGTTTTCAGGAGTTTTACATGTCCTCCTTTACAATTTATTCATCAATCATGAAATGCAAAATAAACAAGGCAAAACTAATATTCCTATTAGCTGTAGCTAATCTAGGAATATTACATTTTTATCTTGCATTTTCAATTTGTGTGATAATTTTTACTAGGTTTTACTTAACTTATTTTTGCATATCTGACGTTGTAGGATGAATACCATAGAGTTTAATTTTCTTTTTGGTTGTTAGGATGATTTGTCACTTCTAGCTAAAGTGGAAATTTTTGGTACACCTTTAAGAAATTTCCACACTAATAAATGGTGACTATTGTGTTGAATCAAATCTCCAGTGACTTCATTACTATGTCAAATTTTTTGTCTTCCTTCCTTCTATTTTTAGATCTACAATGGTTTTTGAAAAGATATTTGTTTTTTCCCTGCTTTCGCTTCTTTTTTGTAGGTCATACACACCATCTTAGTAGCAGACAACAATTTCCATTGCATATCTATAAACAAACGGTCTTGGGAGCATAACACACTTTTATGGTGATTTATTGCACTAGCCAACACAAGTTTTAGGCTAGAACCTGTGCTATAACGCATGTACGAGGTCACTTTCTGCATTATCACATTTTTTGGCCTTTTGTGATTTTATCGGTGTTCTTTTCAAGTCTAGGTTATGGTTATCTGTCATGAATTTTTCCACTATTCTTGTCTGGTTCATAAGGCCTTAATACTCTTGGTTTGTCTCTCTTTACGAGGAAGGAAAAAATCCCCTTAGGATTTGAATTACACCACTTCCATTTGATAGAGGGTTATTGAGTTGGGTACTCTAGTTTTCAAAACCTGTATCCACTTTCTTTCCAAAATAAACCACCTTGAGTTTCCATTCATTTTTCACCTTAATAAGATCACTCTGAACCTTATGTTGCACAATTTCTCTAGGGTCTTTCTGGATGTCCTCCTATCTCTGGTTTATTTGTTGTTCTTTTCCATTATTTATATAGTCTTTTTTGTTGGCGTTTGCTGCATAAATCTAGTATCATTTATTCTAGATCCCAACCCCACATGGCTTTAGATATGTCGGTCCATTTTTTATCTACGATGCTTATCTTTGCATAGTCTTATTTGTAGTCTCCATAGCTTCTTGGGTGCGAAATAGTGTATCTAGTTCAATTGTTTTCTTTCTGTTCATTTTTTAGTATAGTTTAAAGGTTCATGCTTTATTTTCTAGCAGCACATGGCATATAATATTTATATTACACTTTGCACCATTGCACTAGGTGCTTTTTTTCTCTCTCTTTTTCCTCAAACAATTCCCTCTAGCCTTTGTTGTTTTTCTTTGTCCCGAAATCATTGCACCCCATAGGAATTTTTTGGCTATGAATCTGTGGTCTCCAACCTTAGCTACCACTTGGACATCAATTAACACCTACAAGATGAGTTTGGGTCCATATCCTTAGTCTAAATTCTAACTCTGGTCTTTCTGATTCATCTAGCTCATCCTCTGATTCCAAGTCCTCTCAGCCCCGAGCCACTACCATTTCAGGTGTCAATGTTGCCGGTAATTCCAATCCCAATGTGGACACCAATAATGAAGGTAATTATGGTGGTAATGCTGGTAATACTTAGGGTTCCCATCTAGGAGGTAACATTGGAACCTCACAGGGAATTGTTCCTTCCCAGTAATTGATCCCTTATATAGTTGGTTTAAGTCTCTTAGATTTGAACAAACTCGTTAATAATAATCTTTTCAATGATCCGAGTTGTCCACATATGCCAACAAAACTCCCATCCAATATACCAAAATTCAAGGGGAATTTAGGAGAGGATCCCACTATCCGTGTTTTCTCTTTCTATATGTGATGTTCCTTTAACTCTACCATATAAAATTCAATATATATATGATTTTTTTAATGCACCCTCACGAGAGATGTCATGAAATGGAATGTAGACTAGCCCCATCCATCTCATTCATCATTTGTGACTCTTTCCAATTCATTTTTATCTTACTTCCAGTTACCTATCTATTATGATACTAGTACAAAATATTTTACTTCTTTCCATCATACTTCTTCCACCCGAATTTCTAACCATGTTTAGGAATGGAATATAAGGTATAGCTTACGTAAAGATTTATAATTCGAAGACTTTGTTTATATGGATTAGTTCTTAAGATCCCTTCTCACTCCCATTGGTAGACATTTCACATCTCATTTCCCCCGAACAAAAGAAGAAGACATCCAAACGACTTTGAAGTATGATATGATCTATGTGTAATCAGGCTATGTCTATACCATCCTCATTGACCTCCCTAGCCCCCATGCTTCATCAATGACACTGTATTTGGGTTAGTATCTTATCCTCAACCATCTCCTTCTCTTCACGGATTCATTGGTTATGGTCAACTTAAAGGGGAAATTGATTCCACCCACGCTCATCCTCCCCATGATCCTTCACCAGTTTACTCCTACCAACGAACGAATATGTCCTATGCATGTTCCCATCCACATGAATTGAAACTAGAGACATCTGTTGCTTCGCCTAGTTTTCAAAATATTTCTTCAAATTCATATTATTTATAAGTTTCTTCTAGTGCTCCAACCACAAAGGCACCAACACCTCTACCTACCACACCTCAACCACCTCTGTTGCAACAAAAAACACCTCCTTAAGGCCAATTTTATGCTCAATGTATTATTTCCCTACCCCCAATCAGAGGAGGAATAATAAAGGGAAAGGTAACCAAAACCATCCATCTCAAGGACACTAAGGAACCAAGGTCATCTTCTTAATCCTAATAAGGGTGATTAGTTTAATATCACAACCTAGCCACGTGACAGACAACCAAAGCGGAACAAGGCCCTTGGAACAAAAAAACCTTATGCTTGTTGCAGTACAAATGGTCAGTATATTCATGATTGTCCCCTTATCCCTTTAAAGGGAAGCAACCTATGAATCAATCCATTGTTCCTTATATGGAGAGAACAATTCTTACAAACCCCTTCCCTCATGAAGGATATATGGCCATCCCAAACAGAAAGAATACTCCACCTCCAACCTCTCATAAAAGAGGGAATGGGTCTTACCAAATTCTTATATGAATTTCAAAGAATTCAACCTTCAGACTAGCCCGTTTTAATATGAGAAACCTCTTGATAAGTTCGCCATTGATGTGAAACCTAGAGTATCTACAAAGAATATTTCATCACTGAATGCTACCATACAGATCCCTAGACCTAAATTAGACGTTTTGTTGAAAATCACCAAATGTCTGTTACAACGAAATGTTTCCAATTCAGGAGTCACCCACACTTACAAAATAGTACATTAGTTAGCACAATCTCCTACATTTATTTCAATCCTAGATGTTTTCTAGACATGCCCATCTCAATGAAAATCTATAATATCTACTTTAGGCATTATGGGCCCTTCACATATCACATGATAATTTTGTATGTCAACACCATGGATCATCCCTGCCTTCCTCTTTCTATCACTTTCCATATACTTGTCTTCACTCATAGCTTTGTCTTCCAATTATGTATCATCTATGAAGGCACATCTACTTGTGTAACTTTTGCTACTATCTCCATTGTGTGGGTCATGATCGATGTTGAGTTTATTTACTCACCTCTTTATTATAACCTCTTTCTTGGTGATATTTTTATGTAGCTACGAAAGTAGTTGCATATTCTCTATTTTTTACCATGAGCTTCCCTCATAATGGGATGATTTTCACCATCCATTAATTGATGTAATATGATCCTCAATCTCAAAAATCACCTTAAAATGTCATTTCTTCAATGGTGGGAAACAATTCAATGTATTCTTTGACCGAAATCATCCCAAGAGTCTATAAATATTGTTCATTGTCTCGGGAATATTATGGCTCACTGCTTCTTCCCACTAAACCTAGCTCTTCTAGTGTTTGCGTGATCCATGCATCATGGGTTGAAAAAAAGAAATTCGGTACATCTTCCTAGCAACTAGCTCAATAGAAATATTTTGTTAAAGACTCATTTGGACCGTCCAAAGGAGTGCCTCCTAGACATCATCCATTTCACCAAATTCCTTTCTTATTTATTCCACTAGGGATATATACACCCATGTGATGATTATGCTAATTCTACCTAACCTTACCTTGGGGATCCCATTTTGGTATATTGATCCTCCTTCAAGCACTCCACTTGATCAGCTCAAACATTATGTGGCTTTGACTGTAGTAAAACAGGTTCCCACCACCCCAACGTCTACTTCAATTCCATCACAACCTCAGCAGGAATATACTCCTATTGCAAAAGAATCTGGTGAAGGGGGAAAAGGTAATACAACACAAGTGGCAACCACTCTAGCTAAAGAACCTAAACCTACTCCTACATGTGCTTTAAGGAATAATCATGTGCATGTCACTAACAATCTCCCAAATATTCCCAATCCCAAGTGCATGATTTCTGAATTCATAATTCAACCAGATCCTATTTTCCTTGTGGTTCACGTCACCTTACATATATTTTCCAATCAAAATAAATATTTACACACAAATCACCCATGTTCTTTGTGCAATACATATGGACATTATGATCATAATTCTCCTCATCTCGACTATTTTCGTAATGATCTCACAGTTCTCCAGAAAATGGATGTTGCTCATAATGACCCTCCTCCTTCTCGACATGTAGATTCAAGCACCACTTTGTCACTAGGACAAGAGGCTACTCAACTTTGAGAAATATAGTGAAGGTAAACTAGGTGATTTATCTTACTTTGATAATTTCTTGTGATGCATTTTACTTAACTTTATTATCTTATTCTTTCAGTTCATTATAATTAGTTTTCTTATAACCAAACAATACCAAAACAATAAAAAACAATGAGACAAGATTATATAGGATATAGATTATCAACCAAGGCCAGAAGCTCTCCTTTTGAGAGGAAAACCCACAATAACTCTTCTCTTCTTATATAAATTCAATTGAGAAATTCCAAGACCTATGAAATGACGAAGACCCCTCCAAGACCAAGTCAAATATTCTTCCTTGATGAGCTTTCCTTTTAACAAATTTTGGAACTTCGACCCCATGTAGTTTCTTATGAAATTTCGAATCCCAACAAATTCTTATGTAACTTTGACCCCCCAGCAGTTTCTTCTACAATTTTTACCCCGAGTAGATTCTTCTACAACTTTGATCCCCAACATATTATTCTACAGAAACCTTAGATTTCACGTGTGAAATGAATTTGTTATTTTCCTTTTCTCTTGGATAGAATTTTCCTTCTTGAGTAGTTGGCTAGAAATCTTAGTCTTCTCACACCTTATTTTAGTCTATAAGGTAGTTGCAATTTTGGTCATCCTCATGCCAGTGATGCCCTAGTTTCTTGGCATGCGTGACAGATACTAACCCAAAAACTATCCCCAAATCCTTCACTTTCTTATTCTCTTTATTCAACTTCCATTTTATTCCTATTCTCTTCTTAGATCAAAGTTATTGAGAGCTGATTGGATGATCTTCTAATGAGGTCATGGTATTCTTATATACAGGTTTCTTTCTAGGTCGAGCTATTGTCTTTAGGATGACTTGTTCACTTATGAATTCAGACTTGTTTCTTTCTCATTTAGAAGGTATTTCAGGGTCTTTGACTCTAATTTTGACTCAAATAAATTATCTTTACAATATGGAACATGCCCACAAGGATCTTCCATACATGACAATAACTCAATTGACTTGTAGACTCAATGACAATTCCTAGAAGCACTCAATGGGTGCCTGACCTAAAAAATAAAAATCCTTGAGTATGAAACCAATGCCTCGAGAATGAAAGTAATAGTTTTATTTTTCTCTTTGCAAAAAATACATAAAAACATGAATACATATGGCATTATGAAGACCAAACTTAGTTACATATTTCAACACGCCCTCTTAACTTCTGAGGTATTCATAATCCATGCCAGGTACTTGGAAATTTTTAAACTGAATAATTCTCCTAAGAAGAGTCGAATCTATAAGCCATATCATAAGCTACTTCCTTAGCTTATGCCAAAGAATCTTATCATACCAACTAGAATTGTCACATAACAAGGCCTTGATTAACAAATCCATCTCTCCACAAGATAAAATTACAATGATGACGAGACCAATGACTAGAATATAGAATTATGATTGTCTCTAAAGGCACATACCCCACCTAAGTGTTCATAGGATATGCCCTTTTAGGAAAATTCCTATCTTGGAATAACACATCCTCAAAGAATTTCATATTCAACTACTCTTATATCTTGGATTCCCTATCACATCCTCAAAGAGTATCAAAATAAATCTTATATTATTTCCGAATGCTCCATTATTTCTTCTTATGAAGACAAGAATGACGTGTCTATATCTCCCTCTTAACTAGGGAACATTTACTCGTTACTATAAAAGAAATATACTCAAGATCCCTCTTATCGAGGGACTTATCTAAGCTCCGTTTCAACTAGGGAATTTATTTCAAGTTCCCTCTTCACTTAGGGAATTGTTTCCAACATCCCTTTTCTCTTTGGTGGAGATCATGGCACCCACAACTGTTTGTATAGATCCTCCTTTCGATTTCATGAATTTCATCTTCATCATTATGTAGCCTTCATATTCTAGTTTCTCTTCATATGGCATCGACCATCTATCACTTTCCTTCATGATCCATATCAATCATATCATCCTTATAATAATAGGAAAGTGATACTCGTGTCCACATCTGGATTTTCTTCATCCAGCCACCTTTTCCAAGTCTTGTTACTTTCAGGATCTTCCATCCATTCTTGGTTGTATATGGAATCTACAATTTTCTTTCGGTAGCCATGTTTCAACCCAACCAAATGTTTCTAAAAAAAAAAATGAATATCAAATGAAAGTTACTTTTTATGATGCCCTTTCATCATAAAGTTTGCTTTCGTGCAACAACAACATCCTGCACATTAATAAACACATCTCCAATACATTCAATTTCAAGGGTCTCCTTCCTTTATAGACTTTATCATAGTCTTCATTACTTATCCAAGGAAATGTATTATCTATTTTTCTTAGTCATCGTATGTTGATCAATTTATGTTATGTGACCATAGTTGATTTACTCACAAAATCCTATTCCTTTCTTCACATATTGTTCCCAAGTACTTCTATACATATTTCCTTCATCCTTTCCAACCACCTCATATTCCATATGAGGACATATTATGTTGATTTCATTTTGTAAATATGTGAACTAATTCAAGACCTATGCCTTCATGAATATTTCCGAAGGAAGGGATCATTCTTATTCAATCATGCTAATGAGATAGAGAATTTACCCATGGTTATCTAAAATTATATGGTGACATAAATTAGTCTATCAAATACATACATACCTATTTACTTATTTTCGTCATCTCGAGTTACTTTGACATCTTCCTTTCCTTGCTGGAAATATCTTCAACCATTTTTACATGATGCACTCCTTTGTCACCATACCATAAATAATGGATCCCACACAATGTGGAATGATCAACGAGACAATTTCTTCTTCTAATTATAGGTGAACCTTCTAATGAAGATTCAAATAAAATATCTTAATTATCGTCATACTACAAATTCTACTTTATGATGATGATGATGATGTATGATGAATTATTTTTATCTTTTATCATGCTAGATGAATTTATATATACTACTTATGCTTTCCATGAGGTTATCAAGAGTTACTTCTTTCCTATGATGAATTTTACATCCATGTAAATTATACTTCAGCTATCCTTTCAAGATTCTATAATGATGTCATGAGCTCTTGCTCCAACCATATGCTTCTAAGATGATTACATATCCTAATATGATGTGTCCTATCATAGTTACAATGATATGTTCCATAATATATATCTTTTAAAAAATTGAAAAGAACTAAGTGAAGGAGATTATCTTAGTCATAATATATATCTTTCACTTCCTCCTTCTTTGATTTCTTCTTCATAGGTTCTTCAACTTCTTTAGTGACATGGGCTTCATTCCTTTATTTCCTTTTCTTGTTATCCTTCATGAGTTTCTAGAAATATCTCTTAAAATTTCCATAACCTTGATAGCCATAGCATTGGATCTTTGACATATCGATCTTCTGCCTTTTTCGAGGACCAAAATTCCCAAACTTTCCATTTCTCTTACCCATGGAAGAAATTGTTTGAACTTTTTCGCTTGGTCCTACATCACTTTTTTCCTTAAACCTTGTTTCTTCAATATTACACAATTACTAGAGTTCATTGAATTGCATGGCTTCCTTCTTTCCATAGATGATTGATACAAAGTTTCCCCATTCATAGGGTACTGCATTGTACATAATAATGGTCATCTCTTTGTCGAACATTATTTGCACAACTCTTGTAGTTTCTCTCATATTTGTGACACCCTCATAATATATGAGGCTATCTGTAATCCCTTTGATATATTCATCTTATATAGCTCATTTCTCAAAGATATCACTTCTCGTGTAGTGGTTTTGGAGAATAATTCTACCAATTTTTCATTGATGTATTTTGACTTCTCCAATTTTTCTACATAAAGGATGAGAGAATCCTTGATTGATTCTATAAGGATTCTTGGAGCCCTTATTTTCTTCTTCATATACTTGGATAAAGCTTGAGCTTCTTCCTTTCATAGTTTGATAATTAAACACTGAACATATCCAATGACTTCATTTTCTATGAGGATCAAATTTGTTCTCTTCTTCCATGCAAGGAAATTTGATGACCCAACCAATTTGTCTCGCTCCTTGTAGAATGAATTCATTTTAATAGTAGATTAAGTCATAGATATAAGGATACTTAATTTTCAAGTGAATATTCTCCTTTGATGGCAATATCTTCAAGTATATGCCTTCTTGATTTTGATGATTATGTTTGCTTCCTTGAAATTGATACTTCATGATGTTTCAAATATGTAGTCCTTCTTTGAGTGCTGGTAGGGTCCTCGAGGTCTTTCTTTTCCCTGTGATAATGATGTATGATATTTCCAATATTTGTTTTACTTGTATAAACCTTCTTGAATGAACTAGGGTTTTCAAGCCTTCTTAGTTGCTTCCTTTAAGATGATGAATGAATTGGTCCTTCTTGATGATCTCATTTTACTTGACCCTTTTGTATCCATTCTTGATGGAACAATGTCATATTTTACGTCTTGACCTTTCTTGATACTCCTTTTGATGGTAATTCTTCAATATTCATTCCCTTGTCTCGTCACCGTAGCTCTAATACCATGTTGAGAAATCTAGGGCAACTAAATTAAGTGATTTCTCCTACTTTGATAGCTTCTTGTGATTTATTTTACTCAACTTGATTAGGTTATTATTTAACTTTATTATAGTTAGTGTTATTATAATCAAACAAATACCAAAACAGTAAATAACAATAAGACAAGAGAACACAAGATATACACAAATAATCATGGCCAAAAACTATCCTTTTGAGAGGAAAACCAACAAGAAATACTATCTTCTTATATGAATTTAGTTGATTAATTCTAGGACCTATGACCCTTGACCAATTCCCCTCAAACTTTCTTCCTTTATGATCTTCCCTTTCAGCAACTTTGATTCCAACAACGTTGGCAAATTCGACCCCCAATAGTTTCTTCCACAATTTCAACTCCTAACAATTTCTACTACAACTTTCACAGGTACCTATAATACTAGTGTATTCCTCTTATTAATGAGTGTTAGTGTATCACCCTATTGTTATTGATTTTATCGTGTATATGCCATGTTTTTATTTTTTTTCTCCATAAACTCCCACTATTGTTATTGCTGTTGAGATTCCGAAGTATGAAGTTTTTTAGATGTCCATTAGAAATATAGTACTAGGACTTGTTTTAGGCATAGATAACCTTTAGGAAAGGAGTCATTTTTCTCTTTATAGGATGATCTTGTTTGAATTAGAGTAGCAGTACATAATATTTATCTTACACTTCACACCATTACATTAGGACATCAATTAACACCTACTCAATGAGTCTGGGTCCATCTCCCTAGTCCAACTTCTGACTCTAGTCTTTCTGATTCATCTAGCTCATCCTATGATTCCATGTCCTCTCAACCCTGAGCCACTACCATGTCAGGCTTCAATGCTCGCGATAATACAAGTTCCAACACGGACACCAATACTGAAGGTAATATTGGTGGTAATATTGGTATTACACAGAGTCCACCTCTAGGAGGTAATATTGGAACCTCAGAAGGAATTTTTCCTTCCCAACCATTGCTCCATTATATGGTTGGTTTAAGTCTCTTTGATTTTAACAAAATCATTAAAAATCCTCTTCACCATGATATGATTTGGCCACCTATGCCAACCAAACTCCCATCCAATATACTGAAATTCGAGGGGAATTCTAGAAAGGATCCCACTATACATGTTTTCTATTTCTATATGTGGTGTTACTCTTAATCTACCACATAACATTCCATATATATATTCTTTTCTCAGTGCACCCTCACTAGAGTTGTCATGAAATGGAATGTAGTCTAGCCCCATGCATCTCATTTGACATTTGTGACTCTTTCCAATTCTTGTTTCTCTTATTTATAGTTACCTATATGTTATGATACCAACACCTAAATTTTGAATTCCTTCCATCATACTTCTGCCACTTGTCTTTCTAACCATGTTTAGGAATGGCATAGAAGGTATAGCTTGTGTAAGGCTTCAGAATTCAAAGATTGTGTTTAGATGGATTAGTTCTTGTGATCCCTTCTCACTCCGATCGGTAAAGAGTTCACATCTCATTTCCCCCAAACAAATTAGAATAAATCCAAACGAATTTGAAGTATGATATGATATATGCCCAATCGAGCTATGTCTATACTGTTACATTGAAATTTGTCACCATGAAATTTTAGTACTCCCTTAAAAGTCTAAAATATCAAAGTTCCCAAAGTAAATCCTCAAAACTAAGAGAAAAACTCACAAAAGCCTTAAAATTCTGGTACCGCACTTTTTCCTAGTTTTGTGTGCGGTCCCGCACTTTTTGGCTATAACTCTTGTGGAGCCAAACACATTGTTTTTTTGTTAAAAGTGCGGAACCCTGTAAAAGATTAAAAATGCGCAAGTAAAATCTAGAAGCTCAGTTAAAGTCATTTTCAGAAGCTTCTAGAAAAATTCCTGCAGTGGAAAGTACACTCCTTTCATGTTCATGCATCCCATCTAATAAGGAGCTAACCCCTTGATGTAAGGAACTAATCCCTTTGAAGGAGTATTTTATCCCTTCTTGTATGGAGCTGTAACCTCCTCTTCTCCACTATAAAAATAGGCATACGGAAGCCTCAATGGGGTTAATACCAATTGTTGAGTTGAATTTTTTAGTATTGTTGGAGGCGAAGCACTGTTGAAACTTAGACCCTTTTAGCTGAGATTTCATGTGGGAAGGATTACATACCTGTATGTATCTTGGTTGGAAGAGTGAAAGGCTGATTTGAGTAAAGGAAACGCCTACTCCGGACCCCAGGAGGACTTGGACAACATCAAGGCAGACACAATTGTAAGGCTCTTCCTTATTTAAGTTAATACAAATAAATCCATTTTTCTCAATAAGCTGTCAATTGATTGTTTATTTTATGGATTCCTTGATCACCGTAATGGATATGATTTATGAAAATATTCTATGCAAGTGCTATTTGATGTTTTCTTGTTTGGGATTGCAGAATCTTCAAGGAGAACTCTTTTGAGTGATGAAGGACTACTACTACAAATAAGCGTTGGATCAAAGGTATGATCTTTAAACCTTTATAGAAAGATAGGTTTGTTTGTCCGTTTGTTGCTAGCTATCCATAGGACACTTGGGAGGTCTATCTTGTCCGCAAGATAGACTTATCCAGCCAACAAAATGGTGACTCAACTGGGGATGAATTTGAGCTTTGATTTCTTTTACTTTTAATTTATGAACTTATGTTTCCTGATTTTTATTTATTTATATTGTCTTGGGTAGTAAATCCCTGTAGAATCCTTGAGATATTTTTGAGAATTTTTTGGTTTTTTCTCCTGTTTTCTTGTGTCCACTCTTTTCCTTTTGAGATAGTGTGGGCAGTTCCACACTTTTCCTGTACCCACAGTGCAAGACTGCACTAGATTTCACTAAAGCCTGCGGACCCTGTGAAAATTTTGAAAAATCTTAAAATCTTCTTTTCTGGATTAGTTTTTTAGGTTCTTAGTGATTACCAAGACCTGTATCTTGTATCAGAAAGCTTTGGTTAAGATTTTATTTCATACTTTTAGTTTTAATTGATTTTCTGAAAGATTTGAATTTTTTAATGATTTTTGCTTTGTCTTCATTCCGCTCAAAGATTAGAAACCTTGGTATGCCTTTATGTCACTGGTTTTCTCTTGTTTCTTTCTGAGCATGAAATCATAGAAAAAATTGTTTGTGAGTTTTTAGATCCCATTCTTCTCATTTGCAAATCATTTAAACTTTTGTTAATAAGTTTGGAATTTCACTTAAAAAACGAAAATTGGATGTTTTTTTGAGTTCATTCTGATTCAAGTAAGGAATTTCTTAGTGAGATCACAAGCTAAGTAAGACATCCTTAAAATAATTGAAGCTTTAATTCAGATTTAGTCTTAGAATTATTAGATCTCAAAATAGTATCCTTTAGCTTTGAGTGTTTTTCTAGAAATTGTAGTGTCTTTTGAAGAAAAACTTAGTTTGCAGTTTCGTTCTTGAAGAAAAGGGATTTTTATTGAGCATAGATAATTTTGAGTTCTCTTTGAAATTAGATTTCTTTTCATTTATTCTTGTTTAAATGAAATATTTTTTTTTTTAAGTTTGCATTTCTCAATGTTGGCAATATGATGCAGAGTGTTGTCCTTGATGGCAACCCACTTAGTGAAGATGATGGCAACCTACTTAATGAAGTTGTTCTTGATGCTTGATGAGTTTATTAATGATGTAAATCTGATGTTCTACAAGTAGCTTAGAAGTAACAGAAGAAAGAAATATCAGAAAGTGCCAGAATAATGTTAAACAAGGTATGTCACAAGGCATACGTGGATTTGTTAAGGTGAAGTAGCGTATGTACGCGAAAAAGTACGTGCCAAGTCGCGTATGCTCAATTGCGCTCTAAAAGAATAAAACCAGGGGTTAGTACGATGGTATTGACCCATTGTATTGAGCATTGGATTGTCTATGTGATCCCGTCCAGGAATACCATCGCAAGTTGTGTGGTTTTGGCTCATGGTATTGTCAAAGGCTAGATCTATTTAAGGAGAAGAAATTCATTGTGCAATGGGGGTGCGTGAGTCTGGGTTGGAATGAAAACTTCACTCTAAAGTATATCTGAATGGAAAGGGTAACAATTTGATGATAGATCTGAATCTATGATGCACCTATGAAGAAAATGATGAAGAGGGATCTCTAGATCTGAAATGTATATGTATCTTCTGGATCTGTTTATGGACTGATTAGATCTGTGATCTGGAGAATCTGTACTGAACTAAAGAATGAATATCTAAGATGTTTGTCTAGAGCTGCACTGCCCTAAAATGTCTGAAGATCTATACGCAGGTTTGTCAAGGAGAAAGCGCGTATATACGCGGCTTGTATTCAGCGAAAGCGCGTATGGGAATTGAAGTCAGCTTTGAAATGTGTGCAGATGTATACGCGGGTTGGTATTTGTGAAAGTGCGTATATACGCAGGTTCAGTGAAGAAAAAGCGCGTATGTAATTTAGGGTTTGCTGAAGTATGTGGTATGAAATGTCTGATCTGTTCTGCTATTTTACTGCTATCTGTCAATGATGATCTGGGTTGTTCGAATATTGATTATGTTGTTATAGAGAAAGTTTTTGGTTTGATGAATGTTCCTTGAGCTTAATTATGTGGGTTGGATCGAGTATGAAAATTGATGAAACGTGGTCCACAAAGGTGCTGAGGGTTGTGGCCTTCAGTCAGGGGGTTGTAGCTCCCTTCCAGGTGAGGCTGGTAAACGAGAGCAGGGGGTCATAGCTCCCTTCCAGGAGAGGCTGGTAAATGAGAGCAGGGGGTTGTAGCTCCCTTCTAGGAGAGGCTGGTAAACGAGAGCAGGGGGTCGTAGCTCCCTTCCAGGAGAGGCTGGTAAACGAGAGAAGGGGGTTGTAGCTCCCTTCCAGGAGAGGCTGGTAAATGAGAGAAGGTTGTAGCCTTTTGCAGGTGGGTGCTTGCGTGCTGGTATGAGTCTGCGCCAGTACATGGTTGTAACATGTTTTCTTTATATAATAAATATTGAAGACTGAGACGACGACAGCGGTGGTTTTCTCCCCACTTGGGTTTCCACCTTAAATCCTGGTGTTCATGTGTGATGCTTATGTGTGATGGTTTATTCTGTTATTACTGCACATGTTTACTGTTAACTTAACATCAGATGAATGAATGTTGCAAAGAACTAAGTTAAGAATTATATGTATAATTAGATCTCTGGTCATACGCGAGTTTTATGAAGGATATCCGTGTGTATACGCTAGTTGGCTTCAGCAAATTAGCGTATGGGTTTTAGTGAATGGAAAAGTAAAATTTTTTGAGTACCCCAAATACCGATTCACCCCCCCCTCTCAATATTTTTCCCAACACTCAACTTTCCCTTTAACTAGAATTCATCGAAAGAAAACGAATTGTTTCTCATTATTACATGCATTTTTAGTATGTTTTGAGTCGGGTCAATACACATCATTCATTTCACTCATGTACCTATTGTCTTAAGAAACAGCTCTTAAAATCAATGCTTAATTAAAATTAAACTAGTAACTTTTATTTTTCTAGGACTCTTGTCACCAATATAGCTTAGGCTAGTGTCTTGGAGTAGGGAGTAATTAACTGTCCAAGACAGGTAAAACAAACAAGTAGTTAATCTTGTGGTAGGAAAAAATCTAATAGTCACTTGTATGCTCTGGAAAGCTCCTCTTAAAGGAGTCAAGAATGAGGTCATATCTGAACCAGTGGGATAATCAATTCTATCCCATTGGGAATGATAGAAGATATGCACATATTAACAACGGTAAACCTCAGATAGACCATTGTCGAGGAGCCTGGAGTCATTTGTTGGTATACTTTGGATTATATCAACGAGCCTTCAAGGGGATTGAGCTTTGTTACTCTGCCCTTGCGCATATTTCGGACTGTAGACTATTCCCCCGGGTATATTAGTTCCTGTTGGTAACCATAGTGGCCATAATCTTACGGTTTTTTAATAAGGTGACGGTGGTGGAAAGATCCCACTGTACCTGGAGTAGGCGTCGACTAGACTCACTTGGACTCTCTGGAGGGTTATCTTCACTCGAGATGCTTTAAGTGGAGAAACTTGCACTAGTCTGTTTCATTAAGCAGGTTGTCAGAGTAACTGTTCCAACCGCCCTTTCTACATTAAATACTACGACGTTGGATTTAATCACCAACTAGTGTTTTTAGTGTGGGAAGTTAATGTTTGTGTGTGGTTTGATCTCCTAGATTTTTAAGCATGTGATTCATTTGTTTGTTTCCTTAGTGACTTTAGGAGTTTTAATTGAAATTTTCATTTGATTGCATGTGATTAATAAATTTTAATCGTGGCTAAATTACCGAGACAATCTCGTAGACTTTAGTGGAAGCCTCGTGAATATACATCAAACCAGCTTGAAGGGCTTAGAGCTCTAGTATCGACTACTGATAGTAGAATTAGATCAACAAAAGTAGGAGAGTCATCTACAGTTGTTCATCCTCATTATCAAATACAAACAACAGAACATATTCAAGAACCAATTTCAGTTTTCGAGCTTACCGGTAGTATTTCTCCTTCCAGTGAATTCCATGAAGAACCTGAAATTTATGAACCTGACACGGAACCTGCTGTTTTGTAACCATCTTCAGGATTTGTTACTCCAACTTCTTGTGATCCTGGTTCACATAGGGTAGGACATATTATTACTGAAAATCTTCCTTCTGACCTCATTTCCATTGAAGAACTTGTCGGTCCAAATGAATAAGTAACTCTTCCTAAAAACCAACAGACTTTGAATATTAGGGAACATGAATATATATTCTACAGTCCTTTTAGAAGTGACACTTGGTATTTTTCATTGACATATTTTTTAGAGAACCCAGGTCTTAATTTTTTAGCACCCTGAATTCCTTTTCATCCTACACGAAGGGGTTATTATCCTTCATAAATCATGTCAAGTGAGTCATCTATGTTTTCCCAATCACCGGAAATATTTTTATACTATGATCGTTCTGTTCCTTCGGGGTACTAGTCACTCTTTGGTACTTTCTCAGGAGCAACTCCTTGACCAACTGAACAAGTGTTATCAACTGGAACAAATGGAACTAACACTAAAATGTTGAAAACAGAGAAAATTTTTATGATGTCTGGTAATATTCCAAATCCTCAACCTCAAGGTAGTCAGTTACCACTTTGGGGGCAACCTCAAGGTATTCAATTACCGCCTGGGGGATAGCCTCAAGGTAATTGTCTACCGGGACAAACTGTAGGACAGTATTATTTACTTGGAGAACAAACTCAAGGACAATACATACCTCAATGTTACCAACCTCAAGGACAGTACATACCCCAGGTCAACCCCAGACTCAGTATATTCCTCAGGGTCCTTATCAACCCCAGATTCATTATGTGCCTCAGGGTTATCAACCTCAAGGTTAGTACCCAACTCAAGGTTTCCAACCACCTTCTGGTCAATCATTTTTACAAGGATATGGAAATTTACCACTTAATTATCAACCCTACGTTCAACCAAGCTATGGTCCTTCATATGTACAACCTTCTATGGGTTAATAACCCGGAATGAACATGGTGTGGAATCCATCGCAAGTTCAACAAAATATGCAACCTAATGTGTAGCTACTTAATCCATCTGGGCAGCCTTTAGTTTCTGGTCCAACCCAACAACTTGTCCAGCCTAGTGTTCAAACCCCTGCCCCTAGTTCTGTTCAGCAGCCTGGGCTTAGTACACTGCAGACTCCGCCTCAGACTACTGCAAATAATGCAACCTCTATTCAACCTACAACACCTATTTCTAGAGTATCTGTAGCTCTGGTTTCTTATATCCATGCATCAGTGAAAATTCCTGAAGCCTCTGTACCACATTCGGGACCTACAAGTTAGACTACGGCCCAGATGCCTACATGACAAGTTGGTACAAGTATGATTGTTTCTAGTCAACCTCAGTTTACTTATCAACCGTACCAGGGATAGTATCAAATTGGTCAAGCTATACAAAATCCAGTGTATCAGTATCAACCGTACCCTGGGTATACTTATCAAATACCTCAACAACCTCTGTATGGTCTAGTTAATCCTGGTTACCTAGGAGGTTTCATGATTCCAAATGCACATCTGATTCCAAGATATCCTCTCTATCCTCCTCCTGGCACTAGTTTGATCACTGAAGGTTATCAAGACCCTAGCCATTGGTTACCATTTATAGCAACTTTAGATTTACCGGATCTCTCACGCCTTACGAACAATCCCATTTTTTATCTTCCATATTGGCCGCCGATGCCTAACATGTTGCCCAGTGATATTCCAAAATTCGAAGGTAGGTCAGGAGAGGACCCGTCTAATCATGTTATGACTTATCACCTCTGGTATGCATCCAATTCGCTAGTCAATGATTCTATTCGATTACATCTTTTTCAGAGAACTCTCATTGGTCCAGCTGCCAAATGGTAAATTGAGTTACCATGCAGCTCTTTTAATAATTTTAACGCATTAGCTACAACTTTTTTAACCCATTTTCAGTTGCCTGTCAGATATGACAATGGCACAGAATCACTAACTTCATTAAATCAGTATACGTCTACGTACATATATGATCACATTCATGAATGGAGACGTAGAAGGCATTTAGTGAAAGTCTTTATTCCTGATCAAATTTTGGCTGAATGGTTTATTAAATCATTATTGCCCAAAATGACTGAATATGTGGCCAAAGGAGGCGTTGTTACAGAAGAGAAAGTTATTGCCTAGGCTCAGTACCTTGACCTTGTCTATACTCAGTCAGGTACTTTGTACGATAAAATCCCCAATCTACCAAGACCTGGTCAGATAACTGCAACTCCTTCTGGCTCTCATGCTGCTGATGGTGTAATTGGTTTTGTTAGTACTGGTAGGAGTAAGAAGAAGTCTTCCAAGACTACTTCTCCTATTATCACTTTCCCCGATTCACCCAAAGGAGATTCTTCCCTAGAAACTTCTGCCGATATCCATGTTGTAGAGACATCTACGGCTAAATCTAAAAATGGTGGTAGGAAGAAAGGTAAGAATAAAAATAAGAAATCTTCAAAAGAGAAAACTGATACAACTGAAGCAAATGATGGAAAACACAAACCTCGATATCCTTGTCTCATTTGTGACCAGGATCATTTTACAAAAGAGTTCCCACATAGAGCCGAGGTATCAAAATTCGTTAAGGGTTCACCTATACCTACTGTCTTGAAGGATCCCTTTCCCAGTCAAGATAGTAACATGGTTGGATCTTCCTCCAATCCTGTTGAAGATATTTTAATGGTTACGACGAGATTGCAAGATTACGGTAATAAAAATATTAGTAAAGAAGAAGAAACATACAATTCTGCATCAACTACATCTCCCTCAGTTTATGATCTATCATAGATTGAGAAAAAAATTCCTGACTTAGTGATTAAACCGCTTGCAAATGGTGTACTTCGTAAATCAGCTTTTAATCCACATGCGAGAGCTGCTCAAAATTACAATATTGTTGAAGATTTGGAAATTTCCCCTTCAACAATGCTGGCTTTGGAAGTATTGCAATCATGCCCATCCCAAAGAAAATTAATTTTGTCAGCCTTAGGAGCTGTAGATCTTCAGGATTCGAACCTCATAATCTTCGATTTAGAAAATTTTACACTGCACCTACCTCATCAAATGGCTTTTCATATTCCGGTAATATTCAAGAACAAGCTTATCTTTCGTATTGTTGTTGATGCAGGGGCTTATATGTGTATAATGTCAATAAAATTTTGGAAATCACTTGGTTCTCCAACAATCAACCAATCACCAACTATTCTCAAAGCTTTCTATGGAAGAGGTTTTTAGCCATATGGTATTTTACAGGATCTACCAATAGAGGTCGAAGGCAAAGTGGTTAATATAGATGTGGAAGTGGTTAATGCCCCTCTGGATTATAACCTTCTCTTGGGTCGCAGTTGGTCTTACACTATGACTGTTGTTGTATCATTGATCTTTCGTCTCATCATGTTTCCTCATAAAGGAAAGATCGTTAAGATAGATCAGCTTTCTTATTATTCATCCAACCCAACCTCTACTGATAGTATCCAGCATATCGAAAAATCTACTATCCCTTATAAGGATGTCAGAGTAGGTTTGATTAAAGATTCAGGTTTATTGGGAAATTTTTCCTTACCTCCTCCTAACGTACAAACTCCTATTGCTAATATCTATATGATTACATCAAGCACTATTTCCTTTGATGATCGTTGGATAGTACCTTCAGAATCAGAATTGGATTCTTTCGAGGGCCTGATGCCTTTGAGTCCTTTTGAGTTAGCATGTCAGCAAGTATAGTCAATTTTTGATACCCCTTCAACTGAATCTGATCCAGTGAATGTGATCAATCAGGAGTCGTTTTCAATATCGAGTTTAGCTTCGACACCAATTCCAAATCCTACTGAACAAGTTTTCCATACTGATGAACATATTCGTGAATTCTTGTCAGTAGATGAATTACCATGGGAAGATCTACACCATAGGTCTTCATTTTTACCTGACTTCGATAATTTTGAAAATGATTTTTCCTCTATTTTTACCACTGATTATGTCAAAGAACCTCAGAATCCTCTTTCACATGCCAATTCTGAATTGAATTTAGAAAATATTTCTACGATGGTTCCTCTTGACATTTCAGTAAAACCTGGAATTGTTGAAAACATTCACATAGGTGCTTCTTGTACGCCTAAACAAATTCAAGCATATAAGGCCTTGTTTGAGGAATTCCGCGACATCTTTTCCTGGTCATATGAAGAAATTCCAGGAATCGATCCGTCAATCGTTGTACATGAAATTAAGACAAACCCGGATGCCAAACCCGTCAGACATAAATTACGTTAGATTTATCTGAGAAAAGCTGCCGCTATCAAAGAAGAAGTTGAAAAATTACTTCGTGCAGGTTTTATTTATCCAATCTCGTTAACGGATTGGGTATCTAATATTGTTCCAGTTAATAAAAAACAAGGAACCATAAGAGTATGTATTGATTATAGGGATATAAATCGAGCTTGTCCTAAAGACAATTATCCAACCCCTTACATCGATCAAATTATTGACGATTGTGCTAGAAGGGAAATGTTCTCATTTATGGATGGATTTTCCGGCTAAAATCAAATAAACATACTCCCTGCAGATCAACCTCAAATAGCTTTCATTTGTCCATGGGCCACTTTTGCTTATCGGAAATTACCTTTTGGCCTTAAGATCACTGGCACCACTTTTCAAAGGGCTATGTCTTATGTATTTCATGACATTAAACACATTGTGCAACCCTACCTCGATGATTTTCCTGCTCATTCATCACGTTGAGCAGATCATATTACTCATTTACGAGCCATCTTTATGCGATGTAGGCACTATAAGATTTGTTTGAATCCTCACAAGTGTGTTTTCTGCATAGAATTCATATGATTATTGGGATTTATCGTATCGAAGGCAGGCATTCGTGTCAACCCATCGAAGGTTGAAGCAATAATCAATTTAGCTCCTCCTTCTACTCTTTGCCAACTACAAAGTTTGCAAGGGAAAGCAAACTTTTTATGTCGATTCATTCCTAACTACGTCGAGTTAATGAAAGGTTTCACTAGGTTGTTGAAATAGAACATTCCATTCTTTTGGGATGAGGTCGCAGATCAATATTTTGATGCTTTAAAAAACACGTTTACCCATGCACCGTTATTGCATCCTCCCAACTACAACCAAGATTACTTTTTGTACCTCGCCGCTTCCGATTCCATGATAGGAATTTTTTTAGTTCAGGAAGATGAGTTTCATACTGAACATGTGATTTACTATCTTAGTCAGAATTTGCATCCGACTAAGATTAGATACTCACATGTGGAGAAATTGGCTTTGGGAGTTGTTCAAGTTGTCCAACATTTTTGTCACTACATACTTTTACGCAAAATGACAGTGATCTCTAATTGCAACCCTATGATGTACATCTTGACCAAACAATTGCTAGGGGGAAAATACTCCATATGGATTGTTATCCTATAGGAGTTTTATTTGGAGTTTGAAAAGTCCAAATCTAAGAAATCATTGATATTTTTTGAACTTATGTGTGATTTCCTACATACTGATTCCGAAACTGTGGTAGAACAACCAATCGTGGATGAATCCTTGTTTCTTATTAGTACCATTCATCCATGGTATGGGGATATTATTGTATATCTTCAAACCCAATCTTTTCGGCCAAAGCTTTCATGGTCACAACGACAAAAAATTCATTTCCAGTATCAACAATATCACATTGTGGGTGACACACTTTACCGCCATGAAGTGGATTTGGTTTTTCGACGTTGTCTAACTCATGAAGAAGCCGATAAGGTTTTAAATGACTGTCACTCTGGAGCATGTGACGTTCATATGTCTGGGTACGCCACAACCCAAAAGATATTGTGCGCAGGATATTTCTGGCCGTCTATGTTCAAAGATTGTATTTACGTGGTCCGAAAATGTCGTAATTGTCAAGTCTTTGATCAAAAAATACGTGCACCACCCGCTCCTCTTCACCCCATAATTTCCATCGGTCCTTTTGCAAAATGGGGTATCAATTTCATTACATGTAACCCTCACTGGGTCGGGGGGCATGCGTACATTATTCTAGCAGTAGACTATTTTACCAAATGGGCCGAGGCGATGCCTACATTTGCGGCAGATGGAAAAATTGTAGCTACTTTCGTATTCAATCATGTGATTGCTCGTTTCAGTGTACCCCAAGCGATAATTACTCATCACGGCAGCCATTTTCGAAATATCATGATGACTGAGTTAATAGACGAGCTTGGCTTACGCCATGACAGTTTTACACCATATTATCCATGGGCCAATGGTTTAGTTGAAGCGATTAATAAATTTTTAGTCACCATGATCAAACAAATCATTGGAATTCATAAGTCGAATTGGCATACCATGCTCTTTTCAGTGCTTTGGGCATATCGTACCTCAGCAAAAACATTGATAGGTTTTACCCTTTTTCAACTGGTTTATGGTTTAGAAGCGGTATTACCCATTGAATGCGAGATACCGTCACTCCAACTAGCCATAGAGTTATTACCAAATACTTCTGAAGAAGAGAATTTTTTTTTATACTTGGCTCAATTAGATGAGAATCATCGCACTGCTACATTAGCTACCAAAGCTAATGCGAAAAGAATGAAAGCTCAGTATGATAGAAGTGTTACTCCTCGTAATTTTTCAGATGGAGACCTAGTTTTGATTTATGATCAAGCCAACTATAAACTAGGGGATGGGAAATTTGAACGCATGTGGCATGGTCCTTACATTTTCAAGCGAAAGGTTGCAAAAGGGGCCTATGAATTGATTGATTTTGATGGGGTCTCTTTGGGTAAATCCAGAAATGGACTTTATCTGAAGATATATTACGCTTGACTTCGTGTGGAGATATTCTCTGTATATTAGTTACTTTTTAGCTGGTGTGCTATAGATTAGAAACGTGTGCCTAGCGTAAGTGTGCTCTTATTATTTACACTTATCTGGATACTTTTGATATCGAAGATGTTGACGTCCTTTCAAATGTATATTGGTTTTGCTAATGGCGCTTGTCGTAGTATAGGGAACATCTCTTCCGCAGATTGGGTTATTTACTCACCCACTAACGAGTTAGTATCAATGCATGGGGTAAGTCTTGGTCAAACGATGAACAATATTACCGAATATAGTGTAGTTATTGAATTATTATCGGAATCCATTTCATTTGGAATTCAGAGTTTCATCATTAACTTAGATTCTAAACTCGTTGTATTACAATTAAATCGAGTATATGCCATTAGAAATCTAGTATTATTAAGATTATTTTTAAGGGTTCCTCTCTTGGAACGAGAGTTCTATTATATTGAATATCAACACATTTCAAGAGATTTAAATACATTAACAGATGCAATTGCTTCTAATGTTATAAATAGACATTTGTGATAACAAAGTAACAAATCAACATTTCATAACATGATTGAACAGGTAAACTAAAATAATAGTATATCATAGTATAAAGGTAGTGTTCAAAAAATATACATCGTCTTCGATCATAGGCTCAAAATGCCTTATGATCGGGAAAAAGTGATACAAAAAAGAGTCTACAAGTCAATCAGCCACTATCCGTGGTGATGATCATGATAATACACCACTGCTCATGCTGCCCTAGTCAAAAACCTCCTGAACGGACCAGGAACACCTATTCTCTGTACACGGAGCGGGATATCATCTATAGTAGTCTCAGGAATATCTATAGTGAGCCGCTCTAGGTGGTGCTCTAAGTCTGTCAGGATCTCTGCAGTCTGATCCTGTGGGGGTGCTGTTGGTGCTGCTGTATCCCTTTGCCTCTGGTCCAAGGGGCGGAGTGTGGCTGGTTGAGTTGGACCCACATCTGCATTTGAAAATTTTTGTTATCAGTTTTGGATGATTTAAAAACAAAATAAAAATTAGAAATTAGAACATGTAAAAAATATGTTTTACCTGACTCATCCCACTGAGCTCCTGGAGGAAGGGGTATCTCCCGGTCGCCATGAAAGTCCATGCCAGCATAAGGAAAATCCTCTATAACAAAAATTTGGCATTCCAGCCAATGAAAATATGTAGAGGGAAATCTCACAATCTCCCCACCCTCACTGTGGTAGGCCATCAAAGTAATCCAACGAACAATCCTAGGCTCTCGAGGCCGACTAGCATCGACAGGAATGTGCTACGGGGCTAACATGGGGATCCTCTCTAGAGCAAAGGTGACTACAATGGACCCATATACAAAGTTTTTTAGCTTCCCATTATTTTCTCTGGTAAGTTGGCCTTTCATATTTGCAACACTGCCTCGCACCAGTTGTATATGGTGCCTCGAAAGAAATCCACTGCTATGCGCATTTGAGAACTAGTGGCTACATGAAAAGCTGCACTTCCGCACAACTTGACAATAGTAAAAGTGATCACTTTCAGCTCTGGATGGATTATAGTCTTTATGTCAATCCGTTTGTCTCAAGAATTGGCCTCATCATTACAGAACTCTAATTGTAGGCTCGCGATAGACTGGCCACCTGACCTAGCCCTAAATAGAGATAGTGGTTGGCCTCTCCTGGACAAACGAGTCAAAAAATAGATGTCTTCCAGCTCAATCTCAAGCCAATGACCTTTGATCACAAAACATTGGTCCTAGACATCCCATTTACTTACCAACCAAGTAAGAAGATCCACTTGAGCTCTCATGCCACTGATAGCCCAAAATTTGTAAAGCTCGCATGCTCTTAAAGCTTGCAAAGTAGGTTGATGATTTATCGCTGCTTCATCTACCTCTTCATGCTCCTGTTCTCGCCAAATGAGCATTGTAGATGTCCTACAACAAGTAAAATGAAGGATTAGAATCATTTTCAAGAAAAAATTTGGGTGATTTAGGAAGAAAATATTTTTTTAAATTTTCCATGGTGCCTCTGCACTTTACGCTCAGGGACAGTGCGTAGATACACACAGGCCTTGTGTTAAAAGTGCAGGGCCCCACCATTTTTCTTTGTAGAAAAATGTCAGGGTTCGCCGATACCTAGTGCATTAGGTGCGGGCCCATGAGGGAAAACTTTTCGGCATATTTTCCTCCCAAAAATGAAATTATGTCTCAGAATTAAAAAATTGAATGGATGAAATGCAAGATAAGGAGATTTTGGATTACCTGAAACAGACGGTTTTCGAATCCGACAGTCGGTTTGCCCGGAATCTTATCTGAAGCGTTTTTTGCCGAGAGCTCTAAAAAATTCACTCCAATTTCAAACGGTAAAAATGAACTTGAAAAACTCCTTTTATAAGTTTTTTCGAATATATGAATTCTAATTTTGTTTATTTTTCACTTTAAAAATCAGTTTTTCAAAATATTTTTATTATTGAAACAGGTATGTTTAATATTTCGAGTTTTTGTGCAGAATAATGGATTTTTCAGGCAAAATGGTCATTTTTGACAAAGAGTAAAATTTTATCACTTTTTCGGGCTCTTTAAATTTTACAAAAATTCGAAACCATGGAGTCCTATTTTAAGCCCTTTTCAGACTCTCTAAAAATGAGAAGATCGCCGAGTACTTGACTATTCGAAGTCGTTAAAGTAAATGAACGGTCGTCCCTTCAATATAAGTTTACCCCTTTTCTGGACTGAAATGGACTATTTACGAAAAAGGTATACGTTGACTAATCATGGTCAATAGATTTCTCTCCTACATTATATTATCCTTTTTCAGGCTTGAGAGACTAAATTTACAAAAAAGAACACCCATGGAGTTTTCTTAAGTTTTTCTTCGGACTCCCTAAAAATGAAAAACACCGAGTTTCTCCTATACTGGACTCGTTAAAATTTAACAGTAAAGGACCTGTCGATTTTAAACAGGAATGGACCACTCCTTATTAGGGTTTGATTTTAAACTAAGTTGGACTCATCCGAAGGATGAGCTTATAAACAAGCAAATGTTATCCTCCTCAAGCTTGTAAGAAATAAAGAGGTACTTGCCAGAAATGGTAGGGGAAAAGAGAGAAAAATAGATTCGCTTGTTACACTTTGATTTGTAAAATCATTACACCACTCTTGAACACAACACTTTTTGTCACACTTCTACCTGGGTTGGGAAATCCTTTGCCTATCAGTTAATCAAACCACATTGAAATTATTCATCCCGTTTCTGGGTATTAGCTTAGGGAAACTGTCACCAAACCATTTGCAGTTTCATTATGTGTTCAAGAGCACAGTCAAACAAGCCATTCATCTGCAAACACTTGTCTCCATTCGCGTTGACCATCCCTGAGTTAGTCCTTGCAAAATATTTCTTCAAAACTTGATCTATGGTTTCGTGTCATGATCTTGCTTACGACGGATCACTTTCTATCGACGACAACTCATCATCTAGGAACTTGATCTAGAATCCGTCAGTACCTTGGAATCTGCATGCCTTAATGGTAGGTTTCTCGCCTTCGACGACAGGTTGCATCATTGACCTTCGATTGAACGATTCCGTGAAATGTTCGACTTCAGATCACTTATTCACATTTCATGGATTGTACTGAATACTTTGAGAGTCATTGTCATTATTGGTGGTTTCTCTCACACTTGTTAACAGTTCACATCACTGACTGGTAATCAAGTGGTTTCTACCATGTTCGACTTCAATACATTTAATCACATGGATAGAATCGTACTAGTTCGGGAAGCAGAAATCAAGACGCTGGATCTAGTTTCCACCATCGAGGCTGTGAGTAGTTTTATTATTCATTATGTAGTAGACGATTCATTACACATGGTTGCATCCATGCTGTGTCTACAAGATTAATGTAATATTAAAATCATTTCTGTATCAGAACATGTTTCGTTAGTTTTTGATCTAAGTATGGGAATGCCTACCTCAGCGATGATATATATATATATATATATATATATTTGCATTGCGTTGAATGTTTTTATATGGTTCTGACTGGGGTGTCCATAGGCTAATCCTTGAAATGATAAATCACATCACTCTTCGAATATTCTCAAAATTCGCACTTTAGGGGGCAATTTGTTACACTAAAATTTGTCACCATGACATTTTAGTACTCCCTTGAAAGTCTACAATATCAAAGTTCCCAAATTCAAGCCTCAAAACTAAGAGAAAAGCTCATAAAAGCCTTAAAATTCTGGTACCGCACTTTCTCGTAGTTTTGCCTGCGGTCCCACACTTTTTGGCTATAACTCCTGCGGAGCCAAACGCACTGTTTGTTTGTTGAAATTATGGACCCTTGTAAAAGATTAAAAAGGTGCAAGTAAAATCTAGAAGCTCAGTTAAATTCATTTTTATAAGCTTCTAGAAACATTCCTGCGATGGAAAGTACGCTCCTTTCATGTTCATGCATCCCATCCAATAAGGAGCTAACCCCTTGATGGAAGGAACTAATCCCTTTGAAGGAGGATTTTATCCCTTATTGTATGGAGTTGTAACCTCCTCTTCTCCACTATAAAAAGAGGCATAGGGCAGCCTCAATGTGTTTAATACCAATTGTTGAGTTGAAGTTTTTAGTATTGTTGGAGGTGAAGTGCTGTTGAAACTTAGACCCTTTTAGGTGAGATTTCATGTGGGAAGAATTACATACCTGTATGTATCTCAGTTGGAAGAGTGCAAGGCTGATCTGAGTAAAGGAAATGCCTGCTCTATACCCCAGGAGGACCTATACAACATCAAGGCGGACACGTTTGTAAGGCTCTTCTTTATTTAAGTTAATACAAATAAATCTGTTTTTCTCAAAAAGCTGTCAATTAATTGTTTATTTTATGGATTCCTTGATCACCATAATGGATATGATTTATGAAAATATGCTATGCAGGTGCTATTTGATGTTTGCTTGTTTGTGATTGCAGAATCTTTGAGGAGAACTCTTTCGAGCAATTGAAGGACTACTACTACAAATAAGCGTTGGATCAAAGGTAGGATCTTTAAACCTTTATAGCATTTAATTATAAATCACAATATATCTAGAGAAAGATAGCTTTGTTTTTCTATTTGTTGCTAGTTGTCTGTATGACACTTGGGAGGTCTCTCTTGCCCGCAAGATCAACTTATCCGGCCAACATATACCACCATCGCTGACCTCCATAGGCCCCGTGCTTCATGCACACAATGGGAATCTCATGTTTCTCACAAAGATGTTGGGTTAGTATCTTATCCTCAATCATCCCCATATTTCCATAGATCCATTAGTTATGGTCATCTTAAAGGGGGGCCTAATTCCACCTACACCCATCCTTCCCCCGATACTTCACCAATACACTCCTAACAGAGAACGAGTATGTCCTATGAATTTTCCCATCCACATCAATTGATGTTAGGGCCAACTATTACTCTGCATGGTTCTCAAAATATTTTTTCAAATCCATACTATCTATATGTTTCGTTCAGTGCTCCAACCGCAAAGGCACCAACACCTCCACCTCCCATGCCTCAACCACCGCTCTTGCAACAAAAACCACCTCCTTAAGGCCAATTTTATTCTCATCATATTTTTTCCCCTACCCGCAATCGCTGGAGGAATAATAAAGGGAAAGGTAACCAAAAGCATCCATCTCGGGGAAACCAAGTCAACCTAGGTCATATGCTTAATCCCATTAAGGGAGATTATTCTAATATCGCAACCTAGCCACAATCTAGACAACCTAAGAGGAACAAGGCCCTTCGAACAAAAAAACAGTGTGATTGTTGCATTACAAATGGTCAGCATACTCATGATTTTCTCCTTCTCCCTCAAATGCACAAACCATGAGAATATCAAGAAGCTACCTTTAAAAGGAAGAAACGTATGACCCAATATATTTCTCCTTATATGGAGCCAAAAATTCTTACAAACCCCTTCCCTCCCAAAGGATATATGGCCACCCCACACGGCCATAATCCTCCACCTCCCTCCTCTCATCAATGAGGGAATTGGTCTTACCAGATTATTATAATGAATTTGAAGAAGTAAACCTCTAGACTTGCTCATGTTAATATGAGAAACCTCTTGAGAAGTTAGCCACTGATGTGCAACCTCAAGTATCCACAAAGCATCTTTTGTCACTAAACGCTACCATAACTAGACCTAAAGTGCAGGTTTCATTGAATATCACCAAATTGTCGTTACATCAAAATTATTCCAATTTGCGAGTCACCCACACTTACAACATAGTACATGACTTAACACAATATCCTACATCTATTTGAATCGTGGAAGTTCTCTACACATGCCCATCTCAATGAAAATCTATACTATCTACTTTAGGTGTTGTGGACTCTTCACATTTCGCATGATAATTTTTTATGTCGACACCATGGATCATCCCGACCTTCCTCCTTCCATCACTTTCCATATACTTGTCTCCATTAAGAAATTTTTCATCCAAAGATGTATCATCTATGAAGGTGCATCCACTTCTATAATGTCTCCTACTATCTCCATTGTCGGCAAGTAGGTCATGGTCAATGTTGAATTAATTGAATCACCTCTTGCTTATAACCTCTTTCTTGGTCATATTTTTATGACGCTATGAAAGTAGTTGCATCTTCTGTATTTTGTACCATGAGTTGCTGTCATAATGGGAAAATTATCACCATTGGTTAATTGATGTACGACGATCTTCAATTTCAAACATCACCTCAAAATGTCATTTCTTCGATGGCAGGAAACAATTCCATGTCTTCCTTGACTGAAATAAGTACAAGACTCTATAATATTATTCATTCTTTGGGGAATTTTATGGCCCACCACTTCTTCCCACTGAACCTAGCTCTCCTAATGTTTGCATTATTCATGCATCATGGGTCTAAAATAATAAATTTCGTACATCTTCCCAACAACTACTTCTATAGAAACCTCTTTTTAAAGACTGATTTGGCCCCTCCAAAGGAGTGCCCCCTAGACATAATCGATTTCACCAAATTCCTTTCTAATTTATTGCACTAGGTATATTCTCCACACCTGTGATGGTTACGCTAATTCTACCTAACCTTACTTTGGGGATCCCATTTTGGTATATTAATCCTCCTACAAACACTCCACTCGATCAGCTCAAATCTTATGGGGCTTTGTCTCCGGTAAATCTAGTTCCCAGTGCCCCCACCTCTACTTCAATTCCATCGCAACCTCCGCAAGAAGAAGCTCCTATTATGAAAGCATCTAGTGAAGAGGGAAAATGCAAGACAACCCAAATGGAAACCACTCTAGCTAAACAACCTAAATATACTTCTCTATGTGCTTTGTGCAATGCTCATGGCCTTGCCACTAACAATTTCCATAATATTTCCCATATCAAAATCATGATTTCTAAATTCTTTCATTCAACCAGACCATATTTTCCTTGTGGTTCACGTCACCTTACTTGAGTTTTCCAAGAAAAATAAACCTTTACACATAAATCACTCATTTTCTTTGTGCGATACCTATGGACATTATGATCATCATTGTCCTCATATCGACTATTTTCTCAATGAACTCAGAGTTCTCCACGAGATGTATGTCCCTTGTAGTGACCCTCCTCCTTCTTGACGAGCACCACTTTGTCACTAGAACAGGAGGCTACTTAATGTTGAGAAATATAAGGAAGCTAAATTAGGTGATTTATCTTACTTTGATAATTTCTTGTGATGTATTTTACTTAACTTGATTATCATAGTCTTTCACTTGATTATAATTATTATTCTTATAATCAAACAACTACCAAAACAATAAACAACAATGAGACAAGAGGACACAAGATATAGGCTATTAGCCAAGGCCAAAACCTCTCCTTTAGAGAGGAAAACCCAAAGGGTTATTCTCTTCTTATAGAAATTCAATTGAAAAATTCCAAAATCTATGACACTTGACCTAGAGCCCTCCAAGACCAAGTAAAAGCTTCTTCGTTGATGAGATTTCCTTTCAACAACTTCTAGAACTTTGACCCCTCACATTTTCCAACAAATTCTTATGCAAATTCAACCCCCAAGTAGTTTCTTTTGCAATTTTTACCATAGATTCTTCTACAACATGGATCTCGAGTTGATCCTTCTGTAAAAACCCTAAACCCTAGATAACAAGTGTGAAATGAATTTTGTTACTTTCCTTCTTCTCATTGATAGGCTTCTCCTTATTGATTACTTGGCTAGAAATCTCAGTCTTTTTACACCTGATCTTAGACTATAAGGTAGTTGCAATTGATGCCCTAGTTTTCTCGCACACGTGAAGGAGATTAATCCAACAATTATCCCCAAATCCTTCACTTTATTCTTCTCTTTTTTCCACTTCACTTTTCTTCCAATTCTCTTCTTAGATGAAATTTATTGAGAATTGATTGGATGATCTTCAAATGATATCGAAGTCTTCTTATATGTAGGTTTCTTTCTAGGTTGACTTGTTGTCTTTAGGCTGACTTGTTCCCTCATGAAGTCTAATTCATTTCTTTGCCGTTGACAAGGAATTTGAGGGTATTTAACTCTAATTTGGACTCAAATGAATTTACTTTACAATATGTATCATGCCCAAAAGGTTTGTCCATACATGACAATGAGTCAATTGACTTGTAGACTAAATGACAATACCTAGAAGCACTCAATGGGTGCTTGACCTAAAAAAACAAACTCCTTGAGTATGAAACCAATGCCTCAAGAATGAAAATAATAAATTTATTTTTCTCTTTGCAACAAATACAAAGAAACATGATTACATATGTCATTACGAATACCTAATCTAGTTACATATTTCAACACTCCCTCTTACATATGTCATTACGAATACCTAATCTAGTTACATATGTTATCCTATAGATATTAGGGATTTTCATATCATACAATTTGTACTAATTTTTAATACCCTAATTCGAGCTTGGTTAGGAATTATCTCTTCTCCCATGGATGAACAGATATGATAGATTTTAATAAAACTTATGGGAGCGCCTTTAAATTTTTTCAAGGAAGATCTAAGAGTATTTTTATGATAGACTTCAGACTTACGCAGCCATCGATCTGTGGAATCTAAGGCATGTTTGAAAGGATATTGTGCGGGGCATTTATTCTTGGCACTTTCTGAGAGTTGACGAGGCTTAATCTTTATTTTCCTACAGTTACTTTAAGTATCAAGGACTATGGTCTTTTATTCTAAAACATAACTATACTTCTCTTCAAGTTATTGTTGAATCATCTTCAAGGCAAGTTATGTGGCGGAGAAACATAGGTGAAGCTTGTCATTGCAAATAAAGTTATGATTTGAAGTATTGTGTTCAGATTTGAGAAGTATTATTATAAAAAAATTGTGTTTAGGTTAAGTTTTGGGCTACAAGAGCTTTCAAAATACTCACCAGGTTCAAGCTTCCTTGAAAGTACAAAACCGCGCTAAGAGGCTCAATCTACGGTAGTAGATGCTCCCTGTATTAGAATCTTAGGAACAATTTAAAAAAATATAAGGGTACAAAGAATGTAAACTAACAGAGTTTAAAGCAATGTTGCAAGTAGACATCCTCTGGCCTATACAACAGGTTGCAAGTAGAGTTTAAATCGATTTGAATAAGAGGAGTGGAGAGAGCATAAACTTTGGAGACATCCCAATTGATAAGTTCGAACAATAGAGGCTTGTCGTAATGGTAAAAGAAACATGAGGGTGCGGGACCCGCAACGCAGGAGAAATCAGTTATCCGGATATTGGTTCCAAAGGACAAACAAATGATGTCAGAACAATACTTAGGACAAACCAATCAAACAGGTTATGAGCACGACTCTATACAAATATTCACATTTGGAATATTTCAAGCATTAAGACATTTGGTACTAGTCACTCACTGTGTGTTAACTACTGCAGAAATATACAAAATATTAGGGAAAATATTAGGAATTTAAATGGCTATGATCGCAGTACATGTCCATAGTGGCTATTTCCCTATAATAGTCTTGTCCAACTTTTTTACAATTGGTCAAATCGTACTTTTATGTTCTTTAAAATTACTAGGGTATTTGATATATTCGTTGGTCATTCCAAATTTATTTAATATTAATTGCCATATATTATTGAGATGAATAGGGCCAAAGACAGTACGATATAATGGCATATAAGTGGATCATTCAGATGGATATGTATATCTTTGATGGATATATATTCACGTGGATTTGTTTTTGTGATTGCCAACCAGGATATGGCTTTCACATAATTCTTTTAAATTTTTTTTATTGTGATGAGAGACTCTGATATACATCACGGACTTTTCATGAAACGCAGTCTCAAGCCATCAAACTCGAGAGCAAATTACTAATCTAAATATTAGTAATAAAATACAAAAAGATAACACCTTTTTTTATTATTATGTGTGACCTAAGCATTTTAACGCCTTTGGAAAGATCCCGTATCACACTTTATGTAAAACGATATTTGCAACTTCATTACAACCGCCATAGGGATTAGGTTTCCACGAGATTGAAGTATTTTTAATTGTTGAAATAAAGTTGAACTTTAATACAGACGTCACCCACCCCCTTCTGAATATTCATGGTGGTAATTAATCCCATTTAACAACCAAGGAAAACTAGGATTTTGTTGAATAAGACGTTGCGAGTGCTACATGGTGTTATAATAGTAATTCTCATAAAAGACTCTCTAATGATAATAACATTATAAAACAATAAAATAATATATATATTTTTAATAATATTATTATTATAAAATAATTAAATATTATATATTTCAATATATCTAGGATTTTTTTGTTTTACAAATTAGAAAAAATTATATATATAGACTAGGTATAGTAGCACTAGGGTTTCATTGATTGAATTTGAGGTGATGGATGGTCAATAAGTAAGGAAAGAACTAGGTCAGGGAAAATGAGGATCATAATTTCAGAAAGCTAATGGGGCAAGGTAGGAATGTGTTTCAACACACTTAGGTATTTTGATGAAGTGGTTTAGACTGCTAGGTTTTCAGACAAGAGCATTGGAAACATGAATTCTTTTCAATTAAAAGAAGATGAAACAAAATTGTAACTATTCCTCCAAAACAGAGCATAAGCTAATGAATTCTATCTTTCTCACTTAGGAATCAATTACATTCAGAGATGGCATGAATATGAATATCACAATACATTAAAACATTTGCAAACATAAGAAGAAACGATGTCAAATCACATTACCAAAAGAATCCCATCAAAATAGCTACAACTCAATCTGTTGTTTCTTGCCAAAAGTTTGTTTACACTAGTGTTCAATGATCAAATTCTACAACATCTAACCCTTGCAATGAGAAAGGAAATAAAATATATAAACCAAAAACTACCTTACCACTCTAAGAGGTCGAATCTTTAACTTCTGGATTTGATCCTCAAAATGCTCAAGTGGAATCCTAGTGATTAGGGAGGTTAGACAACTTATCCCTCTCATTCATGAAATTGATTCACTTTCACCGAAATTACATATTTACATGATGTATCTACCCATTGATAATATTTATGACATAATTACATTTAAATTTCATCATTACATATGTAAATCTCTTCGGAATCCATCAATCAACTAAGAAAACTTGAGAATTCTGCAAAATCAGTCAACTATAAAAAACACAACATGCTTGGAAAAAGCGCAACGTGCACAGCCTGTGCCTTCAAAATCATTTTTGAGTAACTTCCCAAAGTCGAAATTGAGCCCAAGGTGGCTCATTGGAAATATATCCGAGTCTAGTTGTCAACAATATGCTCAAGCTCTCATAATGGTTGAGGGAAGAGCCTGAAAAAACAATTTCCCCCAAAACTAGTCAAAAACCCCAACATGTCCATGAGAAAAGTGGTGTGAAGTTGTAGGTCACTTTTGGAGGCCTTGCTGAACTCCACATTGAGCTCATGATAGCTCATTGGAAAGATATTTCTGTCTATTTATCATTTGACTCATCAAGAAATTCATTTGGACAATCCATCATATAAAAATGCATTTTTGTAAGAGTACTCCAGAAGTACAACTTTCGTGTAACAACTATAGTTTGGACATTTCTCCCAAATCATAACACCTTTATATAAAATGAAGGAGTTTTTTTTCATTGTTCTATTATTGACAACAACCTCTTTCATTTTTTTCCAAATACATATCCATTTGGTCAGAAACACATTTTGAAGAAAAATTATTCATGTGTGCATTGTAAACCATATGTAGCCCATAACTTGGAAAGGTTGATTTCTTGGAATTTGGCACTACTTGGCAAGTGGAATGTGTGTTGAGTGGTTCATATATTTACATTTTCCCTCCCTTTTTGTAAGGCCACTTATCTCCCGCCATATGTACTTTGCAAGGGGAAAACCCTAGGGAAGAAGGGGAAGGGAAAGGGAGTATAATTGTAGGGTTAGGGGATTATGATGGGTGAGGGAAAATTTGGGGGAATGTATAAAAGGAGTAGGAAGCTTAGGGAAGTGATGGAAGAGTGAAATATTTAGCGAAATAGGGTAGGAAACTTGTATTACATGGAGGTATTTAGCTCCCTAGGAAAGCACAACTAGGGTGGTAGGGTTTAGGAAATAGGGCTTGGGAATGGGAAATGAGTAAATGTAAGGGTAGTGGGGAGTGAGTTAGGGTGTAGGGAAGGTAAATGGGTGCATGGGAAAGCAATTAAGTTTGCAAATTATGAACTTTAATATCCCAAAATAGGAAAATACAGTAATACAAAACACAATAACTAGAAACTACAACAATATGGAAATAAACTCAATACACCATAAAAATATACAAAACAACTAAGTCATTTTATTAATGAGGAGGTGGAATACAATGTACAAAAGTGCTCAAAAATAAGCCGACACAGATGGCTAGAGTGACCCTCACTTCCCTACTAGAAATGATGGAAATATAATTGTTGGCTGAAAAGTAATGCATATATAAGGTTGTTTAGGAGCTCAGAAAATCTCATGATTTGGAATCCAGATTCTATGATGAAAACCCAAAATAACCCATAAAGGATTTCCACATTGGATCACCTTGGAAAATCACCCTCCTCGGGCTTACAATCCATAACTGCTGGGTATGCAGATCTGTGGCATGAAATGAAGATAAGATAGCTACAATATCACTCAATCAACTCAATGCTTGAAGGGTTCATCCCTTCTCTTGATCCCCAAGCTAGACGCTTAATATCTAGCTCCTCCTTGCTCCTCTCAAATTGCAGCTTCTAAATACACAACTGTTGGAATGGACTGTGTTGTAAAAAGGGCTGAAGTTGTAGCCTACTACTAAGTAATCCAATATAGCTCATAGTTGATGGAAATAATCTCACCAAAGTGAGGGGATTGTTCCTCACACAATTCCAAGTTGAAATGCTTGGAACTTCCTTCCTCCACTAGATCTACACTCCTAGAATGTCTAATTCCTCCAAGGGCTGCTATTGCAAGGAGGTGTAGAATAATGGCCTGATATCAGATGTCACAATGATTCTCGTGGAAGACTAAAATGGATGCACAAGGTGAAGGATTTATCACTCCACAGGTTTCCTAGCTGAAATGCTAAGAACTACCTTCCTCCTCTCAAACCCTAAGACATGAACGCATAATTCCTGAAGCGGTGAGTGTTGTAGAGAGGGGTTGAATGTGGCATCAAAGCCTGATGATGAATGGCTTCTTAGAGAAACTTTTCAAAAGTAGGCACTCAAAGTCCCCCGTAGATAAGGGTGGGATCTCTGCTCGGAGACACCGGTGTGCTAAACAACACTGCAGACCTAGCTAAACAGGTAAAGCATGCAAATAAATGTCAAACAACAATACTATATCAAAATCCAGAATGTTTTCCATGGCTGCCCTCACCTTCTTTTTATGCTTTGTGAGCCTTCCCAAGCCTTGGCCCACCTCATTAGTGCATTGTACATGTGGCCACTAGCCTCCATGAAGACTGTGTTGTCTCCCATGATCTCCATCATCTCTACATTTACTATCCACTCCCTCCATCATGTGTGCATTTAATGCACCATTTACTCCACCATTTCATGAGTATTCCTCCATGATCTTACTTTTATTCCTCCACTATCTCCATCATCTTCCTCATTAATGCTCCATGATCTCCACTCTTCTTTCATCAATAAGTTGCTCCACTACTCCATAATGCTGGTCCACTACTTAGCTAACCCACATTCACAGGATTTTATTCATCTATTGGGTTTATGGGTCCCTCCACCCTTTTTATATTTGGTTAACTAATTAAGAAAGTAAGAACTCTATTATAAAAAATTTAATCTATCATTGAACATAATATCCTATATGTGAGTTAGAAAGCAAATGATAAACAAGTTTCTACTTAGAAGTGTTATAATCAAATTAATAGTTAAAATTTTAAAATTATACTCATTAATTTTTTTTTTATCTAACTAAATTAAATCAAGCATAACTTTAATATCATATATTTTTAAATTTCATAAACATTAATGGCAGGTAATCCTTGGGCTTAAAATTTTTGTAGACCAATTGGTCACATCATGGAATTCCCAACAAGATTAGCATCACAAGTCAAGTGACCTTGGTGTATGGCCATAAAAATTTAACTCATTGTCGTTGAAATTAGATCCTAGTAAGAGAAACGGACTTCTATATACGATGGGCACACAAGAATTACATTACTGTCAATCCAAGTCTCATTTCATTACCCCATAATAACATTCAACTGAGGTTTTTTGTTTGTGTGTTGGGAATTATTTGACTTTGTGGAACACTTTATACATTGTATGGAAATGATCTCTCTAAAAACGAATAAAGGTCACTACAAAAGCTGTCATTGCCATTCATTAATCCCCATCAGCAAATAAAGATCCAAACGTCTCTCCTGATCAATATATCCTCTGTCAATGAATGCACTTGTTGCTGCAATACAGTTTTAAATGGTGATATACTACAGTACTCTCTGCGTCTAACAGTAGAGCTTCGCTTAACAGTGACTTTAGTCGTTCATTTTTTCCCGTTTTTAGTTAAAGATATTTAGTTAGCTAAACTTAAGTAGATTGAATATTTTGGAATATTTGATGGAGAGGATAACCTCAGTAAAATAGCTAGGCTTGTCTCCTATCTATCAAATATTCCAAATCTGCAAAAGGGACAAGAATCGCCTATTTATTGGAATTGATTTCCCCCGATATTTCACATCTCTGGAGTAAACAAACGAATATTTGTGTACCACAATACCCAGACGCTCCCATAAGTAAACAAACGATTATTTGTGTTGACCAAAGTAGTAGGTTACATAAGATTTGCATGTTCATGCAGTGTACTCGAATCATGTTGAACCAGCAAAATTCAACGTCATTATTTTATTTGTTTGTTTGATAAGCCTAATATAGTTCAATATATTTAAATACCAGATATTCCATCATGAAACTGACAAATTTCCACTTCTCACTTTTCTTATAGATAAGCATCTCCTTTTGCATCTAAAGTCAAAGTAATTGAGTGAGCTATATACATACAAAAACAAGGCGGGAACCGACTAAATGTAATTCCACTGTTGTCTTCACCTGCTCTCTGAGTCCGCGGCCATCGATTTAGAGAATGGAAAAGCTGGTGTCCGTTGTGCACACAGGAGAGCCATTCTAGACAACCATATGACAACAATATACTAGCGGAAGATATAGGTTCAGTGAATGGTGGAAGGCCTCAAAAGTATTTTAAAACCATCTCTTCAGAGGAAGAATCTCTTTTGAATATGTGTCGCCTAAATGTTGGATGTTTATGACTTACATTCCTCACATAATTGTGTACCCTAACCATGGATAATTCTCTCTACCATAAGCTCTGAGTGGTAAAAATGTAGTATCTCCACCAAGACTAAACTTTAAAAATGTTTAATTTCAATACTAATGAGGCTTACTGTATTATCTATTACACTGTACGGGAATGTGCCATACTCGAGCATCATGTAGTTTCTTCTGTGTCCTTTATGATGGCAATATGAATGACTACCCTATTCTTTTTTCCATTATGTTTTTATGGCCATTTATTTATCGATTTATTGCAAGTGTTTCTCATTATTAAAATAGATTTTGCATACATCAATAATTCTCCAAAATTGTGTAATATTAATCATTTCTGGAAACATTTAGGATTTACATCAATTGTCAACGGACTTATATATATATATATATATATATATATATATATATATATATATATATATATATATTAAAAATGGCTTTAAATCACAACTAACATTTGAGTTGACACCAATTTGCCACTTAATCGAAGAGATTCTCAATTATTACATTCATCAACATAAACAATACTTAAATGTTTTCTTTGAAACTCAAAAACAAATCTTATTTCTTGAACATACCTACTAGTTGATCTCTACATCTATAAAATTGAATAGACATGTCACCATTGTTGAGAATTGATAGTCTTGTGAATGAATTGATAGCAAGTCTCATTGTACTTCTTTTTGTTGTGAAACACATTATTAGTTAATATGCAATTGTTGAAGTGTTGTAACAAAAAATAGTAGTTGGCTACATCTCAACATGTGGAAGACCTTTCAAAGGTCTTCTTAGCCATAATGCATGCATGTTGTTGTAGTACCTACTACATGTTTTGCCTATGCAAAAGATATAGAGACAATGGACTATTTCATAGAAGCCCATGATCAAATTTGTGCCCACTTGAAAAATATAGCTTTATGTGGTTTTCCTATCATTAACACCTCCATAAAAATCATTGTCTATCTTGTGTACCACAATCCATAGTTAGTTTTAGCTTGTGTACTGCACCTCAAAATTCTTTTTCCAACTTTCAAGTGAGATTTCTTGGGATACTCCATAAATCTGAAAATATAACTAGCTAAATAACTAACATCAGGTCAAGTTGCAATAAGATATATGAGGTTACCTATAAGCATATTATAAAATCTTGATTCCACTACTAGTCCATGATGGAGCTTGCTCAATTTTGTCTCTATTTCAATAGGTGTCTATGAAGGTTTGCAATTGTCCATTTTGAACCTCATTAAGATATATGTAGCAGATTTTATTGATATATGAAAATATCTTAAATATATTGCCTCAATTCAACTCTCAAGAAGTACTTCATGGGATCAATAATTTTTCATATTCAATTATCTATTCATAGTATCTTTGAAACTATCTAACATCAGATCCCCTTCACATATCATCTCATCAACATCAGGGAAAATTTTAAGAAGCCCCTAAATTTATATATATAATAAATGGGTGAATCCCCATGATACATAGGAAAAATGGAAGGCGATTTTATTAATAATATAATATGTATATATAATTTTTTGGCGAATTTCTCATGAGATTATATTATCTTGTAAAATCATGGCGAATCACCAATACAATTGGCGAATCACTACTACAAAATGGTGAATCGTTGTCTAGTGGAGTTCGGGGTGTTGGTTCCAATGAAGATATGGTGGTTGAACCAAGAGTAGAAGGAAGAGAACCACCAAGACCAAGCATGGCACATGGTGACTCGTGAGGGAAGTAGTTCTCGTGCAGTTTTGAAAATGCGTTCTTCTAGTTCTGCTAAGTGTAGTTTTGTTGCTCATGCCACTACTATCACTGATATTGAGGTTGGAGAGGAGTTTGAGAAGAAATGAACAACAATGGGAAGAAAAGAAAACGTGTTATTAAAAAAGTGTTGATAAACATTGGATCTGATCCAAGTGCCATGGTACAATAACAATATCACAAAATACTTCAGATGTTCAACTATGGAAACATAATTTACATTACAACACCATCACGACTCTTACACAACCATATTTATGGAAATGATTTGAGGCTGGGAATATCTTAAAGGAAGACCTAGCATGGTAACTATAATAAGGTGAACTGCTTCTCACTTCTTCAAAATATTATTCCTTCTCGTGCCTTCAAAATCTAGATATTGAAAGGAATATGTGCCATTTGCATCCAACCTACTGAATCTGTTAAAATTATAACCATCAACATGAAGAGAACCATTAGAAAAACTCCATTCGGAATTCCCCATGTCATGCCCATGCCATGCCATGAATCTGTTTGTAGCAGAATCCCACAAGTAGTAGCAGTGGCACCCTGTATTTACCTGATAGCTCCATGGATTGGAGAGGAGGTTCACTCTAGAACTTGCCAATGCTCTCCTAGTATTGTTGTACAAATGATGTCTTGTTTTAAATTTGTACAAGGAGAGATACATTTTCTGTATATTCATCTTTTCAAATCTGGTAGTTATAACTTCTAAGTCCAAATAAAATATTACCCAAAGAACCATCTTGTTCTAAAGGCATGACAAATCTTGCCAGATATCAATTACTGACAACTTGTTCGTGGATGTGATGAAGTCAATTATGACTGAAACATTTTTCACCCTCGTTAATGCGTGCAACTCAAGACCTTGCTCGCTACATTTTCAACAATCAGTTATTCATCTAAGTATTTGCAGAGTTTTCATGGAAATTTAACATGGTATCAAAGTAGAGATCAGTATAAAGACTAGCACTAAGTTGATCAATTAGGCTAGAGCATACATCAATCAAGAAGGCTAGCGCTAGAGTTTCAATCACGTTTTTTCATGTATTTCTCATTTTTCGTGTAGCAGGGTCCATCAAAAGTATGGAACATGAGTACTGCTTGGATGAGGAATTAAATTTTGCATCCAAAGAATACTCCCGCTCGAAATTTGAGTAAAAACTTGGGAGATAAGTTGAAATGTAGTTTTATTATTTTATTACTTTTTAATCTTTTTATTTTTTTAGCCCCCATGGTTGACATCATCATCTTGAATCCTATTGGTTATTATAAAGTTTATTTTGGTTGTAAATTTTTCTTAGGAGGCCCATTTTAGACCTCAAAGGTTCTCTAATTATTAGTTGAGATTTGTGTGAGAAGCATAATGCTTTCTCAAGAGAGACATATTGCTTTGTAATAGATTCAATTGCTCCAAGTACAATCGATAAAATAGCCACATCAAGCAAGCAGGTTTTCCTTGTTGGGTTTCCAGAGAAAAGCGTGTCAATTGTGTGATGTGTTTTTATCTTTGTGTCTTTTATTCCACTGCTTATAAGTTGTTAAAAGGCATTGTATCTTGGTGAAAGTTAACTAGTTTCAATTATCAGAGATTCATCTAAGTAGTTGTAAATTTTTCATGGAAATTTAACAAGGTAACATTGAATGTTGTTCATACCTTGAATGTTGTTGCTTAAAGGCAAGCTACCTCGCAAGAAGAAACCCAAAACCAAAAATTCAATAACCTAGCCTAGTATTTATTTGAGTACAAAAAGCAGCTTAGAACCTTCTAATACATCGAACATTGAGTAACAACCATAGTTTAGAACCTTTTAATACGACTAGAAGTTCCTTGGGCAATATGATGTGATTCAAACAATTCTAAAAAAAATTCGGAGAACTTGGCCAAACAAAATTGTGACTTCAAATAAAGAATGTAAAATGAAATGTATTAAGAGTTAAAACAGAGAGGAGGAAGCTACAAAAGGAGCCCAAGTTAGATCTCTATTCACTTTGAGTTTTGGATAAGGTCGGTTGTTCTTGCAAAAGCCTCTACAGTGAAAGGCACTGGCAAACATTTCAACAATGGAAAATTTTGAAAATAATAGATACACAGGGCACGGGATAGGGGTGAAGTGTATTTATTGATTATCTTTTACTTATACAGCAATCACCATAATACATGCATGCAACAAAAAAAAAATCAATTTTCTCATGGGAAATAGTCCAATTAGTAGTGGCACCTACCGATGACAAAAAAGATGCCTTTACTGTGCACCCAGAAGAAATTAAATGATATGGTTATTGACTTTCCAGTAACGACTCTAGGAACGTGTTTAGCCATATTTTCTTACCATTAAGACAAGAAAGATAATTCGAGTGCATTGAAGATAGCTTCTTCCTTGATGGGGTATGCAAACTATTGAAGGTCTTCACCAACCTTTTATGAATTGCTACAAAGTGGACTAATGTGTATGCCTTGGGCAAGATGATGTCACATTTTGTGAGGGCGATTGTTGCAATTGTTTCTCAAGTAATTAACTTGTAGGTGGGTTCCAATTCCAGGTAATTAACCTGCAGACGGGTTCTGATTGCAAGAATTTAAAATGGACCTTTGACTGCTAGATAGAGAAGTAGTGCTAGCAAGTAGCCTTTAGACCTTTTGTCTCTTATATTCAAGGGATCGTTTTGGTTATATATGTATTTGATAAGTTTGCCACTATTTTGCAATATTGTTTTAAATTGAACAATATTTATATCTATAATAATAGTAGAGCCATATAAAACAGGCAATGAAAGAGAACAAATACATTTTGCAAAAGAAACCAAACAAGTGGAGTGAACTAGAATAGCTTCCAAGAGAAGCCGTTATAAGATGGAAATGTGAATGAGCGGAGTCAGAGAAGCATTTATTGAAGGGCAGAGTCTACTAAAAGCAAAAGCACTGAACATAAAGCTAGACAATAACACATGCACAGAATGCAAGAGCGCTAAGCACAAAAACACCGAAATCCATAAATGTGCAAAACAACTTCTCTCCATAAATGTAAAAAAACAAATGAATGTTTTGTTAGTTAGAAAAGTAGTGGTAACAAGTAGAGAAATTTTGATTTCAAATTGAAGAATATACATATGTATAGTAATAGTAGAGCCATATAAAACAAGCAAGGAGAGAGTAAATACATCCTGCAAGAGAAAGCAAACAAATGGAGTGAACTAGAATTCCAAGGAAAAAGTGTTCTAAACTAGAATAGCTTCAAAGATAAGCGCATTATAAGGTGGAAATGTGAACTAGCAGAGGCAGAGAAGCAAAAGCACTGAACACAAAGCCAGACAATAACACAAAAGCACAGAACGCAAGAATGCTAAATAAATAAGCACCGAAATCCATAAATGAATAAAACAACTCTCATGAACTGCAAAAAAAACATATCATCCATAGAATAATCATTCAATAGCAGATATTAAAATCAAAGCTGCATAAAATACTTCAACATTCCAACAACTAGAATGTGTAAGAAGGGATATGCATGTTCAATGTTGAAATATGCGATATGAAAACAGTAATAAAGTTAAGCAGCTTAGTCTGCAAGACTCATCCATTTACAGTACACTGTACATATGCAACTGACTATTCACATAATGCTTGATAAAGTTTCATTAAAAGCTCCAAAATATCTTCATAGTGGTCCATGCTTACAATTTCAAATGCTTTCCAAATCATATTGGCAGATACATACTAGATTCGTCACTACCATTAGAAATGGATTATTCAGTCTTACTGATATACATAGATATTTCTCTCATCAACACATACCCCCTACATGGAAACACATCATAACTCTCTATCGATAAGCGTTTTCAACCACCTACATAGAAACACATCATAACTCTCTATTGATAAGAGTTTTCAACCAAAGATAAACTCTTAATTAGAAAAGAAGTTCCACTGAAGCAGGTCAATCCAGGTCTAGTAGGATTTTACGGACTTTCCATCACATCTTTTAGTCACAAAAAACTGTTAACCTACTCCCAAAAACTATGTTGCCACCAAACACAATTTATCACTACAATTAGAAACTGATTTTTTAGTCTTACTGATATACAAATATATGCACTTTCATAAATCCATGCTCTTTCATAAATCCATTGTCATTCTATGGAGATAAACGCTTTCAACCAGAGATAAAATATTAATTAGAGAAGCAGTTACACTAAATAGCTCAATCCAGGTCTAGTATAACTTTTGTAAATTTTCTGCCTGACTTTTACTCACAATCAGTTGCCAACTTGCCTGTTCCCAACAACTATGCTGCCACCAAACACAATTTACAGATCTCCATCCCAAACAAAAAAAGCAACTGCTCCCATCCAAAAAAACCTTCAATATGTTTCAAAATAGATTCCAACATTTATGCACCAGTTACCATTTTCACCAAACAAAATTTATAGATTTCCATTACATGCCAAATAAAACACCCACCTGTTCCCATCCAAGAAACCTTGGACAAGTTTTAGAGTAGACTTCAAAATCCATCCACTAGTTACCATTTTCTCCACCATAAGTGTAACAACTATAAATGGAAGCCTTTCGCCGCTAGGGATAAGGCCATCCAAAATTAAATTTCAAGGAAGAAGGAATTATTCCAACATTTATGCACACCTTACTTGAATATTGACATCTATATCTTACATCTTGTTACTGTGAATTTGACAGCTATCAAGGCACTTGTTAGTCAGGATCTGACCTGGCAGTTTGCCTAACTCCATCTGTGAGGTTGGCACTTCCTCAGTATGTCCTGTAGTTCTGCCAATGAAGACTTCTAAAAATAAAAAAATTCTTAAACCAATTCCAGCACATTCCTCTACTGGTCTTATTGCAGACCGAGTTCCTACTAGCTTGAATGGCATTGGTCCCAAAGATTCCCTTGCATTTTGAGGTCTCCACTCCGGCATGCCTTCCCTGCCAACAGGAGGAGGGGCATTCTATTCAATTGTCAGCTCTGTCATGCATCCTCTGCCCCTCTTGTTTGGTTGCATGTGACAAACAACTTGATAAATGCTCCCTCTCTTATTTGGTGGTAAAGAGGCGAAAATCAATGGCGCACAGACCATCCAAGAAACACAAAAATTTAGCTAAACTTACACAGAAATTTAGCTGATTTTTCTAAAACAATTTTTAAATTTCTTAATTATAGGAGGTTTTTGATATTGTAAAATAGAATAAGATCAGTAAGATTATGAAAAATTGTGGCAAAGATTTTTGAAAATCTAGGTTACAGTGGTTAAATTTCAGTATTTTCAGTGTTCTAAGGGCAGTATTTTGAGTGTTCTAGGGGTTTTTTATGGTGCTAAATCCATTTTCACCGTAAAACATTCCAACTACTTGATTTAAAAAAAAATATTTACCAGATTTCAACAAAAACTGCCATCCAAACTATTCTGTTACGTAATTGACAACCCATTATAAAAATTAAACTGAATTGTCATTCTAATTTATTAATTAGAAAGAATAATTGTTATTTTCCATCTAAATTCAAAAAGTGATATTGTGACATATTATATCAGTATAAAAAAATATCTTACCTTGAAATAAAATCTAAAGAGTGGATGCTTGATTACATAAGGGAAAAAAAAAATTCTTGCCCTAACATACAAAATAGAGAGTGGATGCTTGATTGGGAAAAAAATTGAACTGAATTATTTTTTCTCAAAAAAGTGCTCCAATCATCAATACCAATTAGTAAAGTTCTCTCCATCTGATAACACCTTAAATAGTATTAAATACTTCTATAAAACCCAAGAAAAGGAATGATCCTTCACAAACAATATGTAACAATATTTTATTTGCAGACAGCTCCCGGGTCCCTATGACTTCACTTGGCAAGTTCATAAAAAAATTAAATCTGAATACAAGGTTTTATGTTCAAATCCTTCATTACAAAGTTATGGCTGTGTGTTATATGCAGGGCAGATCACCTAGAAGTTATAGTAAAAGTAGTTAGAATTAACCACCAATTACCAATTCCACTAATTTAAAAAAATTTGGTAAGAGCTTAACATGAATTTTGACCAAAAGTAATACAAAAGTTGAAGTATATTCCTGCCTTAGGAGAAATTGGGCTTATAGACGTAAAAACCATATGCTTCTGTATTGAAAATTGGCAACACCAAATTGAAAAACAATACAATAGTAAAGAATTTGGATTAATAGTTTGGCCTTGGAGAAGTTGTGCAGTGCTTTGAAAGAAAGCACGTCTAATCTCTCCTTTCAATTTCTCAATTGCTGTCCAACTAAACCAAGCCAATACTTCGCTGCTTATCTCACCATTTATCATATCAGATATGCTGTCTGTTTGCAATTGTTGCAAGGATGGTTTCCAGGAAAAAGCAGTCTCCATAAAGTTCAAAGCCATTCTTTCCTGCTTCATCAAATATTTTGACAAGCATATTTCAAATGAGATTCTCCAAACTATACAGAGATCCTCATTTTCATTGTCTCTACAGAAGACTGTCCATAGCTTTCTATCTTTCAATTCCAAATTGTTCTTCGGAGATCCATGAGAAGTTATATTCTGCAAACACTTATTGTCAAAAAAAATAACCAGAACTGTGCATCTTTCCTTCCTTAGAAATAACTAATCAATTCCCTCGGTATTCCATGTTACTCTAGGATAGATTCAACTCACGTTAAAGTGAATTGCATACAAGTCCTAAGAGGCAAAAAAACCCACCACCAAAGGGATTCTTACTCTTTGTCTTCCATTTACCCAAGACAGTGATCCAAATACGTATCCCCAAGTTTGGATGACCCTTTTGAACTACACTGTGAAAGAAATCTTGACAAGCATACTTCAAATGAGATTCTCCAAACTATACAGAGATCCTCATTTTCATTGTCTCTACAGAAGACTGTCTGTAGCTTTCTATCTTGCAATTCCAAATTGTTCTTCGGAGATCCATGAGAAGTTATATTCTGCAAACACTTATTGTCACAAAAAAATAACCAGAACTGTGCATCTTTCCTTCCTTAGAAATAACTAATCAATTCCCTCAGTATTCCATGTTAATCTAGGATAGATTCAACTCACGTTAAAGTAAATCCCATACAAGTCCTAAGAGGAAAAACAGCCCACCACCAAAGGGATTCTTACTCTTTGTCTTCCATTTACCCAAGACAGTGATCCAAATACGTATCCCAAGTTTGGATGACCCTTTTGAACTGCAAAGTGAAAGAAATCTTTTGGCCATAGAAGTTAAATTTCAGACCACTTGGAACAACCTGGACACTTATTCCTCTTGGTGGAGAAACCCTCACTATATAGGTACTATTTGTGTTTCCTACATTTGTCACTATTCAGACGACCGAGTTGTTTCCATTGAATTTTGAAATTGATATGGAAGGATAATTGAGATTGGAAGCTGTTGTGCGGAACTTTGTGCATACACTATGATCTCCTGTGACTCGCCTAAGAGATGAATTATCATAGCCAATCCCATAGAGAAATTTGATATAATCTTTAGGGCCAGCATCATACAGAAGTCCTGGATTTTCTACTTTCACAGGGTTTAAAAGTCCCGCTCCAAAGCCAAATGGGTTTTCAGTCCTTCCTTGTGGAGCAGCAGTCATGATTTTCTTATTTTTATCCAGCACAAAACCACATATTTCAGGTCTCAAAGATTTTATAACCTTTAATATTATGCTTTCAGATAGAAAATGTACAGGCTACTTTACCTGTGGTCATGAGGGCAGACTTAATAGCCGATGGAGTCCAAGATGGGTGTGCAGCTATACCTGACACATGCGGACAAGCCATGGAAGTACCTGAAGCAAGGTTGAAATGCATGCCTTTCTTTACTGGTGACCATGCAGCTAGTATATTCAACCCTGGAGCTGTTAGGTCAGGCTATCCAAGAAGAAAAGTAACAGAAAAACATCAGATGGTTACAAATGAAATTTCTGATAATTGAAGCATTGAGTTCAAGAGATCCAACTTCCCATACCTTCAATATGTCTGGTGTTAGTGTGTTTGGACCTTTTGAGGAGAATGCTAAAACTTGAGGTGTTGGTCTGAGTCCGAAGACTATTTCTGCAGGCAAGATATAGGCTCCAGGAAACCTGACACAGTTTTGGATTGTTGAGACATTAAAAACCTCTTCATTTGGTCAATCTAAGCAAACCAAATGTGTAAGAAACAAATAAACAAGCAACTCTGTCTGGATCCTTTAATCAACGTGACATGAAAAGAGCAGCCTACGTTTTCAATGGGCTTATATGATGCAGGGATAAGACTTAATAGGTAAGCTTTATTATTCCATTAAAAGGGTTTATCTTGACTCATACTGTTATTTTCAAAATTAGAAGAGATGCAGCTCTTCTAATTCCTCATTACTGATAAGCACTGCTCCTACCAAGGTAGATTTATTTCTTATTACCCTTTTTAAACTGTGGAAAATTCTTCAAGCTTTTGATTTCACGACACTTCAAAAATGAAATGTGGGTGAAGTCATTATAGGCTATCATAGAAAAACATAAGTATTTATAGCTTTTAATGATTGACCGATTGTGCTTGCAGTCATATTGCTCAGATGATGCACCTGGTAGTGTTGATATAGGCAAGAATTTTAGCACCCACTTTGTTGTCCACAATCGCGCCAGGGATCATGAAAGGAATGGCAAGATTCTGGCCCATCTCATCGATGAGAATTATCCCCAATCCCCCAGCTGCTTGGACTATTTGCCTTTTCGATATCCTTGACTCAAAAGAGTCTTCAAGATGCAGGCAAACCATTATCTTTCCTACCACTTTAGAAGGATCTAAAGAGCTGTTTAGACAGAAGCTACACAATCCAGCACAAAAAGCCAGAGGGTTACATCTCATCCATCGATCATAGTAGACAGAATGATCTGGTACTAAATAAGCACTGACTTCAATATGCCTGATTCTATCCTGAAATACCTCGATTGGTAAGGAGTGAAGTATTTTGCATGTGCATTTGCCGCAGACAATAGCTCCGCGGGTGCATTCATCTTTGCTATATTCAAACTCTCACCCTGACAATTACATATTACTGTTAGCCACTTCTTCTCATGTGGGTTAAATTTTTTATCACATTTTTGAGTAATTTATTTTGAAAATATACGATATTCTATTATGGAGGGACTCACTTACCTTCCCATATGAAATAAATTGTGTAATGGTGAAAAATCTAGAAAACAAATATGAAGTTTTTCCTTTACAAAGATTTGCAGGAATGAAACTGTCAGGCAGGAGGCTCACTGGACTCGCGTACATCGGGGAATAATTCCACCCATGGAACCACAATAAGGCGAAGTCCAGAAATATGGAATTTTCATAACTGAAGAATTGAGAGGGAATGCAAACACTAGAGGACAATGTGTCTCCTACGAAATCCAGTTGAAGAAATGGAGAACAATACTACACTATTACCAGAAGAAATTTAAATATCTTGGAATGTAACTTACTTGTGCAATATGATGAGGATGCTATCTGAGAGTACAAATCAGAAAACTGAATCATGAAGGAGATTTGTTGGCGTTATTGCCTATGGGTTAACATGCAATTGGTAATCATTGTTGAGATATTGTTCCCTGAAGTTATAACCATGGTTCTCCTGGGTAATGGTTGATCATGAGAAGAATTAGAGCTTACATGGTAGGTAAAATTATTCCGGCTTAATTTGATGAGAGAAATAAAGTCCCTGTCTGTAGAGCTAGCAGCCACTGTAATAAGCCAAGGAGCCAGATTTGTTGTAGAAGCAGAACCCCCATCATTCCCGACTGAGCAAACAACAGTAATTCCATTTCGTGTTGCATGGAATGAGCCCACCGAGATCGCGTCACTGAAGTAGTCACTTTCAGGAAGATTAGGACCTAATGAAAGAGATAATATATCCACTCCATCTTTGATGGTATCATCAAATTCTACCAATATGTCTGAATCATAACATCCAGATTCCCAGCATGTTTTGTATACTGCAATTCGAGCCAGTGGAGCTCCCCCCGAGGCACCTCCAGCTCCTAAACCACTATAATTCATATTCCTCACATATCTTTCAGCTGCAATAGAAGCAGTATGTCTTCCATGCCCTGCGCTATCTCTTGCAGATCTATATTCTATGTTAACCCTCGAACTCACTATTTTCAACGTTTCCCCTTTCTCAGCCTCCAGTCCATTCAAATAATACCTAGCACCAATCAATTTCCTGAAATAAGTCATGGAATTGTCAGTGATATTTCTTCAAATATCTAACAAAAATATCGTTATATCACAAGACTGTTATAATTCATGCAGCAATCTGAACTTCAATGGAGTACATTTTACCTGTTGCATGTTGAATTAGTAAATTGTTCACCACTTTGGCATACTCCCTTACAACGTGAAGGGATTGGAGACATCAGATGGTCGCTGAAGCTTGGGTATTCAGGCCATATACCTGTCATTAATATGTAAATATTGAGACTCCGTAAGAGGATTCTACCATTAAATACTTCTACTTCTAAGCACGAGGGTAATACTCCAAATAATCGTCAGTTCAGTCCGAAATTAGGATATCGAGAAATTCAAACGATATACACATCAATTCGAATGTATATTTCTGGCTATGTGCTTATTCTAATTCCATGGAATATGTTCCCTGCTATTCGTCCACCACATCTGAGCCCAAGGCGCCCAACCACCCCGCATAGGTAAAAAAAAAGGCCCTAACGGAAGGCCCTAACGGACCAGAGAGGGTCGGTCAAGTCCCTCGCTCAGCCAGCAAGAAAATCGGCGAGACTGTACACAAAGCCCCAGCCACCTCTCTTAAATTCCAGCGAACCAGTGAAAATGGGGCGAATCATTCTAACCTCTCCCTCCGACCCTGTAATTCCAGGCGAATGTCATGGAAATCTGCTCCAACCAAAAAAAATGGGAGGCGAATTTCATTTTTTCAGTTTTATGCGCCTTTTTTTTGTTGGCTAATATTTAATAATTAATTATTTTTAAAATAATTATTGGGCTAACTTTATTAAACTATATAAAATGGGTTTTATATAAAAAATTCGCCCTATTAAAATTTAAAATCTCTTAAAATTCGCCTTTGGGCTAAAATTCGCCCCTAAAATTTTCCGTGATCAACATAAATACACACCATAAGAATTGTGACTTGATGTGATTTTGTATGGAGTGGACTAGCTATTTCTCTCATTGAATCCAATATTGGCTAAATATGAGCCAATCCAACTATATGAATCTCTTAGATATTGATTAAGCCATACAATGTTTTCTTCAACTTGTATACTTTGTAGTCATGATATTTTACTTCCTAGTGGTTGATAAACATATATATTCTCTACTAGTTTTCCATTCAAGAATGTTGACTTCATGTTGGGCATTTGTTTTGGATTGCAACTGCTTACACAACTCTAATGGTATCCAAACTAGGTACCGCAACAAAAAATTAAATGTAGTAAATAATTGATTACTCATCAAATCCTTCGGCAACTATTTTTTTTCTTATAGTCCTCTACTTTGTGTTTGTCATTCAAATTTTTCTTATACACCCACTAAACACCAATGTTGCTTTTACATGCTAGGAGATCAACAATATCTCATGTCTCATTCATTTCAATAGCCTCAATATCTTAATTCATAGCCTATGCCTAATGTTGTTCTTTCAATAAGTTTTCAAATTAGGTATCTCATGGGATAACAAGGAAAATTTGCTTGTTGAGTCATGTGATCACATTGCTCATTATTTCTCTTAAGCTTATTATTCTTTCATTTCTCACTATATTTTTTGAGTCAATACTAGAGGAAGAACCATTTCTGATCTAGATTTACGAAGAGAATGAAATGAAATATAGATTTATAACAAAATACATAGAGATATGGTAAAAATTTACTTCTACTAATAAATAGAATGTGGTAGAAATAAGGGAAAATGAAATAGAATCTCCACCCCCCGTCAAATGGGATTATTTTTGCTAAAATTGTCCGTAGGTGCCTCATAGCCCTTGGGCTTAGGAGCTTCCCTACTTGATTTCTCTTGGTGTTAATCTCTTTGTTATCTCTAATCCTTCTAAAGATAGTGGAAAGTATGGTTGGATGAGGTCTAGGTCAAACATTGGCTATAAGCGAAGGAAGAGGGGCATACTTAGCTAAAAAACATTGTTACCCATGGAATTTAATGGTGTGACATCCATAGTGAAGTTGATGAAACTTTTGATAGGGTCTTATAAGGTATTCTTTATGCAAGTATAAGAAAACATTCCTGGTCTCCCACTTCTAATGCCTGTCGTAGAGGGTCTTGATCATAGCACTACTTGTAATTTGTATTGCATTTTTGTAAAATATCACATATCTTTTAATAGTCTTGTTGAATCTATTCAATGAATTTGGTGGAATTTTCAGCCTCATTGCTATTATTTAAAAAGTGATCACCTAGCCATTTCCCACTATAATTATCCAAATACACCATATAGTATAAATTTTTACATATTAAAACCCACTTTCACCTTAGGAAATAATTTAGATAACCATTTTACTAAATTATTTCTTAACAATAACCAAAAAAACCATAGAAATAATTAAATAAATCACTAATTTACTATTCCATTGAAATATTATTAAATTACTAATTAATTATTTCCAACCACATTACTAAAGAATAATAAATAAATCATTATTTATTAATTGTTCCTTAATAATCACACATTTCTCTCATAAAATAATTATTAAATTATTATTTAGTAAATTTCATGGTCATCACATTTCAAGCCTTTCATGCTCTCATCTTTGAGTTCAAATATTTTTTTCATTTTTTCCCACTTGCAACCAAGGATAAAAGAAGGATAAAGAAACCAGTATGTAATAGTGATGGGAACATCAAGAAGGCTCCCACGAAGGACTTACACGACCAAGACTTGCTAGTCTCGCTCCATCAAGTGTTTTATTTCTTATTAATAATAATTCATCTACTTCATTGGGTATATTTGTGTGTTTGATAATTTTTACTAGGTTTTACTTAACTTATTTTGGCATATCTAACGTTGTAGGATGAATACCATGGAGTTTAATTTTCTTTTTGGTTGTTAGGATGATTTTTCACTTGTAGCTAAAGTGGAAATTTTTGGTACACCTTCGAGAAATTTCCATACTAACAAATGGTGACTCTATTGTGTTGAATCAAATCTCCAGTGAATTCGTTACTATGTCAATTTTTTTTGTCTTCTTTCCTTCTATTTTTAGATCTACATTGGTTTTTGGAAAGATATTTGTTTTTTTTTGTGCTTTCTCTTCTTTTTTTCAGGTCACACACACCATTTGAGTACTAGAAAAAAATTTCCATTGTAGATCTATAAACTAGGAGTCTTGGGAGCATAAAACACTATTATGGAGATTTATTGGGCTAGCCAACACGAGTTTTAGGCTAGAACCTATGTTATAACGCAGGTACAAGGTCATTTTCTTTGTTATCACTTTTTTTGGCCTTTTGTGATTTTATGGGTGTTCTTTTCAAGTCTAGGTTATGGTTATTTGTCATGGGGTTTTCCACTATTCTTGTCTGGTTCATAAGGCCTTGATACTCTTGGTTTGTCTCTCTTTACGAGAAGGAAAAAATCCCCTTAGGATTTGAAGTACACCACTTCCATTTGATAGAGAGTTTATTAAGATGGGTACTGTAGTTTTCAAAATCTCTATCCACTTTCTTTCCAAAATAAACCACCTTGAGTTTCCATTCATTTTACATCTTAATAGGATCACTCTGAACCTTGTGTTGCACAATTTCTCTAGTGTCTTTCTCAATGTCCTCCTATCTTTGGTTTATTCGTTGTTCTTTCCACTATTTATATAGTATTTTTTGTTGGTGTTTGCTGCATAAATATAGTATCATTTACCTTAGATCCCAGCCCCCCATGGTTTTAGATATCTTGGTCCCTTTTTTTTATCTATGCTACTTATCTTTGCATAGTCTTTTTTGTTGTCTCCATAGCCTCTTGGGTGGGAAATAGTGTATCTAGTTCAATTATTTCCTTTTTTTTTATTTTTTAGTATAGTTTAAAGATTCATGCTCTATTTTCTAACAACACATGGAACTTAATATTTATATTACACTTTGCACCATTACACTAGGTGCTTGTCTGCTCTCTCTTTTTCCTTTTCTTAAACAATTCCCTCTAGCCTTTGTTGTTTTTCTTTGTCCCTTAATCATTGCACCCCCTATGAATATTTTGGGGGTGAATCTATGGTCTTTAACCTTAGTTTCCACTAGGACATCCATTAACACCTACAAGATGAGTCTCGGTCCATATCTCTAGTCTAACTTCTAACTCTAGTCTTTCTAATTCATCTAGCTCATCCTTTGATTCCAAGTCCTCTCAGCCCCGATCCACTACCATTCGAGGCGTCAATGTTGGTAGTAATGCCAATACCAACATGGACACCAATAATGAAGGGAATTTTGGAGGTAATGCTGGTAATACTTAGGATTACCATCTAGGAGGTAATATTGGAACCTCACAGGGAATTGTTCCTTCCCAACAATTGATCCCTTATATGGCTAGTTTAAGTCTCTTGGATTCAAAAAGACTCATTAATAATATTCTTTTCCATAATCCGAGTTGGACACCTATGCCAACCAAACTCCCATCTAATATACCAAAATTCAAGGGGAATTCAGGAGAGGATCCCACTATCGATGTTCTATCTTTCTATATGTGATGTTCCTCTAACTCTACCATAGAGCATTCAATATATCTATGATTCTTTCAATGCACCCTCACCAGAGATGTCATGAAATGGAATGTAGACTACCCCATCCATCTCATTCATCATTTGTGACTCTTTCCAATTCCTTTTTATCTTACTTCTAGTTACCTATCCGTTATGATACTAGTATGAAATTTTTTACTTCTTCCAATCATAATTCTTCCACCCAAATTTCTAACTATGTTTAGGAATGGAATATAAGGTATAGCTTGTGTAAAGCTTCATAATTTGAAGAATGTGTTTACATGGATTTTTTCTTATGATCCCTTCTCGCTCCCATTGGTAAATATTTTACATCTCATGCCCCCCCAAAAAGAAGAAGACATCCAAACGAATTTGAATTATGATATGATATATGCCCAACCAGGCTATATCTATACCATCCTCACTGACCTCCATAGCCCCCGTGCTTCATCCGCACTCGGGGCATCTCATGTTGCTGACAGTGTTGTTGGGTTAGTATCTTGTCCTCAACCATCCCCTTATCTGCACAGATCCATTGGTTATGGTCAACTTAAAGGGGGGACTGATTCCACCGAATCTCATCCTCCACATGATCCATCACCAGTTTAATCCTACCAACGAATGAGTATGTCCTATGCATTTTCCCATCCACATAAATTATGATTAGGGCCATCTGTCACTTCGCCTGGTTTTCAAAATATTTTTTCAAATTCATATTATCTATAAGTTTCTTCTAGTGCTCCAACCAAAAAGGCACCAACACCTCCACCTACCATGCCTCAACCACCTCTGTTGCAACAAAAAACACCTCCTTAAGGCCAATTTTAAGCTCAATATATTATTTCCCTACCCACAATCAGAGGAGGAAGAATAAAGGGAAAGGTAACCAAAACCATCCATCTCACTGACACCAAGGAAACCAAGGTCATCTTCTTAATCCTAATAAGGGTGATTAGTATAATTTCGCAACCCAGCCCCACTACAGAAAACCAAAGCGGAACAAGGCCCTTGGAACAAAAAAACCTTGTGCTTGTTGCAGTACAAATGGTCAGTATACTCATGATTGTAACCTTCTCCCTCTAAAGGGAAGAATCCTATGAATTGATATATTGTTCCTTATGTGGAGCCAATAATTCTTACAAAGCCCTTCCCTCACTAAGGATATATGGCCATCCCAAACAGAAAGAGTCCTCCACCTCCCTCCTCTCATCAATGAGGGAATGGGTCTTACCAAATTCTTATAATGAATTTCAAAGAATTCAACCTTCAAACTAGCTCGTTTTGATATGAAAAACCTCCTAAGAAGCTAGCCATTGATGTGCAACCTAAAGTATCTACAGAGAATATTTAATCACTCAATTCTACAATACATATCCCTATACCTAAATTAGACATTTCATTGAAAATCACCAAATTTCCATTACATCGAAATGTTTCCAATTCATGAGTCACCCACACTTACAACATAGTACATGAGTTAGCACAATCTCCTACGTTTATTTCAATCATGGAAGTTCTATAGACATGCCCATCTCAATGAAACTCTATACTATCTACTTTAGGCATGTGGGCCCTTGACATATCACATGATCATTTTGTATGTCGACACCATGGATCATCCCTTCCTTCCTCTTTCTATCACTTTCCATATACTTGTCTTCACTCAAAAATTTGTCATCCAATTATGTATCATCTATGAAGGAACATCCACTTGTGTAATTTTTGCTACTATCTCCATTGTGTAGGTCATGATCGATGTTGAGTTCATTTACTCACCTCTTTATTATAACCTCTTTCTTGGTGATATTTTCATGTAGCTATGAAAGTAGTTGCATATTATCTCTTTTGTACCATGAGATTCCCCCAGAATGGAAAGATTTTCACCATCCATTAATTGATGTACTACGATCCTCAATCTCAAACCTCACCTCAAAATGTCATTTCCTCGATGGTGGGAAACAATTCCATGTATTCCTTGACCGAAATCATCCTAATAGTATATAAATATTCTTCATTGTCTCAGGAATATTATGGCTCACCGCTTCTTCCCACTAAACCTAGCTCTTCTAATGTTTGCATGATCCATGCATCATGGGTTGAAAAAAATAAATCCGATACATCTTCCCAGCAATTAGCTCAATAGAAACCTTTTGCCAAAGACTCATTTGGACCCTCCAAAGGAGTGCCTCCTATACATCATCCATTTCACCATCTTCCTTTATTATTTATTCCACTAGGGATATTATACACCCATGTGATGGTTATGATAATTCTACCTAACGTTACCTTGGGGATCCCATTCTGGTATATTGATCCTCCTTCAAGCACTCCACCCGATCAGCTCAAACATTATGTGGCTTTGACTCTAGTAAAACTAGTTCCCACCACCCCAACCTCTACTTAAATTCCATCACAACCTCAGTAAGAAGATACTCCTATTACAAAAGAATCTAGTGAAGGGGGAAAAGATAATACAACACAAGTGGCAACCACTGTAGCTAAAGAACCAAACGTACTCCTCCATGTGCTTTATGGAATGTTCATGTGCATGGCACTAATAATTTCCCTATTCCCAATCCCAAGTGCATGATTTATGAATTCATAATTAAAACAGACCCTATTTTCCTTGTGGTTCAAGTCACCTTACATAAATTTTCCAATAAAAATAAATATTTACACACAAACCACCCATTTTCTTTGTGCGATACATATGGACATTATGATCATCATTGTCCTCATCTCGACTATTTTCTAACTATCTCACAATTCTCCCCAAAATGGATTTTTCTCGTAATGACCCTCCTTCTCGACATGTAGATTCAAGCACCAATTTGTCACTAGGACAAGAGGCTACTCAATGTTGAGATATCTAGGGAAGCTAAATTAGGTGATTTATTTTACTTTGGTAACTTCTTGTGATGTATTTTACTTCACTTTATTATCTTATTCTTTCATTTGATTATAATTAGTTTTCTCATAATCAAACAATACCAAAACAAAAAAAAAGAATGAGACAAGATGATACAGGATATAGGTTATCAACCAAGGCCAAAACCTCTTCTTTTGAGAGGAAAACCCACAAGAACTCTTCTCTTCTTATATAAATTAAATTGAGAAATTCTAAGACCTATGACATGACCAAGACCCCTCCAAGACCAAGTCAAATCTTCTTCCTTTATGAGCTTTCCTTTCAACAAATTTTGCAACTTCGACCCCAGGTAGTTTCTTCTGAAATTTCGACTCCCAACAAATTCTTATGTAACTTTGACCCCCCAGTAGTTTCTTCTACAATTTTTACCCTGAGTAGATTCTTCTACAACTTTGATCCCCAAAAGATTATTCTGCAGAAACCTTAGATTTCAAGTGTGAATGAATTTTGTTATTTTCCTTTTCTCTTGGATAGCATTTTCCTTCTTGAGTACTTGGCTAGAAATCTTAGTCTTTTCACACCTTATTTTAGTCTATAAGGTAGTTTCAATTTTGGTCATCCTCGTGCAAGTGATGCCCTAGTTTCATGGCATGCGTCATGGATATTAACCCAAAAACTATCTTCAAATCCTTCACTTTCTTCTTCTTTTTATTTGACATCCATTTTCTTCCTATTCTCTTCTTAGATCAAAGTTATTTAGATCTGATTGGATGATATTCTAACGAGGTTGAAGTATTCTTATATATAGGTTTCTTTCTAGGTCGAACTGTTGTATTTAGGATGACCTGTTCACTCATGAATTCAAACTGGTTTCTTTCCCATTAACAAGGTATTTGAGGGTCTTTGACTCTAATTTTGACTCAAATAAATTATCTTTACAATATGGAACATGCCCACAAGGATATTCCATACATGACAATGAATCAATTAACTTTTAGACTCAATGAAAATTCCTAGAAGCACTCAATGGGTGCTTAACCTAAAAAATAAAAATCCTTGAGTATGAAATCAATGCCTCAAGAATGAAAATAATAGTTTTATTTTTCTCTTTGCAACAAATACATAAAAACATGATTACATATGGAATTATGAAGACTGAACTTAGTTATATATTTCAACACACCCTCCTAACTTCTGAGGTATTCATAATCCATATGAGGTACTTGGAAATTATTTAACTAAAGAATTCTCATAAGAAGAGTCTACTCTATAAGCCATATAATAAGATACTTCCTTAGCGTATCCTAGAGAATATTATTATACCAACTAGAATTGTCACATAGCAAGGCCTTGATTAACAAATCTATCTCTCCACAAGATCAAACCACAATGATGACGAGAGCAATGACTAGAATATACCATCATAATTGTCTCTAAAGGCACATACCCCACCCAAGTGTTCATAGGATGTGTCCTTTTAGGAGAATTCCTATCTTGGAATAACACATCCTCAAGGAATTTCATCTTCGACTACTCTTATATCTTGGATTCCCTACCACATCCTCAAAGAGTATCGAAATAAATCTTATATTTTTACCCAATACTCCATTATTTCTTCTTATCAAGACAAGAAGGATGTGTCTATATCCCCCTCTGAACTAGGGAAAATTTACTCGTTACTATAAAAGAAATATACTCAAGCTCCCTCTTATCGAGGGACTTCTTTGAGCTCCCTTTTAACTAGGGACTTTATTCCAAGTTCCCTCTTCACTTAGGGAATTGTTTCCAACATCCCTTTTCTCTTTGGTGGAGATGACGGCACCCTCAACTTCTTGTGTAGATCCTCCTTTCGATTTCATGAATTTCATCTTCATCATTATGTAGCCTTCATATTCTAGTTTCTCTTCATATGGAATCGACCATCTATCAATTTTCTTCATGAGCCATATCAATCATATCATCCTTATATTAATATGAAAGTGATACTTGTGTCCACATCTAGATTTTCTTCATCCAGCTACCTTTTCCAAGTCCTATTACTTTCAGGATATTCCATCCATTCTTGGTTGTATATGACATCTACAACTTTCTTTCGGTAGCCATGTTTCAACCCAACCAGATGTTTCAAAAATAAAAATGAATATCAAATGAAAGTTACCTTTTATGATGTCCTTTCATGATGAAATTTTCTTTCCTGCAACAACAACATACTTCACATTCATAAACACATCTCTAAGACATTCAATTTCAAGGGTCTCCCTCCTTTATAGACTTTTCACAGTCTTCATAACATATCCAAGGATATCTCTTATCTATTTTTCTTAGTCATCATATGTTGATCAATTTATATTATGTGAACATAGTTGCATTACTCACAAAATCCTCTTCCTTTCTTCACATATTGTTCCTAAGAACTTCTATACATATTTCCTTCATGCTTTCCAACCACCTCAAATTCCATATGAGGACATATTATGTTGATTTCATCTTGTAAATATGTGAACTAATTCAAGACCTATGCCCTCATGAATATTTCCAAAAGAAGTGATCATTATTATTCAATCATGCTAATGACATAGAGAATTTACCCATGTTTATCTACAATTATATGGTGACATGAATTAGTCTATCAAATACATACATACCTATTTTCTTCTTTTCGTCATCTAGAGTTACTTTGACAACTTCCTTTCCTTGATTGAAATATCTTCAACCATTTTTACATGATGCACTCCTTTGTCACCATACCATAAATAATGGATCCTGCACAAGGTGGAATGATGAACGAGACAATTGCTTCTTCCAATTATAGGTGAACCTTCTAATGAAGATTCAAAGAAAATATCTTAATTATTTCCATCTTGCAAATGCTGCTTTAGAATGATGATGATGTATGATGAGTTATTTTTATCTTTATCATGCAAGATGAATTTAGATAGACTACTTATGCTTTCAATGAGATTATCAAGAGCTACTTCTTTTCTATGATGATTTTTACATCCATGTAGATTATACTTCAACTATCCTTTCAAGATTCTATAATGATGTCATGAGCTCTTGCTTCAACCATATGCTTCTAATATGATTACATCTCATAATATGATGTGTCCTATCATAGTTGCAATGATCTCTTCCATAATATATATCTTTTAAAAAATTGAAAAGAACTAAGTGAAAGAGATTATCTCAGTCATAATAGAGATCTTTCACTTCCACCTTCTTTGATTTCTTCTTCATAGGTTCTTCCACTTCTTCAGTGGAATGGGCTTCATTCCTTTATTTCCTTTTCTCGTTATCCTTCATGAGTTTCTAACAATCTCTCTTGAAATTCCCGTAATCCTGATAGCCATAGCATTGGATATTTGACATATCGATCTTCTGCCTTTTCCGAGGACCGAAATTCCCAAACTTTCCATTTCTTTTACCCATGGAAGAAATTGTTTGAACTTTTTGGCTTGGTCCTACATCAATTTTTTCCTCCAACCTTGTTTCTTCAATCTTACACAATTACTAGAGTTCATTGAATTGGGTGGCTTCCTTTCCATATATGATTGATACAAAGTTTCCCCATTCATCAAGTACTGCATTGTACACAATAATGGTCATCTCTTTGTCGAACATTATTTCCCCAACTCTTCTAGTTGGTATCATATTTATGACACCTTAATAATATATGAGGCTATCCCTTCTCCATGTGATATATTCATCTTATATAGCTCATTTCTCAAAGATATCACTTCTCGTGTAGCACTTTTGGAGAATAATTCTACCAATTTTTCATTGATGTATTTTGACTTCTCCAATTTTTCTACACAAGGGATGATAGAATCCTTGATTGATTCTATAAGGATTCTTGGAGCCCTTATTTTCGTCTTCATATGCTTCGATAAAGCATGAGCTTCTTCCTTCAATAGCCTGATAATTAAAAACTGAACATGTCCAATGACTTCATTTTCTATGAGGATCAAATTTGTTCTTTTCTTCCATGCAAGGAAATTTGATGACCCAACCAATTTGTTTCTCTCCTTGTAGAATGAATTCATTTTAATAGTAGATTCAATCATAGATATAAGGATACTCAATTTTGAAGTGCGTATTCTCCTTTGATGATGATATCTTCAACTAGATGCCTTCTTGATTTTAATGATTATGTTTGCTTTCTTGAAATTGATATTTCAAGATGTTTCAAATATGTAGTCCTTCTTTGAGTGTTGGTGGGGTCCTCAAGATCTTTCTTTTCCCTGTGATGATGATGTATGATATTTCCAAGATTTTTTTAATTGTATAACCCTTCTTTAATTGTATTTCCAAGGCTCTAATAATATTTTGACCCATTAGACTCCTAATATACCAAGGAGGTCTTATCAGTTGTATCAACCAATAATTGTTCATTTATGTAAAGTAAAAGAGGTTTCACCCTCGAAGAGGAAAATTTTTAAGACAATTCTCCATCTTGTCTTCTATTCTTTTAGTGAGTTGCATAACATTTGGTATCAGACTTTTGGATTCTATGGTTTTTCTTCTTCAAACAGGCCATCTTGGAATTTTGATATAACATTTTTTCTACGAAGATTCAGAATCTGAAATTCCAAAAATGTGGAGGCGAAATATGTTTGAACCTTGTGTATGAATTTCATATCTTTTTTTCACTATATTTTCAGAGATATGATCTGAGGACATTAGGTTTTTTGCAGGCTCCAAAATTCCATATCAAACAGGTGACCTAAGGAAAATCCTCATACCTTTCTCTTTGAGCATCAAGTTTGAATTTCGTAAAAAGTGACTCAAATTAGATGGGATGTAGCATTTTGGTTATCATTTTTAGGGACTAAGGTTGAAACAACTACACGTGGCACTTCATAAAACTTCACTCTACTAAACGGTTTTATAAACAAGTCATTGTGGGATATTAGCCATAACAATTTGTTAAAGGATCCAATCTCGGTATGATTTTTGTGGTAGGAAATAAGACTCAGAGGGATACCATAGGACAAAATTTTAGCTCTTGGAGATTGAAAACTATAGATATACAATAGTTTCAATATTGATCTCCTAAACAACAAGAAAAATGTGTGCATTTTTAAACATTTTCATAAATTTTGTTTGAAAATTCAGTTTGAAGTGATTCAAAGGTCATAGTGAGGCATAGATACCATTTTCTAATTCCAATATTCCTTGAAACAAAAAAAAAATAGACACACCTAGTAATAAACTAAAAATATATTCTATGATATATAAATAAAAGGAATAAATGCATCATGATATATCAAAATTACGAGACCAAGTGCAACAAATTTCGCTCTCGCAAGGAGTAATAGAAAATGAATTTGAAGTGATGATGAATGTTAAGATGGATGTTTTAGGATTTAAAATAAAAATGGAAATGGAAGGTTTGAATTATTGTGTAAAAGTATATATGGGAGTTTTTAAAGTAGACATGGACATGATGTATGTCAAATTGGAAGGGTTGAAAAAATTTGTTGCAAGAAAGGCTTCCCAATGATAACAAGGTAATCCATGAAGAACATGATGAGGACAAAAGGATTATAAATTATGATTTTAGAGACTCCAATGTTAGGTTTAAGAACCGCCACATTCAAAATATTGATATGAGGAACTTTGATGGAAAGGATCCAGTAACATGGATACTACAGATGGAGCAATATTTTGATCCCCATGATGTGAAACACACAGAAAAAGTATGCATTACAACTTTATTAATAGAACTAAATAATTTTGTATGGTAGCAATGGCTTTGTTCTCATAAACCACTTGTCACTTGGTCAGTTTTTATGGAGGAAAATATTTCACATTATGATGATACAAAGAAAAACCCCTTCTTAAGACAATTTATAAATATATAAAAAAAGGGTTTGAACAATGACAGAGCACATTGAGGACTTCAAAAACTTGAATATTAGGGTGACTGACATTTGATAGGAGCATAGAATTTATACCTTCATAGGGACTTTCAAGGATAACATCCAACATGAGGTTTGCCTTTGGGAACCTAATTACTTGGAGAAGGAATTCAGGGTGCAAAGAAATTTTGCAAGAAAAAGTATGGCAACAAGGAATTATACCAGTCACAACTATAAATATGGAAGTGTTGCTTGTCCTAGCCTTCCACAATATACAAGGTTGACACCACAACAATTAGGGGGGAAATGAGGAAAAGGGATTTGTTGCAGTTGTGATATAAAATACACTAAAGGTCACAAGTGTTCTAAGAAGTAATTATTATACATAGATTGTGAAGAGGAGGAAGAAAAGGATCAAGAAACATCAAAAGAGGAGGATACACACAAGGAACCAACTGATGATAAATAATAAATGAATCTGAACATATCTTGCAATGCATTGGTAGGAATTACCACTCCTCAAACACTTAAGATAGAAGGATATATCAAGAAGAAAAAATTAATAGAGTTGACTGATTCAGATAGTACTTATAATTTTATTTATTATAAGATAGCGAAGGAATTTAATTTCTTCCTATATCTAGCACTCGAGTGTCAATTGATGGTCGCAAATGGAGGGACTATAAATTTCTCTTGAAATTTCCATAATATCAAAATAACCATGGGGGAATATGTATTGAATAGGCCAATTCTCTCCATTCCAATGGTTGGTCTATGATGTTGTACTAGGAGTCCAATGGTTACAATCTTTGGGGAAGATAGCTTTAAATTTTCAAGAACCTTTTTTGATTTTTTTTTTGAAAGGAAAGGAAGTTGAATTAAGGGGTATCACAAGGAAACTAGGAAATATAATAACCTCTAATGGCATGACAAAACTTCTAAAGAAAAAACAACGAAGCGTAATTGCACAATTATGCTCACTAAAAGTTCAAACATAAAAATCATTTATTTCTCCATATCTCCAAAATGTCTAAGACAATGATTCCAAGGTATTTGAAACTCTCAGAGGCCTCCCACCTTTTCGTGATTAATTATGCTCACTGGAGCTTCAAATATAAAAATCATCTATTTCTCCAGATCTCCAAAATGTTTGAGAAAATGATTCCAAGGTATTTGAAACTTGAAAAGGCCTCCCAACTATTCGTGATCATGATCATGTTTTTCATTTGATTCCAGGAAGTTTTCTTCCAAACACCAGACCTTATAGATATCCTTATGCCTAAAAGAGTGAAATTAAATGTATGGTTGCAAAAACGCTAGAGGCTAGTATAATTCAACATCCTAGTCAAAGTTCTTTCTCCACTCCATTAGTATTGGTGCACAACAAGGATGCATCATGGTGTATGTGTCCAGATTATAGGGAGCTGAACATGCTCACTATTAAATATAAATTTCCCATTCCTGTCATTGATGAATTGTTGGATGAATTTCGTGAAGCAATTTACTTCACCAAGTTAGATATTTGTTTAGCATATTATCAAATTAGAATGAAGACTGAAGATATTTTGAAAACAACATTCAAAACTCATGTGGGTCATTATGAAATTTTGATCATGCCTTTTGGCCTAACTAATGCACCTTGGACTTTTCAAGGTTTCATGAATTCCATTTTCAAACTCTTAGAATTTTTTTTTTTAGTATTTTTTGATGATATATAATCTACAAAAAGTCTTGAAAGGATCATGTTCAACATGTTCATAAGGTTCTCAAACTATTGGAGGAGAATTATATGAAAAATCTTCATTTTTTCTTTCGTGTACATGAGGTGGAATATTTGGTCCATATTATATCTCATGAGGTTGTTAAGGTAGACCCTAAAAAAATTAACTAAATTCATTCTCTTGTGCATCAACCTGTATGATTCGACAAATCTAGGCGCAAATTATAGAGGCACATGCATGTTATCCCATAGATATTAGGTATTTTCCTATGATAAAATTTGGACTAGTTTTTAATACCCTAATCTGAGCTTGTTTAAGAATTAACTCTTGTCCTGTGGATGAACACATATGAGATATTTTAATAAAATTTATGGCAGCATGTTTAACGTTTTTCAAGGAAGATATAAGAGTATTTTTTTGATAGACTTCCAACTTATGCAGACAATGGTCTATGGAATCTATGGCATGTTGTAAAGGATATTGTGTGAAGCATTTATTCTTGGCACATTCATAGATTTGATAAAGCCCAATCTTGATTTTACTACAGTTACTTTATCTCAAGTCTCAAGGACTATCTAGGTGTAATATTCCTAAATTAGCTTGCAGCTAATTGGAATATTAAAGTTTTGATTTTCCACTTAGATAGGTCAATAAATGGGTAGGGAGACCCATAAATCTATTTATGAAGAATAAAACCACTTCCAATGTGAAAGTGGATCATATTTCCAGCTCACTAAATCACCCTAAGGAGTGAACAGTGGCTAAAACATGTGGACTGGGTCAACTTTGATTAAATCGACAGTGCTATCATGGAGGAGTGGACATTAATGAAGGTACAACGCAGTTTTAGATGGAGACACATTGCATGGAAGTAATCTCATTAATGGATGGGGCTTAGGGTTTGAAAGCTCATATCTTATAAAAGGAAGAGGATGGCAGCCATATTATTCATATAGATCTATTTTATATTTTGATATATGGTGTGTTTAGACATATAGCTTTATTCAGTTGTTTAGCTAAGATTGAATCTATTGCTTAGCACAAGGTGCTCCTGATCGGGAATCCCACCTCTTCCATTGAGAAGCTCTTGGAGGAGTTTTCACTATGCTTCCACATTCAAGCATTTAGCCAAGCTTCAGTCTCATGTACAATGCAGTTATGTTTAGAGTTGGGTTGTGTTGCAGGGGTGTGGCAATGGAGGAGAGAAATATCCATTTTCTGAGCTAGTTTTCCATTGGAGGGATCATCCTTTCATCTGAAGGCTTGTGAGGAAGACCTTAGGGCTTCATTTCATATTTTGGCACCAGGCCAAGTAGCATTCATCAACTACAATGCATTTTCCTGCAAGGACTATGTTATTTTGGAAAACAGCTACAACAGTGGGTTTACAACCTTATTCAAAGTGTTTGGGTTTCCTATGTGGCGATAAACCCTTCATTTAGGAGATCTGTTAGAGGATGATCAGCCATATTGTAAATAATATCAGCCATATCCCATTAGTTATTTATTTGCAGCGATTATTCAGCCCTAGGGCCAAATCTTCTATATTTTTTATAGTGTTTATTTCTGGAAACCTTTTCTGGGTTGTCCTGGAATTTTGTTTTGGAGCATGTTTCTCTAGCCTTAGAATTTTTGGAGCATTAGATATGTAGAAATATATTTTTATATCTTTCAATTGCTATTCTCTCCCAGACAACGCATTTTTTTGCATTCTTTACTTCATGTGTTAACAACATTTTAGATCCAGGTGTAATCTTTCATGGGAGGCTTGTTTGCCCAACTTGAGTCATCTTTTCCTCAAGATATTGTACCTATTTTGCTGTTATAATCATAATGGAATGGATCTAAATTTGTCTCATGCTTTGATCTATTATATATCTCCATATTTCTAGTTTTATGCACTCTATTCGTACTTTTCCCATTTGGGAATATTACAGTGGTATCAGAGCATAATCTTGGATCAGCTTGTGTACTTCAACCATTATGTCATCTAAGGAGGCTTCTCATAGGAAGGAGAAGATCTGTAGAAGTGATGAAAGCAAAACCTCAGTTTCAGGAGGGAAGGAGTTCTCAAAACTTATTCTTCAAACTATGCAGTGCATTAGCAGAGACATCAAAGAGATGAGAATGGAGAGATGTAGAGATCCTCCAAGAGAGCTTGTACATGAAGAAAGCTCCATATTCTCACGTTATGGGTGTGAGAATTTAGCTACACCATCATGTCTACAACTTGATACCATACCTAGGGTCATAGCAAGAGAGATGGAGGAAGAAAATGTATCCAAGGAGGAGACTCTTGGTGACTATATTCAAGAGTATGAATCCCAAACTTGGAGATTTAGAGATCATGTTAAATTCCAATGTTTTTGAAATATCAAAGAAGATAGAAGATCTAGAAACCATGATAGAAGCACAAGGTGAAAGCAGCATGCTGTGGGTAGATTCTTTCTTTCTACTTTTGATGGGTCACCTAAATGTTCATCTAGGGCTTGGGTGGAGGAGCTAGACACCTATATGCAGCAACACCAAGTTACATAAAATGAAGCCATTAGAGTAGCAATGCTACACCTTGAAGGTAGGGCTTATGCATGGTGGTTTTATGAATATTCTTCATTAAAAGATGCAAATATGTCTACTTATGCAAGGCTCACTAGGAGGTTAGTAAAGAAATTTAATGAAAACACTCTGAAACTTCCTTGGTTGAGCTAGCCAAGCATAAAAAAACAGAACCTTTGCATGAATTGGAAGGATATATAAATCCAAATCCATTTAAGAAAACTATTAAGGGGATTAAAAGATTTAATAATACCTTGTTAGAGGAAAGATCCCCATTTCATAAAGAGCTGTCTTCTCAAAAGGAAGACATGGGGATCTCTTTTTCAAAAGAGGAACTAAACAAAGAACCTCTTAATGATGATGAGACAACATCCATTCATGATGAAGGGAAAGAGAAGATAAGAGGTAATAACGCTGTCCCAACAGTAGCAGATCTAGTACTTCATGAAGGGGAAGATGGATACTTTTCTCCAAAGAGAGAAACTCTTGCACTCTTAGAAGGAGCTCCAAAAAATATCACATGTGGAGATTAGGGCACAGTTCATGTGCAACATGTGCCATCATTGACAGATTGTGTGATCTTGAATATAGAATAAGATAAAGGGGGGGGAAAACATCATATGATGAGGAGCACACACCCCTCTCTATTTCAAAATATTGATGCACAGAAGAGGCAGGATTATTTGCGCGGTGAAGATAGGGGCAAATCAGTTGACTCACATATATAGCCTGCTCTAAGTCTTGATGTTTCATTACATGGAGGCATTCCACCACGGAGACCCCCTGATTGGAATATGAACAAAGAGTTCTCTCAACATGGTGTAGCATTGATATATTTGGCTAAGGAAGGAGCCTTGGGAGGAGCTGGCACAGTGCAGAGAACTTTTTGTGGGTTCAAAGGAGAGGTGAGCAATTTTCTGATATGGACATTTCCATCTCCCACTCAGCTATTTGTGATGAAAAATGATGATTCAAAAATCTATGATGGCATGAGAATGGTGTCAAAGGGCTACTCCATAGCCTTGGAGAAACAAATGATTCTTCCACAAATGAGGAAGATTTATGAATATGACAAGAGGTTATTGACACTCTTGTATGCATTGGCCAAACTATGGAAGTTTTGGGTGGGGAATACCTTTCAAGAGGAGATTGAGCTCCATGTACTTAAATCTTGTCTTGGGCAAGATCAGTTGCAAGGGAGGCAGCAAAAGTGGGGTAACAGTAGTCCAACATGTGGCTTTGGCACTAAGAATGTCAAAGAGGAGATTCATGATGTGACGTGTGCTTCATTTCATATTTCTACAACTATGTCATTGTTGGGAAGCCTAGATCCATATTGGGAGTCCCAACTATTGGTGGAATATTCCAAGGAGCTCTTCACATGTAAGGTTCTTGATGGGCAAGTGGTAGATGGGAGGTATATATTGGTTGATGGAGTCATTTATCTCCATGATCAGATCTACTTAACTAGAGACTCTAAGCTTAAGGTATGGATTCTACATGCAGCATATGAGGCACTCTCTTCAGGACATGTAGACTTCATTGAGTCTTATCACACCATCATGGAGGGATTCTATTGGGAGGATCTCAAAGAATATGTGCACCAACATATCAGGAGGTATGTAGCTTGTTTTATGTATTAGGAGAAAAGAAAACCCCTCGCAATGTTGTTACAATCGTTACCCCTTTTGACGGAGAAATGGGAAGGTTCATCTATGAACCTCTTCACAAAATTATCTACAATATGGTAAAGATTTTGTTTTGATGCTTATTTATCCACTAACAATGTATGTGCATTCCTTTACCATGCATTTTCAGCACATTTCTCCTCAAGAGAGAAAACCTCTCTTTGAATTTCATGATACTTTTGTGACTATATTCAATGATGGGAATGACCACTTTAAGGAGGACTTTGGGCAAGATATGTTTTTCTTCGATCATATTTAGCTAACACCTAACATCCTCTACTATTTTCAAGATTTTGTGAAGCTTATGGCAGTAAGAAAGTGGTTGGATGGCCACTTATCATATCATATTTTGAGATAGCAAGAGGAATAATGACACTGGTCTCACTTGATGGAATATTATCACCATCCAACATGCTATATGACACATAGTCCATTTTCATTTTGGATTTCATATGGTGATGACACTCTATTCACTATATGTAGGATGGATAGGGCAAGAATGATTCTTGGAACCCAAGAGTGGAATCTTGAGAGTCCAAGTGCATTTTGGCTTCTTAATGACCATATTATTACAGCCCAAGATTGGCAGTTCCACATCTATCATAAATGGAGAGAGAGACAACATGAGTTGAAAAAAATTATCTCTCATTTTCATCCATGCAACCCCTATACATTGCAGAAGTGAGTTTTTCTATGAGCTACCAAGTATGGTTCACTTTGTTTGGATGATAGAATGGAGATTGGCGTTTCTCATGGGGGTTCAGGAACCCAACATTTATCATCTATAATGCCTTATGGAGGCCAATGGGAAACATATAAATATTTCCATGTATCTCCCACTTTCTCATGATGAGAGCTATTTGGTTTATCCACCAAATGAAAATTTGTATTCTTTGGAGGATACATATCCATTGGAGATTTTGAAATATCCTTGTAGTTTCTTGAGGAGAAGATTTTTTTTGGAGTGGAGTACTATAATATTCCTAAATTAGCTTGAAGCTAATTGGAATATTAAAGTTTTGATTTTTCACTTAGATAGGTGAATAAATGGGTAGGGAGACCCATAAATATCTTTATGAAGAATAAAACGACTTCCCATGTGCAAGTGGATCATATTTCCAGCTCAATAAAGCACCCTAAGGTGTGAACATGGGCTAAAACATGTGGACTGGGTCAACTTTGACCAAATCAATAGAACTGTCATGGAGGAGAGGACATTAATGATGGTACAAAACAGTTTTAGATGGAGACACATTGCATGGAAGTAGTGTCATTAATGGATGGGGCTTAGAGTTTTGAAGCTCATATCTTATTAAAGGAAGAGGATGGCAGCCATATTATTCATCTTGATATTTTGATATATGGTATGTTTAGACATATAGCTTTCTTCAGCTATTTAGCTAAGATTGCATGTGTTGTTTAGCACAGGGTGTTCCTGATCGAGAATCCCACATCTTCCATTGAGAAGCTCTTGGAGGAGTTTGCACTATACTTACACATTCAGGCATTTGGCCAAGCTTCAGTCTCATGTACAACATACTTCTATTTAGAGTTGCGTTGTGTTGCAGGGGTGTGGCAGTGGAGGAGATAAATCCTCATTTTCTGAGCTAATTTTCCATTGGAGGGATCATCCTTTCATCCGGAAGCTTGTGAGGAAGACTTCACAGCTTAATTACATATTTTGGCACTAGGCCAAGTAGCATTCATCACCTACAAAGCATTTTCCTGCAAGGACTGCGTTATTTTGGAAGGCAGTTGTAGCAGTGGGTTTACTGCCCTATTTGGAGTGTGTGGGTTTCCGTTGTGGGGATCAGCCCTTCATTTAGGAGATCTATTGGAGGAGTATCAGCCATATTGTACATGATATCACACATCTCCCATCAGTGATTTATTTGCAGAGATTATTCATCCCTAGGGCCAAATCTGCTATATTTTGTATAGTGTGTTATTATGGAAACCTTTTCTGTGTTGTCCTGGAATTCTGTTTCGGAGCATGGTTCTCTAGCCTTAAATTTTTTGGAGCATTATATCAGAAGCAATATATTTTTATATCTTTTAGCTACTATTCTCTCTTAGACAGCATAGTTTTCTACATTCCTGTACTTCATGTGTTAACAACATTTTAGATATAGGTGTAAGCTTTCATGGGAGGCATGTTTTCCCAACTTGAGTGATATTTTCCCCAAGATTTTGTACCTATATTGCTGTTATAATAATAATTTAATGGATCTACTATTTTATCATGCTTTTATCTATTATATTTCTACATATTTCCAGTTTTATGAACTATATTCCTGCTTTTCCCATTTTGGAATATTACACTAGTGTTTTTGAAGTTTTCATACTATAATTTCTATGGTTTATTCTAAAACATAACTATACTTCTCTTCAAGTCATTGTTGAATCATCTTCAAGGTATGTTAGGTCGTGGAGAAACATAGGTGAAGATTGGAATTGAAAATAAATTTATGGTATGAAGTATTGTGCTCAGAATTGAGAAGTATTATTAAGAATAAATTATGTTTAGGTTAAGTGTTGGGCTACAAGATATTTATGAATACTCACGAGGCTTCCTTTAAAGTACAAAACTGCACTAAGAGGCTCATTATATAGTAGTAGATTCTCCCTGTATTTGAATCTTAGGAAAAATATTAAAAAATATAAGGGTAGTGAATGTAAACTAACATAATTTAGACCAATGGTATAGGTAGACAACCTTAGGAATGCTTTTTGAAAAAATTATATTCAAGGCATGTTCAGGTACATTAGTGGTAGATAAAAAAAGTGCATGCATTATTTTTAAGTAAATTTTTTATATAAGTTAGAAGAAACCCTAAATATTTGAAAATTTTGTTTTTCCATTGCATATCGAAACTGCATATTAGCAGGGAGGGTTTCATTGAATATCTTTGTAAGTGGGTCATTTTCCCTCACATAGGAGCCCTAAAATTGTTTCCAAATTTTATATATCTTAAGGGCGGTTGGGTGGTGGAACCAAAGAGAGTGAACTCTTCTTCATGTTGAAGCCTGAAAATATTGCAAGGTGGCAGGGTGGTTCTAGGGAAGTTTGGAGCTTGCAGGATGTTGGAGAATCCAACTAGTTGTAACTAATAAAAATAGGGAATTGGAGCATCCTTCTAGTTGGATTTGGTAAAACGATGGGTGTAGGAACATCCATTCAGGAGTTGGAGTTAACTGATAAAACTGAATGCTTTTCTAGAGTAATAGGAGGTTGGGGATTCACTTTCAGTTGGAGTTGAACCATTTTTGTACTCACAAAATATTATAAAAGTGTTTGGTTCTTTTTATGGAGGAAGGGTTTCCACCTAAAAAAATAGTTTTATATTACTCTTGAGATGTGTTGACTATTGTTCTATTGTTCATGCTCTAAAATTTTTATAATTAACAAATTGTAAGTGAAATACTAATCTCATATTTCCAACAATTTTCTTGAAAAGAAATCCATGAATAATCATCATGGCATGATTAAATAGTGAAAAAAGTAGGCACTCTTATGGCCATCATAAACATACATGAGAAATTACAATAAGTACTCCCACATAGTGTAATTATCTTGATAGGAATGTTTATTTTAAAACTCATAATTTTAGTTTAGTTATGAATAATTATTAGTTGAATGGTATAATTTAACCTCCATAAAATATTTTAGAATATTCTTAGTAGTATACAGATACCAAAGGTTGAATGTCATATGGACAGGTATCATATGAACCGATTATGGTTTTTTGGGCATGAGGTATTGAGAAGCCTTGGTATCATAACAAAAATTATTTATAAAATAAGAATTTCCATAGTGAAGTGGAGTTAAATGTTCATGGTTAAGAATATTATTCCATGTTTTTTTCTTAATGTATATATGTTTAACTTATATATTATTTATTTTTATAATAACCATCAAAGATACATCTTAACTCTACATCTAACAAGGGTTGGAAGTGATCAAATCTATTGAAATGCAAGCCTTTTGATTAGAATAAAAAGAAATTTGATTCATCTAAACCATTGGTAGATCCTGAGTGACATGGATCTAGGTTGCTTTAATTACCAGCCTAGATCCATCTTAAGTCCGGATCTATCAAGCGCCGAGAGGGGTCAAATATCTTGGGGTGTGTTGTATATTACAACAACCCTCCCCATTTCAGATTTTTAGAAGAAATTTCATTTTAGAAATAGGTCCCCTTTTTCTTTTTAGGAATAAAAGACTTATATGAAATCCGATCATTTTGAATAAAACAAATAAAGAGTCCAATGCTTCATAAATCACAAGTGCTTATAAACAAATGAAACATTGAAAATCCTCGATCCAATGACATATAAATTTTTTTATCACATCAACATAATACATAAAGTGTTCATATTAAACAAAGTTTGATGTCATACAGTAATCGAAATCACAAATCGAAGATGTATTAAATTTTTACATTTGTTTTGAAAAACTCGGATGCTATGCGATGAATTGCAAATCGCATTTCGGAGAAACAATGTTACATGGGCTTCTTTTATAAACTCCGATGCGATGGACCCCATCGAAAATCGGAAATCGTAAAGGTTTTAAGTTGTCGCATTTGTTTTGAAAAACTCCGATGCAATACGATTCATTGCAATCGCATTACGAAGAAACAAACATTATATTTTCTCATTTTACAAAACTCCGATGCGATGGACCCCACCATCATCACAATCGCAAAATCAATGAATATCATTTACAACTTAGTCTCTTTGAAAATAGCCGATGCGATATACCATCATCGCAATCGGAAATCGACGGAGATCATGATATGTTATTTGTTATCCTTGTTGAAAATTCCCGATGCGATCAATAATTAATCTTTATGTTTGTTTTATACTACGCATATGTTATTTATTAATTGCAATCGAAAAATTCAAAAAGAAAGTTTTTATTCTCATTCCAAAAGTGTCGATCTCCGATTGTATATTTATTATTAAATAGAAAATCAAATGAATAATGATGATTGATTATATTTTTAATGCGTGAGTGTGACTCTTAGAGAGGGCATTTAAATTTTAACACGAAGTTAATAAATTGAAAATAACGAATAAATATTTTCATATAAGCTATTCTCCTCATTGCATTTTCACCATGTCTGAAAACTTTTCTCCTTTGCAGAACCATAGAACACCCAATCCTTTCGTTCACCAAGCAAGTGAGACATTACCAGACGACAAAATGTCTAAGAGATCTAAGAAAGCAGAGGCTGCTACCGCTGCAAATTTCACTGCTATTCCCATAGTACCAAAAGAAAAACCAGCCAAACTCAAGATGGTAACATATACTTCATGCCAGGGACTTGGAAAAATGACTTTGGAAGATGTATATAACTTAATTGAAAAAGAAAACCCTAAAGTCTTTGAAGTGAAGGCGATAGACCCTGATGAAGATGACTCATATTCTGATTCTGAGACTCCTCTTAAAGCACTTGCAAATTCATTCCTTCATAGAATTGCAGCTCGGGCAAACATTTTCCCTTACTATGATGTAATTCGGTAGGTGATAGATAATGTTACCATCCAAAACAGGAAATTTGTTTCAGCTGTGGGAACAATATTTGGCTCTTTTAGAGTAGAGGAAATAAAGGCAATGTACCATCTTCCAGATCCACAAAAGGTCTACAACAAAGCTTTCGTTAAGGATTTTGCTGCAAGTAATGAAAAATAGTCTGAGCCAATTAGAGAATGTAGGAAAGCTCCAGAGAAGTATAAAAAAGAATCATCAGGTATGTACTCCGTGGAGTCCCTTTCACCTCCATATTGTTATGCTACCGCAATAATGTGCAGGGTATTTGGAAATGATAATTCAGCTAGATTTTCAATACAAATGGTACCCTTAATCCATCCTGCTATGAATTCTGAAATCATGGACTGGGCTGTTATCCTTTCAGATAATATAGCCAATAGAATCCTACAGTATAGAAAGGATAAAAACATAGGAAACATAACCCCATTTTACTTTTGTGCCTACATTTTAGATGCCCTATGTTTTAACTCTGAATTTCCCATTCTTGTTTGGAAATGGACCCCCAAAGATCCTGTTCCTATTCATATTTACCATAAGCTCTTATGAAAAGTTCATTTTAAAAACCATCTTTATAGAATTTGTCACGGTTTCCTCATCCCTGTCTATCAAACCATTTTCAACCAATTTCCTCCCCGACTTTCTGAAAAGCTAAGTCTGATATATCCCAGATTGGTGACTAGTTTGGAGAAGAAAAATTTACCCATGTTAGAGTATTTGGGAGTATAGTGGAGCCCCATATTTTACCTTTGTATGTCCCAGATAAACTGTTAGCACAAGAAATCTCCTACCAGTTAACAATTTAAGGCATTACAAGGTGTCTCAATAATAACAAGAAACTAATGTGGTCTACTTTTCCATTTCACTGTGGCCATTATACTCTTAATAAATTCACACATGCTGAGAAGGAAGTCATCAAAACAAGAAATATTAAGCTCTCAACAGTCCCAGGTAGGCAGTATGACCCGAGAAAAGTAGCATTTGATTTGACAACTTCAATTTCAATTTCTCGGTTCGAGCATGAACCCGATGAGTTTGATGATTTATTTCTATTGATAAATTTTCCCAACTCTATAACTTGGCTAATTCCAAGTTTCAGACTGAAGATATGAATAAATTCATGCTATTTCGAAGTAATAGACTACTAAAAGCTCCTCTTGACCAATTAAGAATCCATTCACAAGGAACTGAAAATATAGAAACAGAACAGAAGGAAAAAGAAGATATAGTTAACAAAGTAGGAAAAGAAGCATCTACCAGCAAGGGAAATGTACAGACTGAAAATGTAAGCACAAGTGACAAGCCTGATGTGCAAAATGAGAATACTGGTAGCAAAATAGATGAACCTATCGGAAAAGGAACTAAAGTTCAAACAGGGAAGGAAGGTATAGGTATTGAAACCAATGTGCATGTTGAGAAAGAAAATACAGGCAGTGAGACTAATGTACATATAGAAAAAGAAGATATTGGTAATAAGCCAAATAATCAACTTGAAAGAGAAAATACCACTAAGAATGTGGTGGATTCTACTGAAATTATTTTTTCTTCCCATTTGCTAAGTCAATATGAGCAATTCGCTTAGCAAATAGGATTAGAAAATAATCCTCAAGTTTAAATGCTGAAAGATCAAGATATGGAAATCATTCCTGAGAATCCTACAGAAGAAATTGTGTTGAAAATAGAAGAGATTCCTCCTCTAGATATCTTTTATAGTCCTAAGCATAGGGTCGTTGTTAGGAAGTAGATGAAGAGAAGAAGAACAGATCTAGAATCACTTTCAACATCACAAGTTGAACTGATGAACATTGTCTGGAAAAATACTAAGTTGAATCCTTTAGAAGATCTCACCAAATTGTCAGAATATGCAAGTGCCTATAGTGCAGCTACTATAGACAAGGCTTCAGAATTCACCCAAATGAGGAAACAAAAGGAAGTACAAATAGCTATGCTGGAGGAACAAGCAACAGAAAATCAACAAAAGATTATGTAGTTGGAACAGCAGTTGCAAGAAGAAGAGCTCAAATCTAAACAGTTGGAAGAGCAACTTGGCATTGAAAAGAAAAAGGTTTATCAACAAGCTTTGAATAAGCAACAACAGTTAATTCAAGAAGTGGAAAAGTTACAAACTCTATTGCAAAATGAGAAAACTTCTAAAGTTGAACAAGAGAAAGTATTCCAAGCAATATTGGAAAAATTTAAGGATTATCCTAAATTAGATCAATTTAAAATTGAAGCTCTTGAAACAAACAAACTACTGTCTCAACAGTTGAATGAATTATGTCAAAATATGGCACAAACTGAGCCCTTATCTGAAATAACATCATCTCTTATAGATGAAGGAATCAACCTCAGGCTTGAATTTGATGATGTAGATGAGAAAATTTCTGAATTTATTTCGTGGCAAGACTCAGAGCAGGGAAGGAATGCAAACCTTCCCAGGATTGAAGAAATACACAAAGAAATTTTGTTTACTAAATGGGAAAAGTAGTTGATAAAAGGAGAAAGAGCCACATCAAGAGCCAAAACTATGATGAATAGGATAACACAGTTGGTTAATGATAGCTTATATGCCACAAATTTAATTTTAGATTGTATCCTAGGAAAATTACCAAAGGTAAAATATACTGATTCTAAGTGGAAGCAAGAATTAATCAATAAGAATCAACAAATCAACAAAATTCAAGGAATTTCATGGGATATCATGTGGATATATCTAATCAAGCCACACAGTCAACAAATGAAAATTAAATGCCTTTCCAATGCCATCAGTTGCATCATTCCAGAGTTTTCTGATGCCACTTAAATTGGTCAGTTACATTCGAGGCTAACTCATCAAGCGAAGGTCAAGGATATGCTCAAAATTTTCCACCTTGGCACATTGAATGCAGGGGAAAATCAATGAATTTGTTTCATTTTAATATCACAAGTCTATTTCTAGATTTCCGATGATAGATTGTAGCAATAGTTTTAGTTATTTTTTTTTATTAAGTTCCTATTTAAACCCCTTTCATGCATTTATAAAGGGGTCCTGAATTTGTAATATTTTTCACTTGGATGTTACATTTTTGTACTCCATTGACTATTATATTTTTATAAAGGATCACATCTGGTGGTTTATGGAACATTACCTCTGAGAATTTCATTTCTGTACCTTAGATTTTGTTTTACATTGAAGCATTGGATCTGCATATTGAATTGCATCCGGAACAGTATCAAGACGAATCTGGTCTTTCTATCAATTTACTGTTATTTTTCTTGTGTTATGAGATATTCTATTTATATTTTCTATCATTTATATGTACTTGCTTTTACAAATATTTCTTTATACATATCATTTCTGAGTGTATAGATATATTTCATCTTTCACTTATATACATTCATTCTTCCTGTCAATGGGCTTATTTTAAAGAAATTCTTTTCTTAAGGAGGTAACCCCTTCTTATCTGTACATAATATTTTTTGAAATTTTTGTTTATTTTGTAAATAAAGGTTGTTAATAGTCTTTAATTGAATTTTTACTATTTGAAAATATCTTCAAGAAAATATTATAAATACTTTTTTTATGTAAATAGGAATTTTTATAGAAATAATTACAGTTTTTGGATAGTTTAAAATAAAATGTTAAACTTTGAAAATTTCTTTAAAACATTTGCATGATCTTTTGAAACCTTGAGAAAAATGTAAATCATTATAATTTTATTAAGCAGAGAAAGGTTATCCATAAAAAGTAAAGACTTTTCCAAGCTTTGGCATTCAAAAAACTCTAAAAATTGTCATCCATTGATTCTTAAGGATAAAATCATTTCACCCCATCCATTAAGGTTTTGATTTTTTAGAATGTAGTTCTAAGAAATTATATGTCAAAATTAAAAGATAAGAGGTCTCATCACGAGCCTGCTTACCATGATAATAAGAAGTAATAAAACTGACATTACCAACACTACATACCAAAACAGGGTAATGGCTTATAATTATAAGACAAGGGGTCTCATCATGAGCCAACTTGTTCAGTTTCATTACAACTAGTGAATGGCATTGTTATTAACTAGCTACCAAACAAGAACAATGCCTTTTAATTTAAAAAATAAATAAAAGGAAGAAAAACATAAGATTCAATGTCTTATGAATTTATTTTTAAAGAATTATGATCTTAGTTTGATGGGACAATGAAATGGTTAATGGTTAAAAGGTAACCCTGTCGAGACTATGAATGTTTGCAGGCAGAAAAGGAAATGCCTATGACAATAGAGTAAAAAAAAAAAGCTAAAAATGGAGGAGACACCTACTTCATTATTATCAACCAATCAAGGCTTAAGAAAACCAAAAAATGTTTTTATTTTTGAGGAATTAGAAAGAAATTGTAAGTGATTTTTATTCTTTTTCAGAGTTAGATTGCATTTAAAATTTCTCTAAGATAATTTTCATTATCTTTAAAAAAATTTACTTACTAGAAATATAGTATTCGTTTTATTTTTCATAGAAAACTGTTTCTTCCAGTGAATCGCCAATTGTTGTACAGTACAACAACCTTCTCCATTTCAAATTTTTAGAAGAAAATTCATTTTAGAAATAGGTCCCCTTTTTCTTCTTAGGAATAAAATACTTGGATGAAATCCAATCATTTTGAATAAAACAAATAAAGAGTCCAATACTTCATAAATCACAAGTGCTTATAAACAATTGAAACATTGCAAATCCTCGATCCGATGAGATGTAAAATTTTTTATCACATCAACATAATACATAAAGTGTTCATATTAAACAAAGTTCGATGTGATATAGTAATCGAAATCACAAATCGGAGATATCTTAAAGTTTTACATTTGTTTTGAAAAACTGCGATGCAATGCGATGAATCCCAAATCGCATTTTGGAGAAACAATGTTACATGGGCTTGTTTTATAAACTCTGATGCGATGGACCCCATCACAAATCAGAAATCGCAAAGGTTTTAAGTTGTCACATTTATTTTGAAAAGCTCTGATGCGATGCGATTCATCGCAATCACATTTCGGAGAAACAAACATTATATTCGCTCATTCTACAAAACTCTGATGCAATGGACTCCACCATCATCACAATCGCAAAATCATCGAATATCATTTACAACTTACTCTCTTTGAAAACAGCCGATGCGATATACCATCATCGCAATCAGAAATCGGCGGAGATCATGATATGTTATTTTTTATCCTTGTTGAAAATTACCGATGCGATCAATACTTAATATTTATGTTTGTTTTATACTGTGCATATGTTATTTATTCATCGCAATCGCAAAATTCAAAAAGAAATTTTTTATTCTCATTCCAAAAGCATCGATCTCCGATTGTACGTTTATTATGAAATAGAAAATCAAACGAATAATGATGATTGATTCTATTTTGAATGTGTGAGTGTGACTCTTAGAGAGGGCATTTAAATTTTAACATGAAGTTAATAAATTGAAAATAACGAATAAATATTTTGATATAAGATTTTCTCCTCATTTCATTTTCACCACGTCTAAAAACTTTTCTCCTTTGCAAAACCATAGAACATCGATTCCTTTCGTTCGCCGAGCAAGTAAGACATTACCAGATGCCAAAATGTCTAAGAGATCTAATAAAGCAAAGGCTGCTGCTGCTAAAAATTTCGCTGCTATTCCCATAGTACCAAAAGAAAAACCAGCCAAACTCAAGCTGGTAACAAATACTTCATGCCAGGCACTTGGAAAAATGACTTGGGAAGATGTATATAGCTTAATTGAAAAAGAAAACCCTAAAGTCACTGAATTGAAGGCGACAGTCCCTAATGAAGATAACTTAGATTCTGATTCTGAGACTCCTATTAAAGCGCTTGCAAATTCATTCCCTCATAGAATTGTAGCTCGGGTAAACATTTTCCCTTACTATGATGTAATTCGGTGGGTGATAGATAATGTCACATCCAAAACAGGAAATTTGTTTTAGCTGCAGGAACAATATTTGGGTCTTTCAGAGCAGAGGACATAAAGACAATGTACCATATTCCAGATCTGCAAAAGGTCTACAACAAAGCTTTCATTAAGGATTTTGATGCAAGTAATGAAACTCAGTCTGAGCCAATCAGAGAATGGAGGAAAGCTCCAGAGAAGCATAAAAACGAATCATCAGGTATGTACTCCGTGGAGCCCCTTTCACCTCCATATTTTTATGTCGTCGCAATGATGTGTAAGCTATTTGGAAATGATAATTCAGCTAGATTTTCAATACAAATGGTACCCTTAATCCATTATGCTGTGAATTCTAAAACCATGGACTGGACAGTTATCCTTTCAGATAAGATATCCAATAGAATCCTAGAGTATAGAAAGGATAAAAACATAGGAAACACAACCTCGTTTTACTTTTGTGCCTATATTTTAGATGCCCTATGTTTTAACTTTGAATTTCCCATTCTTGGTTAGAAATGGACCCCAAAAGATCCCGTTCCTATTCATATTTACCATAAGCTCTTATGGAAAGTGCATTTTAAAAACCATGTTTATAGAATTTGTCACGGTTTCCTCATCCCTGTCTATAAAACCATTTTCAACCAATTTCCTCCCCAGCTTTCTGAAAAATCTAAGACTGATATATCCCAGATTGGTGACTGGTTTGGAGAAGAGAAATTTACCTATGTTAGAGTATTTGGGAGTATAGTGGAGCCCCATATTTTACCTTTGTATGTCCCAGATAAAATATTAGCATAAGAAATATCCTACCAATTAACAGTAGAAGGCATGTCAAGGTGTCTGAAGAATAAGAAGAAACTAATGTGGCGTACTTTTCCATTTCACTGTGGCCATTATACTCTTAATAACTTCACACATGTTGAGAAGGAAGTCATCAAAATAAGAGATCTTAAGCTCTCAACAGTCCTAGGAAGGCATTATGACCCAAGAAAAGTAGCATTTGATTTCACAATTTCAGTTTCAATTTCTCGGTTCAAGCATGAACCTGATGAGTTTGATGATTTATTTATTTCTGTTGATAAATTTTCCCAAGTATATAACTTGGCTAAATCCAAGTTTTAGACTGAAGATATGTATAAATTCATGTTGTTTCGAAGTCAGAGTCTACTAAAATCTCCTCTTGAACAATTAAGAATCCATTCACAAGGAACTGAAAATATAGAAACAGAGCAGAAGGAAAAAGAAGATACAGTTAACAAAGCATGAAAAGAAGCATATACCAACAAGGGAAATGTACAGACTGAAAATGTAAGAACAAGTGACAAGCCATATGTGAAAAAGGAGAATACTGGTAGCAAAATAGATGAACCTATTGGAAATGGAACTACAGTTCAAACAGGGAAGGAAAGTATAGGTATTGAGACCAATGTGCATGTTGAGAAAGAAAATACAAGGAGTGAGACTAATGTACAGACAGAAAAGGAAGATATTGGTAATAAGCCAAATAATCAACTTGAAAAAGAAAAGACCACTGAGAAAGTGGTGGATTCTACTGAAATTATTGTTTCTTCCCATTTTCTAAGTCAATATGAGCAATTCGCTCAGCAAATAGGATCACAAAATCATCCTCAAGTTGAAATGTTGAAAGATCAAGATATGGAAGTCATTCCTGAGCATCCTACAGAAGAAATTGTGTTGAAAATAGAAGAGATTCCTCCTCTAGATATATTTTATAGTCCTAAGCATAGCGTTGTTGTCAAGAAGTAGAGGAAGAGAAGAAGAATAGGTCAAGAATCACTTTCAACATCACAAGTTGAACTGATGAACATTGTCTGGAAAAATACTAAGGTGAATCCTTCAGAGGATCTCACCAAATTGTCATAATATGCAGGTGCCTATAGTGCAGCTAGTATAGACAAGGCTTCAGAGGTCACCCAAATGATGAAACAAAAGGAAGTACAGATAGCTATGCTAGAGTAACAAGCAACAGAAAATCAACAAAAGATTATGTAGTTGGAACAGTAGTTGCAAGAAGAAGAGCTCAAATCTAAATAGTTGGAAGAGCAACTTGGAATTGAAAAGAAAAATATTGATCAACAGAATTTGAATAAGCAACAATAGTTAAGTCAAGAAGTGGCAAAGTTACAAACTCTATTGCAAAATGAGAAAACTTCTAAAGTTGAACAAGAGAAAGTATTCCAAGCAATATTGGACAAATTTAGGAATTATCCTAAGTTAGATCAATTTAAAACTGAAGCTCTTGAAATGAACAAACTACTGTCTCATCAGTTGAATGAATTATGTCAAAAGATGGCACAAAATGAGCCCTTATGTGAAATAACATCATCTCTTATAGATGAAGGAATCAACCTCAGGCTCGAATTTGATGATGCAAATGAGAAAATTTCTGAATTTATTTCATGGAAAGACTCAGAGTTAGGGAAGGAATGCAAACCTTCCCAGGATTGAAGAAAGACACAAAGAAATTTTGTTTACTGAATGGGAAAAGCAGTTGATAAAAGGAGAAACAGCCACATCAAGAGCCAAAACTATGATGAATAGGATAACACAGTTGGTTAATGATAGCTTATATGCCACAAATTTAATTTCAGATTGTATGCCAGCAAAATTACCATAGGTAAAAGAGACTGATTCTAAGTGGAAGCAAGAATTAATCAATAAGAATCAACAAATCAACAAACTTCAAGGAATTTCATGGGATATCATGTGGATATATCTAATCAAGCCACACAGTCAGCAAATGGCAATTAAATTCCTTTCCAATGCCATCAGTTGCATCATTGCAAACTTTTTTGATGCCATGTATACTGGTCAGTTACATCCATGGCTAAGTCATCCAGCGGAGGTCAAGGTTATGCTCAAAATTTGCCACCTTGGCACACTGAATGTGTTGGGTGTGGAGCCTGATTATCTTGTTTACTTTGTATCACAACATTGGACCCATGTACCTTAAAAGGGGCGGAAACACTGGCTGTAATTAATTGTTTCCGTGGGGGGTCTAGGGGGGGTGGCAGTGCTTTTCGGAGCCCCCCCTTGGCGGGGGTTTTCGAGGGCAGCGCCCCCGAAGCTAAAAATAGATGTAACATTGCCTTGTAAAAGTATAGTAATTTCTAGTCAATATGGGCTGTTCATTAGGAAAATGATCTGACGGTAGAAGTTATGTTTAGATTAGGTTTTTTTTCCCTAGAAGGCAACCCCTCGCTTTTATGAGGGCATTGTATTGCGGCTGTGCATTGTATGTGTATTCCTGGAGCGAGAAACAGAGAGGGAGACTGTGAGAGAGAACATAGGATATTACAGTGGATCTGCTGTAGGTTTTGTCTCTTCATTTTTGCTGGACAATAGAAAGGAAGGATTGGCTGTTCGGGGTGGACGTAGCCCAAATTGGGTGAACGACGTATATCTGTGTCTCTCTAGTTTTATGTGTTTTGTGTGCTTTTACTTTCCGCATATTTTATGTGTTCCATTGCTCTGTAATATTTAATTTTCTAACAGAATGGAGGGGAAAATCAATGAATTTGTTTCATTTTAATATCGCAAGTCTATTTCTAGATTTCCGATGATAGATTGTAGCAATAGTTTTAGTTATTTGGTTTTATTAAGTCCCTATTTAAACCCTTTTCATGCATTTAGAAAGGGGTCCTGAATTTGTAATATTTTTGACTCGGATGTTACATTTTTGTACTCCATTACTATTATATTTTTATAAAGGATCACATCTAGTGGTTTATGGAAAATTACCTCTAAGAATTGCATTTATGTACCTTAGATTTTATTTTACATTGAAGCACTGGATCTGGATATTGAATTGCATCTGGAAAAGTATCAAGAAAAATCTGGTATATCTATCGATTTACTGTTATTTTTCTTATGTTATGAGATATTATATTTAAATTTGCTATCATTTATATGTACTTTCTTTTACAAATATTTCTTTATACATATCATTTCTGAGTGTATAGAAATATTTCATCTTTCGTAGTGTATACAAATGATATATAAAATGATGAATACAATGTGTTATTATACCTCTGTTTAATTTCTTAAACAGAGTTGTCATTATTTGATGCTGCATATTTCAGTTAAATTATAATACATTTTCATGGTTATTGATTTAATTGAAACAATTCTTAAATTGCATTCATATTTAACACCCGGGTTAGTTTTAGAATTATTTATAAGTTATAAATTTATTTAGATAGAATATTTCAGTCATTTAGTTTCATTATCCATCCATACAATAATTCCATCACCAACCCATTTAGTTATTAGGAAACTGGTCTTATAAATCCAGTCGGAGCCACCACACCAAACGGAAAAGGAGTTGTCCTAAGGTCCCGATAGGGTGGCTTTCCCCCAATGTTTGAAGCAGTCATTTTTGAGGCTTCAACAGGGTGAAAACCTCTTTTTGGAGTGAAAAAAACTTGTGGAATGGTTTGCACCTCGAGATATTTCATCCCTCTCGGTGTTTGATAGATCTGGAGTTAAGATGGATCTAGGCTTGTTTCAGTCGTTTGCAGTCATACAAAATTTGTTGAACATCTAATTATTTTGATCATTTTAAATACGCTAAAAATGTCTAAGATTAATGATGAATGATGAGACAGTTACTAAATTGAATGATGAAAAACAATGAAATAAAAATTTGTGCAAAGTGACAATGTAACAATGTTGAATGATAGAAAAATGTGAGCAATAAGAATGAAGTCAATTACGAACAATCTTCATTGCGATTAATCTAAGACTATTTTATTTTATTGTTCTTATTGTCACACATTTAATTATTCTATATTATCGTGTTTGAATGAAAAGTGATTAGCAATGTTCAATGATGGAAAATGGGAATAATAAGGATGTATCCATTTAAAAATTGCTTATAGTTTCGAGAAGAAGAAATTTCAGGTAAGTGAAAATTTTATTTAGGATGAAAATTCAAGTTTCGTATTTGTGGTTGAATTATCACAACACAAGTCGATTCATGTCATGAATAATGTTTATGTGCTCACATTATGAGTGTGTGTGTATATTTTGGGGGTGAGATAAAGATATAGATGGACGGAGGGATAGAGGGGAGAAGAGAGATGCAAATACAAGGTGGGGAGGAAGAGATATAAATATATATGGAGAAGTGTGTGTGTGTGTGTGTGTGAGAGAGAGAGAGAGAGAGAGTATGTTTGGGGGGTGAGATACAGAGATAAAGGAGAGAAAATGGGAGATATAGATATAGATGGAGGGGTCATAGATGTGCTTACACTGAAATCAATGTGCACTCTTAATCTAATTACTTTGAAATTAATGTACATGATACATATAGTTGCATCAAATCATAAATCGACATATACATTGAAATCAATGCATCTATTGCAAACAATCAAATAGGATTAGAAATCAACTTCTACACTAAAATCAAAGCATATTGTGCAAACAATAAAATAGGATTAGAAATAAAAATCTACACTAAATTCAATGCATATATTGCAAGCAGTCAAATAGGATTAGAAATCAATATCTACACTGCAACCAATACATACAGGGGAGAAGAGAGATTCAAATACAGGGTGAGGTGGAAGAGATATAGATATGGAGAGAGAAGTGTTAGAGAGATATAGAAGGAGAATAGAGAGAGAGGGAGTAGAAAAGGGACGGGGAGAGAGGGGGAGAGATACATATATATGGAGAGAGTGTGTGTATGTTTAGGGGGTGATATGGAGAGATAAATAAGGAGAGACAATGAGAGATAGAGATATAGATGGAGGGGGCAGAGATGTCCTTACAATGAAATAAATGCAAATTATTAATCTAATTACTTTGAAATTAATGTACATGATACATATAATTGCATCAAATCAGAAATAAATATCTACATTGAGATCAATGCATCTAGTGCAAACAGTCAAATAGGATTAGAAAGAAAAATCTACACTAAATTCAATGAATCTATTGCAAGCAATCAAATATGATTAGAAATCAATATCTACACTAAAACCAATGGATCCAGTGCAAGAAATCAAATAGGAGTAGAAATCATCATTTGCACTAGAATCAACACATCTAGTGTAAGGTATTAAATAGGATTAGAAATCAACATCTACACTAAAATCAATGTGTCTAGTGCAAGTGATAAAATACGATTAGAAATCAATATCTACAGTGAAGCCAATGCAATCTAGTTCAAGAAATCAAATAGGAGTAAAAATCAACATCTAACTAAAATAAATGCATCTAGTGTAAGCTATTAAATAGGATTAAAAATTGGAATCTAAATTGAAATCAATGCATCTAGTGAAAGTGATCAAATTGGATTAGAAATCAACTACTACACTCAAATCAATACATCTATTCTAGTGAAAAACCAAAATATTCATGAATTTCTAGATCTAACTTCTATGTCTATATGTGTCTTTGTGTCCACCTTCCATTCTATGTCTATATCCCTCTCTCTCTCCTTCTCTCTCTCCCGCCCCCCCTCTCCCCTATCTCTCTCTCACAACCACTCCCTCCCTTTCTCTATCTTTATATTCTTCCCTCTCCCCACTGCCATCTATATCTATACCTCCCTCCATCTCTCCTTATTTTTCTCTCTATCCCATCCCCTGAAACACATGGCGTGATCTCTCTCTCTCTCTCTCATTTTATTTGCCTCTCTCTTCTTCCCTCTTTCCCCTAAGTATATATCTATATCTCCCTCTCTCTCTCATTATTTATCTCTCTATATCATCCTATATACATTATCTCTCCATATCTATCTATCTATCTATCTCCCCCTCTTCTTTTCCCTCTCCATATCGTCCCCTTCTCTCTCTCTCTCTCTCTCTCTCTCTCTCTCTCTCTCAACCCCCAAACATACACACTATCTCTCCATATATATATATATATATTTATCTCTCTCTCCCTCCCTCCCTCCCTATTCCTCTCCCTCTCTCTCCCGCCCTCTTCCTCTCCCTCTCTCTTCTCCCTCCCTATTCCTCTCTCTTCTCCCTCCCTATTCCTCTCCTCTCTCTCTCTCTCTTCCTCCCTCCCTCTCTTTTCTTCTCTCTTCTTTCCTCTCTCCCCCCTCCATATATATCTCTATCTCCCATTGTATCTCCTTATCACCCCAAAAACATGCACACTCTCTCTCCATATTTATATATATACCTCTCTCTCCCTCTCTCTTCCTCTTCTATTTCTCTCTTCTCCTTCTCCCTTGTCACTCCCTCTCCCTCTCCCTCTCCACCTTTCTCTCTTTGGCTTTCCCCTTCCAACTCCATCTCTCTTCCCCTCTCTCACTTTCTCACCCACCTCCCTCTATCTTTCCCTCCCATCACACACCAATGATAGAACACAATGTTCAGATGTTTCCACAATTTAGGTTGAGAGATATACTTATATTTTGTTATTATTATTATAAATATATCCATTACAAATATATTGAGCCAAAATTTAAAAAGTTTACAAACATTCTTACATTACATCTACACATTAATATGAATATTATATAATAATATTAATTTGGCCAATGGTATTTGTCCCACACACTTCACCTAAATAAAACATCCTTTTACCTCTATTTTATTTATATTCATATTTATTTACCATACCTATTTATTCCTCTTTAATATTTGTTTATAAAAATATGGTATTTGATCCATGGTATTAATAATAATTTTTTCCATCGTATTTGGCCCATGGTATTAATTATGCCGATAGGCACCCCCCCTGTTGGAAATGGCTACTTTAATTATTTTTCTAATTAATCTTTTTGATCGGATGGTGTGAATTGGATGATGTCGGTATATTCTCGTCGTCGCCACTCCATCAACGAATGGAATTAAAAGTCATAACTTTCTTGAATATCTAAATCACATGTTTAAACCATACTTAAAATATTTTTTTACAAAACATGGTTAAAAATTTACTGTGCCTATTGTTGATAACCACGTATGCTAATTATTTACAAATGGAAAAAAAAAAAAGTTATAAAAGGTGCATTGCAACGTGGATTAATTTTGAAACTTATAATTGTTCACATTCTCAAACATATACCACTTGGCAAGTGCGCGTTTAAAATATTTTCCTCCACTCCATTAACCTAGTGGTTGCATATGCATGACATTCAAATTCAAATGTATGCTCGCTCACACATTACTATTAAGAACAAAATATGATTTTATCATGATGTATGATAATAAAAAATAATTAGAGTTTCATATTATTTAAACAATATAATGAATAATAATAAATGTTGGGTTGAAATCATAATATAGTTTTAGGTTTCATAATGTAATGTAAAAACAAAATTGTGACTATCATGTGATAATATATGACTTAACTAATTCAATTATACTTCTTGGTGTATTGAGCATTTGTGTTAACTTTTGATGTATTGGAAGCTCTCATTAATAATAAGATTTCATTTTCACACAATTGCGAGAATTGCAATATAGGGATAACACCTAATATTAAATTATAACAAAATTATTTCAATACAATAATAAATTGTGATATTAAATTATAATAATTATTTTAATATAATTGTATTATTAATAAACTGTAAGATTAAATTATAATATTTATTTTAATACAATTATATTATAATATTATATTATTAAATTATTATAAGGATTATGGAGTAGTGCTCTCCTATGCATGCCATTCAAATGTATTCGCACTCACATTTAACTATAAAGAACAAAATCTTATTTTATTAAATTATTCTTGCTCCTTTGGATTTTTTTTTTATTAATTCAAAAAAAATGTTGTTTCTCTCGTATTCAACAATGCATGCTACCTATTTGGAATTCCTTAATGTTGACTTCTTTTACTTAATATGATAATATTAGTTAAACAATATAATGAATAAGTAATAAATTGTAGGTTTAAATTATAATATATTTTTAGTTTCATAAATTAGTTGTAAAAAAAATTGTGGTTTTCATGTGATTTTATATCACTGAACTAATGCAATTATACTTCTTGTTTTATTCAAGATTAGTATTAAAGTTTGGTGTATTGAAGGATTTGCTTAGTAATAAGGTTTCATTAACACATAATTGCTATATAAGGAATAAACTTAACGTTAAATTTTAATGAAATTATTTTAATACAATAATAAATTATAAGATTAAACTATAATGATTATTTTGATACAATTATATTATAATATTATATTATTAAATTATTATTATTATTATTATTATATAAAATAATCATAATAAATTATTATAAAATTAGAATCTATTTTAATAATATTTTAACCTTGTAAACATAAAAGAAAAATCTACTTGATCACTCCAGATGAATAAATTTCATTTTAATGCAATCTATAATTAATATAAATTAACTAATTAAAACATTAAAATACTAATAAATTCAAACATTAAACATTATTAATTAAAATATTGATTAATGTTGAAAATGGCAACAAGAAACAGTGAAGGAGGCCTCCTGAAACATCTTTCATGATCCTAGTTGGAAAGTGATCACCTAAACTAGGTGGGGGACCACATAGGTGATTTTTGTCGAAAAGTCTATTTTTAGACTATGTCTATTTTTAGACATATGGAGCATGGTCTAGGAGTTGCGGGATGCTATTCTTGGATGATTGGTCAAGTTGGTAAAAATATATGGATAGCTATTTTTAGACATATAGGTCGAAGTCTATTTTTAGACTGCCTGTCTAAAAAATAGGTCAGTCAAATATTATTAGCTCTTAATAATATTTGGACTATAAACATTATCTTATTCTCTTGTAGCACTTCAGTTTAAGCTACGAATGTGGCACATGCAGCTGACAGAAGGAATTACGCTATTCCTAGGGTTTAGTTGAGCTTTTGCATGGTTGACTTCAGTTAGAACTCATGTGGCAGAGTTTGGTGGAGTTGATGAGACAGTTGGTGGAGTTGTGTTCGGTTTAACTTAGTTGAACTAGTTGTATTTCGTCTAACTGATAAATACACTAGAGATGAGTGGTGTGAATTAAATATTATTTAATTCACTAATTATTAACTCATAAATCAACTAAAGAATACATCAGTTAACTGCAATGCATGGACAGTTTAGTGGAGACCAGTGTTAGAGATGGGTGAAAGGGTGAGTCTACTATCAGTTGTGACTATAGCTGTGCATGAGATTTGCACAATCATTGATTGATATTGCCAATGAGGATTGTGCAGTTAAATCCAAGGGGATTTGAACTTGGATCTCATTCTTTTCCCTATTGGATTGCGCAGTAGAGGCAGGTAGACTTGTGGAGGAGATTTGAACCCAAGACTTGTTCAAATATTAGTTATTTTGTGTGTAAATTTTGGAGATAGTACTGAGTACTTGTGAGGAGTATTGTGCTATGTATTGTTACATGTTATCTATCATTATAATATACAGATAGTTGGGGGTTTTCAGCTATTTCTTTCCCCATTACATACTATGTTATATGTGTGCTTGACTATTGTGTTTATGTGCGCATGCGACTGTTTCTATTTCCACAAATTGATGATCAATTTTAGAAGAGGTTATGTATTATGCATGAAGCTCAAATAGTGTGTAATCAGGATAATCTCGGTGAATAATTCAGCAAATTATTCAAATTTCTACATGGTATCACAGTGAGAAGATTGATCATCGGATCTATTACAGTGATTACAATTATTTCGGTAGACAGAGTCTGTAACGGGCTAGTTAGCCTTTGGATCCATCCTTTCTTTGAAAAGTGATATATCCAGTAAATGCCCTTATAGTCGATCTCTATGCTAGAAATACTTTGTTCTCACAAATCCAGAAGCAGTTGAGTTTTGAGCTTGGAATTCAAATTTACGGCAGTGTTTTCTTGGTGTCGAAGTCAAAATGTCTTATCAAGGATTGTGATTGGAGTATGATCTTGAAGGCAGCTCAAATTATATTGCATGGAGAGATAGGATGGAGGCGGTGTTAGATGATAATGGGCTGAAGGATTTCATAGATGCTGAAGTCCTAAAGCCTACTGATGCTGCTCAAGTTGAGGCTTGGAAAAATAAGATGGCAAGGTGTCGAAGGATTCTGTATGAGGGCGTGAAGGATCACATAGTATCCAGCCTGCATGGTAAAGCTTCTCCATTCCTCATGTGGAAAGCTTTGACAGAATTGTTCCAAAGCAAGAGTGAGCAAAGGAAGTTGGTGCTCAAGGATAAACTCAGGAAAATAAAGATGGAGAAGAATGACACTATTCTAGTATACTTGACCAAGTTTGTCCACTGCAGGGATGAGCTTGGAAGTGTAGGAGTTAGTGTGGATGATGAGGAGATGATGAGCTTGGCTCTCCTCAGGCTTCCGAAAAGTTGGCATGCACATCAGGACAGTGTCAATGGTCTGGAAAATTTGCCAAGATGGGAAAGACTGTGGTCTGATCTTGTGCAAGAGGAGATCCGACGGAGTACCAGAGATGGATCTTCATCAAAGATATCTGATGAAGAAGACTGCGATTTGGCTGCCAAAGCAAGGAAGGGGAAGCGAAAGGAGAAGGCTTCTCAATCCGGTGCGGATGGTAAAAATCGTGACATGTCCAAAGTGAAGTGTTTTCACTATCACGATCATGGACATTATGCCACGAATTGTCCACAAAAGAAGAAGAACAAGCAGGCTGCTGGAGCTGTAGCTGGTGAGGCTCTTGCCTCACAATTTGAGCTGGACTTCTCATTGATCGCATCCATGGTGTCTAGTGCATTGGGATCGGGGTGGTATTTTGATAGTGGCGCTTCCTTTCACATGACGGGAGATGTGAATCTTTTCAGTGACTTGGTGGAGAAAAATCTCTAGATGCATGTTGAGTTGGGTGAAAATGGACGATACAATGCAACCGACATTGGTACCATAACCTTTCAGAGGGATTCAGGTAAACTCATTCTTTTACAAAATGTATTGCATGTACCAGGTTTCACAAAGAATTTGATCTCAGTCGCAATGTTAGAGGATAAAGGGTATGAAGTTGTCCTTAGAGAAGGGAAAGTTTTCCTTTGGCACAAGGCAATGGGACAACTCAAGAAGGTTGGGATTCGGGCAAATAATCTCTACAGACTTGAAGTAGATGGGATGTCTACAGAGCTTCCTACTATTGGGAAACAGGAGAGAGACATGCAACTGATGCTTGAGAGGGAGCAAGTTTTGCATGCAGGTGAAAGTGAACCTCGAGGTGTGGAGCAGCCACAAGAGGATCATGGAGTGGGAGAAACCACTCATGTAGAGAAATTTCATGCCAGATGGGCAGAGGGAGTGCATGCAACTATACCACCAGGTGAGAGGTGGGGCGACATGCATGAGTAATCCCAGGTGGAGATTTCTGGGCAGGATTCATGGAGATAGTGTGGATCTCATGAATTGAACCTGGCTACGAGGTGCCCACAGTGCAGCAGTAGCATATCAGTTGGATTGATGCAGGCAGATCAAAGTGACAGTGTCGGATACTGGAGCGCGAATCAGAGTTGACAACAAGTGCAAGAGTGCATGGGTGCAAGAGTTCAACAGCGCAGTGGTTCCTGATGACATGTGCAATTGGGCCCAGCAGAAGTTGAAGACTTTGATGATAGATGCATCAGACTGATTGAGTTGTTTGGAGCCTATTCAGTTTTAGAGGAGTTGCAGAGCAGATGCATGGAGTTGCATGGCGCTTGTGAAGGTTGCAAGGCGAATGCATGGAGTTGCATGTCGCATGCAAAGACAGTCCTTTCTTGTTGAGAGGGAGTGTTGAAAATGGCAACAAGAAACAGTGAAGGAGGCCTCCTGAAACATCTTTCCTGATCCTAGTTGGAAAGTGATCACCTAAACTAGGTGGGGGACCACACAGGTGATTTTTGTCGAAAAGTCTATTTTTAGACTATGTCTATTTTTAGACATATGGAGCATGGTCTAGGAGTTGCGGGATGCTATTCTTGGATGATTGGTCAAGTTGGTAAAAATAGATGGAAAACTATTTTTAGACATATAGGTCGAAGTCTATTTTTAGACTGCCAGTCTAAAAATAGGTCACTCAAATATTATTAGCTCTTAATAATATTTGGACTATAAACATTATCTTATTCTCTTGCAGCACTTCAGTTTGAGCTACGGATGTGGCACATGCAGCTGACAGAAGGAATTATGCTATTCCTAGGGTTTAGTTGAGCTTTTGCATGGTTGACTTCAGTTAGAACTCATGTGGCAGAGTTTGGTGGAGTTGATGGATCGGTTGATGGAGTTGTGTTCGGTTTAACTTAGTTGAACTAGTTGTATTTAGTCTAACTGATAAATACACTAGTGATGAGTGGTGTGAATTAAATATTATTTAATTCACTAATTATTAACTCATAAATCAACTAAAGAATACATCTGTTAACTGCAATGCATGGACAGTTTAGTGGAGACCAGTGTTAGAGGTGGGTGAAAGGGTGAGTCTACTATCAGTTGTGACTATAGCTGTGCATGAGATTTGCACAATCATTGATTGAGATTGCCAATGAGGATTGCACAGTTAAAGCCAAGGGGATTCGAACTTGGATCTCATTCTTTTCCCTATTGGATTGCGCAGTAGAGGCAGGCAAACTTGTGGAGGAGATTTGAACCCAAGACTTGTTCAAATCTCAGTTAGTTTGTGTGTAACTTTTGGAGATAGTACTGAGTACTTGTGAGGAGTATTGTGCTATGTATTGTTACATGTTATCTATCATTATAATATACAGATAGTTGAGGGTTTTCAGCTATTGCTTTCCCCATTACATACTGTGCTATATGTGTGCTTGACTATTGTGTTTATGTGCGCATGTGACTGTTTCTATTTCCGCAAATTGGTGATCAATTGTAGAAGAGGTTATGTATAATGCATGAAGCTCAAATAGTGTGTAATCAGGATAATCTTGGTGAATAATTCAGCAAATTATTCAAATTTCTACAATTAATAGCATTAATTAAAACATTTTATAACATGTAATTAAAACTTTTATATAAAAAATGTTTAATAACATTAAAGATTAATTCAAAAATCTATAAAAAACGTATATTAATATTAATTAATAATAAAGTGAAATAATTATTATATTGTTATGTTAACTAAACCATTAATATATAATTATTATATTTAACTACATTATTCAAATATATCTAAACATGAATATATTGAGATTTGGTTAATAATAATAATAATTTGTGGAAATTGTACTTCTATGGTTTTGAATTCAAAATATTAATTAAAACTTTTGACAATATATTAATTAAAACATTTATTTAAAAATGTTTATTATCATTAATTTAAATATGTTTAAAGAAATGAATTAATACATCATTAATTAATTAAATTATTGAAACAATAATTAACACTAATATAAATTAATTAAAACATTAATATTAATTAATTTTAACTTTAATTAATTAAATTTTAACCCTATATAAAACATCAATAACATTTATAAAAACATTAAAATTTTTAACATTAATTAAAACATTTATTTAAAAATGTTTAATAATATTAATTTAAAAATGTTTAAAGAAATGAATTAATACAACATTAATTAATTAAATTATTGAAACAATAATTAACATTAATATCAATTAATTAAAACATTAACATTAATTAATTTTAACTTTAATTAATTAATTTTTAACTCTATATGTAACATTAATAATATTTATAAAAACATCAAAATTTTTAACATTAATTAAAACATTTATATAAAAATGTTCAATTACCATAAACATTAATTTTTAAATTAATATTTTCATATTAATTAATAGTAATATTAAGTTAATTAATTAAAATATTTAATAAGATTAAAAATACAAGACAATATAGTAATTAAAACATTTATATAAAAGTCAGCAACATGAGCAAAGATGAAACCTCATGAGAGGTAGTTAAACATTGAGACAATTATTGGGTATAATATTAAGGTTTATATTATTTAGGTTTATATTATTGGGTTTAATAATAAGTCTTATAATATTTGTTTTAATATTAGTGTTCATAATATTGAGTTTTTAATATATATATATATATATATATATATATATATATATATATATATATGGCGTATAATATTTGGTTTTAATATTAGAGTTTATAATATTGTGTTTAATATTTAGAGTTTATAACATTGGGGATTATAATATTTCAGTTTATAATACTAATTTTTAGGGTTTATTGATCTCTTGTGTTTTTAATATTGATCCCTTGGACTTATAAATCCCTTGGGTATTTAATATTTATCCCTTGGGTTCACGAATTTATTTTGTTTGTAATATTAAATCCTTGGGTTTATTAGTTCTTTTGGTTTATAATATTAATAACCCCTTGGTTTTATTAATCTCTTGAGTTTAAAATATTAATTCTTATGGTTTATTAATATCTTCACTTTAAAGTATTAATTCTTATGCCTTATTAATATCTTAGTTTATAATATTAATATTTATCCCTTCGGTTCACCAATTCCTTTGGTTTATAATATTAAACCCTTGGGTTTATTAGTTCTTTTGGTTTATATTATTAATAATCTCTTCGGTTTATTAATCTCTTCACTTTAAATTATTAATTCGTAGAGTTTATTAATCTCTTAGGTTCTCAGTTTGAGATATTAATTGTTAGGGTTTATTCATCCCTTGAGTTTTCTAATTTTTTGGGTTGGTAATATTAGGCGTTATATTAGTCTTACAGTTTAATATTAATGCATGGTCCAATGTCACATTGTAAAAAACATTGTTTCGATATGAAAATCACTCATGGGCTACCATTGTTAATCATAGTTAGTCGTAGTCAATGAGGGTCTTCCATGGTCTATTGTCACATTGTGACAAAGATTGTGTGAATATGAAAATAAACCATGGAAAACGATGGTCATTCTTCGTCCAACGTCACATTGTGACAACAATTGTCTCAATTTTTAAATCAAGCATGTTCAACCATGTTTATTTTACGGTTTATAGTATTTATCTCAAGATTTTTATGTACTTGAAGTTTATAATATTTATCTAAAGGTTTTTATATACTTTAGTTTTATAATATTAATATCTTAGGTTTAACATTATTCCCTTGAGTTTATAATATTAATAATCATGTGATGTTATCAAACCTTTTTGTTTAAGATATTAATGTTTAGGCTTTATTAATCTCTTATGTTCTTCATATTGGTCCTTTCACCTTATTGACCCCTTAGGTTTTTAATATTTATCCCTTGGGTTCAGCAATTCCTATGGTTTATAATATAAAACCCTTGGGTTTATTAGTTCTTTTCCTTTATAATATTAAATCACCCTTGGGTCTTATAATCTCTTGAGTTAAAAACATTAATTCTTAGGGTTTATTAATTTTTTAGGTTTTTAAGATTAAAAAATTTAATTCTTAGGCTTTATTAATCTCTTGTGCTTTTAATGTTGATCCCTTGACGTTATTGATCCCTTAGTTTTTTAATATTTATCCCTTTGTTTCACCAATTCCTTTGATTTATAATATGAAACCCTTGGTGTTATTAGTTATTTATGTTTATAATCTCTTGAGTTTAAAATATTAATTATTAGGGTCTAGTAATTTCTTGGTTTATATTATTAATATTTATCCCTTGGGTTCACCAATTACTTTGATTTATAATAGTAAACCCTTGGGATTATTACTTATTTTAGTTTATAATATTAATAATGTCTTGGGTTTATTAATATATTTAATTTAAAATATTAATTGTTAGGGTTTAATAATTTCTTAGGTTTTTGAGTTTAAAATTTTGATTCTTAGGGATTAATAATCTTTATTGTTTTTAATATTGATCCCTTGGCCTTTTTGATCATGTAGGTTTTTAATATTTATCCCATCGGTTCACCGATTCCTTTGGTTTATAATATTAAACCCTTGCGTTTATTAGTTCTTTTGGTTTATAATATTAGTAATCCCTTGGGTTTATTAATTTTTTGAGTTTTGATATTATGATTTACATTATGGCGTAATATGTTGGGTTAGAATATTGATTCTAATATATATCGTTTATAATTATGGGTTAATATTGGGTTTAATATTAGGGTTTATAATATTGTGTTTAATATTTAGAGTTTATAACATTGAGGATTATAATATTTTGGTTCATAATATTGATTCTTATGGTTTATTGATCTCTTGTGTTTTTAATATTGATGCCTTCGGTCTTTAATATATATCCGTTGGGTTCGCCAATTCCTTTGGTTTGTAATATTAAACCCTTGGGTTTATTATGTTGGTTAATAATCTTAATAACCCCTTGTGTTTATTAATCTCTTAAGCTTAAAATATTAAGCCTTAGGGTTTATTTATCTCTTGAGTTTAAAATATTAATTCTTATGCTTTATTAATTTCTTGGTTTATAATATTAATATTTATCCCTTGGGTTCACCAATTCCTTTGGTTTATAATATTAAACCCTTGGGTTTATTATATCATTTGGTTTATAATATTAATAATCCTTTTCGTTTATTAGTATTTTCACTTTAAATTATTAATTCTTAGGGTTTATTCATTTCTTAAGTTTTAAGTTTAAGATATTAAGTATTAGGGTTTATTAATCCCTTAAGTTTTCTAATTCTTTGGGTTGGTAATATTAGGTGTTAAATACTAGTCTTACACTTTAATATTAGTGCATGGTTTAATGTCACATTATGAAAAACATTGTCTCAATTTTAAAATCAACCATGTGGTACCATTGTTAATCATAGTTAATCGTAGTGAATGAAGGTCTTCCATGGTCGAATTTCACATTGTGACAATGATTGTCTCAATAAGAAAATCAACCATGGCAAACCATGATCATTCTTCATCCAACGTCACATTGTGAGAGCAATTGTCTCAATGTTTAAATCAAGCATGCTCATCCATGTTTATTTTATGGTTTATAGTATTTATCTAAAGATTTTTATATACATGAGGTTTATAATATGTATCTAAAGGTTTTTATACACTTGAGGTTGATAATATTAATATCTTAGGTTTAATATTATTCCCTTGAGTTTATAATATTAATAATCATGTGAGTTTATCAAACCATTTTGTTTAAGATCTAATTTTTAGGCTTTATTAATCTCTTATGTTTCTCATATTGATCCATTCACCTTATTGATCACTTATGTTTTTAATATTTATCCCTTGGGTTCACCAATTCCTTGGGCTTATAATATAAATCTCAAGGGTTTAATATTTTTTTCATTTATTATATTACACCACCCTTAGATCTAAGAATCTCTTGAGTTAAAAAATATTAATTTTTAGGGTTTATTAATTTCTTAGGTTTTTGAGATAAAAATATTAATTCTTAGGATTTATTAATCTCTTCTGTTTTTAATATTGATCCCTTGGCCTTATTTATCCCTTAGCTTTTTAATATTTATCCCTTCGGTTCACTAATTATTTTGGTTTGTAATATCAAACCCTTGGTGTTATTAGTTATTTATGTTTAAAATATTAATGACCCCTTGGGTTTATTAATCTCTTGAACTTAAAATATTAATTCTTAGGGTTTGTTAATCTCTTTAGTTTAAAATATTAATTATTAGGGTGTATTAATTTCTTGGTTTATAATATTAATATGTATCCCTTGGGTTCACCAATTACTTTGGTTTATAACATTAAACCCTTGGGTTTATTACTTATTTTTATTTATAATATTAATAATGTCTTGGGTTTATTAATCTATTTAATTTAAAATATTAATTATTAGAATTTATTAATTTCTTAGGTTTTTGGGTTTACAAATTTTATTATTAGGGTTTAATAATCTTTTTTGTTTTTAATATTGATCCCTGAGCCTTATTGATCATGTAGGTTTTTAATATTTACCCCCTCATTTCACCGATTTCTTTGGTTTATAATATTAAACCCTTGCATTTATTATTTCTTTTGATTTATAATATTAATAATCCCTTGGATTTATTAGTCTTTTGAGTTGTAGTATTATGATTTACATTATGACGTAATATGTTGGATTATAATATAGATTCTAATATATAGCGTTTATAATTAGGGGTTAATATTTTCTCTATAATGTTTGGGTTTAATATTAGGGTTTATAATATCGTGTTTAATATTTACAATTTATAACATTGAGGAATATAATATTTCAGTTCATAATATTAATTCTTAGGGTTTATTGATCGCTTATGTTTTTAATATTGATCCCTTGGCTTTATTGATCCCTTAGATCTTCAATATTTATCCTTCGGTTCACCAATTCCTTTGGTTTGTAATATTGAACCCTTGGGTTTAGTATTTTGGTTTATAATATTAGTAACCCCTTGGGTTTATTAATCTCTTAAGTTTAAAATATTAAGTCTTAGGGTTTATTAATCTCTTGAGTTTAAAATATTAATTCTTATGCTTTATTAATTTCTTGGTTTATAATATTAATATTTATCCCATGGGTTCACCAATTCCTTTAGTTTATAATATTAAACCCTTGGTTTTATTAGCTATTTTGGTTTATAATATTAAAAATCATTTTGGTTTATTAATCCCTTGAGTTTAAATTATTAATTCTTAGGGTTTATTCATTTCTTAGGTTTTGAGTTTAAGATATTAATTATTAGGGTCTATTAATCCCTTGTGTTTCCTAATTATTTGGGTTGGTAATATTAGGCATTAAATATTAGTCATACAATTTAATATTAATGCATGGTCCAATGTTACATTATGAAAAACATTGTCTCTATATGAAAATCAACCATGGGCTACCATTGTTAATCATAGTTAGTCATAGTCAATCAAGGTGTGCCATGGTCAAATGTCACATTGTGACAAATATTGTCTCAATATGAAATCAACCATGCAAACCATGGTCATTCTTCATCCAACGTCACATTATGACAATAATTCTCTCAATGTTTAAGTCAAACATGCTCAACCATGTTTATTTTATGGTTTATAGCATTTATCTAAATGTTTTTACATACTTGAGATTTATAATATTAATATCTTACATTTAATATCATTCCCTTGAGTTTATAATATTAATAATCATGTGAGTTTATCAAACATTTTTGTTTAGGATATTAATTTGCAAGCTTTATTAATCTCTTATGTTTTTCATATTGATCCCATTGCCTTATTTATCCCTTAGGTTTTAAATATTTATCCATTGGGTTCACAAATTCCTTGGGTTTATGGCATAAAAACCTTTGGTTTATTAGTTGTTTTCGTTTATAATATTAAACCGCAATTGAGTCTTAGAATCTCTTGAGTTAAAAATATTATTTCTTAGGGTTTATTAACTTCTTAGGTTTTTGAGTTAAAAATATTAATTCTTAGGGTTTTTTAACCTCTTGTGTTTTTAATATTGATCCCTTGGCCTTATCGATCACTTATGTCTTTAATATTTATCCCTTGGGTTCACCAATTCCTTTGGTTTGTAATATCAAACTCTTGGATTTATTAATTCTTTTTGTTTATAATATTAATAATCCCTTGGGTTTATTAATCTCTTGAGTTTAAAATATTAATTCTTAGTGTTTATTAATCTCTTGAGTTTAATGTATTAATTATTAGGGTTTATTAATTTCTTGGTTTATAATATTAATATTTATCCCTTGGGTTCACCAATTACTTTGGTTTATAGTATTAAACCTTTGGTTTTATTACTTCTTTTTCTTTATAATATTAATAATGTCTTTGGTTTATTAATATATTTAATTCAAAATATTAGTAATCTTTTAGGTTTTTGAGTTTAAAAACTTTATTCTTAGGGTTTAGTAATCTTTTGTGTTTTTAATATTGATCCCTTGGCCTTATTGGTCCTATATGTTTTAAAATGTATCCCTTGGGTTCACCGATTCCTTTGGTTTATAATATTAAACCCTTGCGTTTATTCGTTCTTTTGGTTTATAATATTAATATTCCCTTGGGTTTATTAATATTTTGAGTTCGTAATATTGATTATCATGGTATTAATATCCTAGGTTTTTGAGTTTAAACTATTAATTCTTGCAGTTTATTAATTTCTTGTCATTTTAATGTTAATTCCTTGGCCTTATTGATCCCTGAGGTTTATTATTTCCTTGGGTTTTTAATATCAATCCATTGGGTTTATTAATCCTTTATATTTTTAATTCATTGGGTTTATAATATTAACAATCCCTAAAGTTCATTGTTCTCTTTGGTTTATAATAATAATAATCATGTGAGTTTATCATTCATTTGTATTTAAAATATTAATTCTTAGGCTTTATTAATCTCTTCTCGTTTTAATATGGATCCCTTGGGCTTCCTCATCTCTTAGAATTTTAATATTTTTCCCTTGGCTTCATCAATTCCTTGGGTTTATAATATTATACCCTCAGGGTTATTAGTTCTATTGGATTATAATATTAATAATCCCTTCATATAAATGTAAGAAATATATACTTTTTATAAATAGTAATAAAATACTAGTATTATGCTATACTTTAATTTTAGTATAGTTTGAGTTATACTTATTAATGTATTGAAAAAATTTAATAATATTGTATTATCAAATAATAAGATATATATATATATATATATATATATATATATATATATATATATATATATCTTATTATTTGATAATACAATATTATTAAATTTTTTCAATACATTAATAAGTATAACTCAAACTATACTAAGATATATATATAACAAGTAGATATATAAGATATATTGGTAATTATATTCATAAATATATAATGATTATTTTGGTCAAATACATGTGGTGGGTCATGGATATAGACCTATATGCGTATATCAAACACATTAGTGAATGTGGTTGTAAATCTATTTCATAATAATTTGTTCCATGGTCTTTGGCTCATAGGCTTCAGCTAAATAAAACTTCTTTAGGTTTATGAAGTAAATATAAAAATGGGTTTTATTTATTTAACAAAACTCTAGAGTAAGTATTATTTACCATATCTCAGGTTCCTTTATATTTTTATTTATTTACCATACTTTTTTCAGTATTAGTAAATATAACTTTGGGTTAAAAGGTAGGGATAATTATTACAAATAAATTGATTACAATTAAGCCCGCATTAATAAATATTTACAAAATTTCTTCCATTTCATCTACACATGTACACTCTATATTAAGCCCACATTAAAAAAATTTACAAACTTTCTTATATTACTTTTGCAGATCTACCATATACTTGGCACAATTCTTTAATTTTACATATGGATATCCATCTGGTATCTAAGTGCATTGAACCTGCATATACAACAAATTTATGTATGTTACATAGAGAAGATGTCCATTTGAATAGGAGGAGTGGAGAGAGAATAAAATTTGGAGACATATGAATTGATAAGTTAAAATATACGCTTTTCGTAATGGTAAAAGAAACATGAGGGTGCGAGACCCGTAGGAGAAATCAGTTATCCAGATATTGGTTAGAAAGGACCAGACATTTCCGAGATCTTGTAATGATGTTGGAACTATACTTAGCACAAACAAATCAAATTAATGGCATTAAATTTTCCTGGTTAATGATGATTCCAGTAATCTTACGTAAGTTACTATTGTTGTTTTTTAAAAAGAAAAAGAAAAATAGTCAAACATGTTATCAGCACGCACTCTATACAATTATTCGTTAGTGGGTTTGTGGAATATTTCAAGTATTTACAAAAATTTTAAGCCTAAGACATTGGGTACTAGTCACTGTATGTTAGCTACTATAGAATTCCCTAAAATATTAGGGAATACTTCCCAATGGGCACAGAAGAATTACATTACTGTCAATCCAAGCCTCATTTCATTACCCCATAATAACATTCAACTGCAGTTTTTTGTTTGTGTGTTGGAAATCATTTGATTTTGTGGTATGCAAATTTTAAAAAACATACAAAGTGGAAGTATTTATATAATGTATGGAAATAGCAAAGGTCACTAAAAAAGTTTTCATTCCCATTCGTAAAGCCCCATCAGCCTCTAAGGATCAATAAATGAATGCACTTGTTGCTGTAATACAATTTTAAATGGTGATAGATTACAATACTCTCTATAATTTTGGTTATACAGTGACTCTACTCTAATTAGATTGAATATTTTGGAATATTTGATGGACAGGATAGCCTCAGTAAAATAGTTAGACTTGTCTCCTATGTATCAAATATTCCAAATCTGCAAAAGGAACAAGAATAGCCTATATATTGGAATGGATTTTCCCCAATATTTCACATCTCGGTAGTACCCAGACTCTCCCATAAGTAAAAAAACGAATATTTTTGTTGACCAAAGTGGTAGGTTACATAATATTTGCATGTTCAATATGCATTGTACTCGAATCATGTTGAACCAGCAAAATTCAACGCCGTTATTTTATTTGTTTATCAAGAGTATGGTTCCAACGTCATCCATCATCGCACAATCCCTGTTGGAGTTAATGCTTACATTATATATTTGAGAAAGTGGCTTGTGATGGTTGAGAAATTCTCTCAACCTCTCTCTCTAAATTAGGAATAAGTTGGATTTCAGAAACTCTATTTAATAGAGTAATCTGAATGTAATCAGTTTGTGTGAATGTGTTTACACGTACACCATTTTTGTATTATATATGAGTGTTTTTTTAGTAATTGTGTTATTTTAGTTATTTTTATCATGGTATCAGAGCACAGGATCAGAGGCCCGTGTTGCTTTTTCTCTACGGTGGTTGAGGGTAAGTGTCCACAGGCCAAGAGCATGTGTGAGAAGCACTGTTGTTAGCTACTCCTGGAATGCGTGAGCATCTGTTATGTTGTTTTTTTAGTCATCTACCCTCTGCGTGGAGACATGAAGGATTGAGGAGAACATCGACTGGGTAGAGCGTATAGCTGAGGAAGTTGGATTGCTTGTAGAGAATTTTATGGCAAAGCTTGAAGTTGCAGCTGAGGAAGATGCTGAATTGAATCGACAGTCTAAACCTGTTGTAAATAAGCTTAAAATGTTGAATGCTATTATGGAGGTTCTTTCCAAGAGGCAATTGCAGCAAGAATTCTTAGACCGTGGAGTGCTCTCAGTTTTAAAGAATTGACTTGAGCCTCTACGAGATAAATGTCTTCCCAATACAAATGTTCCTACTACAGTTTTGAAGATTTTAACAGATTTACCGATTGATGTTGAACAATATTACAGGGGAGAACAACTTAAAAAAGAGTGGATTGGGAAAGGTTATCATGTTCTTATCAAAATATGATGAAGAGACACCATCATTTTTTTGTTGAGATTGAAATTGAGACAAAGATCAAATGGAGCCACCAACAAACTCTGTAATAAATGCTGCACTGGATCAGCAAGGAGGTAACCGTGTGCATTGTGAGAAGTAAATCAACTGGGACGTGACGTTGTGGGTTGTGAGAAGTAAATTTATGGTATGGTATAGTAGTGATGAGTAGTTGAAACATTATTATTATAAATTATGTGATGAATTTCAAACTAGATAAAAAAGTTATTTTGTAAAACTGATTCTAAAGACATTCTGTATCTAGATAGTTTCCCTAGATAACGGGTGAGTACAGCGGTTAGCACCCATATATTTCGGTGGATGGGATTTCGTCCATAGAATGACTAGGAGTTCAGTGATTGTAAACATGTAATCAATTGTTTTGAAGAGATCAAGTCGCAGTAAGGCTCAATATGGATGGTTGTCGAGATAGTATGGCAGTTGCGGATGTAGGGAAGGATCCCTCATTCGTTGAAGACGTAGAGTGGTCTTCTAATGAGGTTATGTGATAGATTGGGATGTTGTCCAGTAATTGACTTCGGGAGGTCCTTGATTCGGGAGTTGAGGAAGCGAACTTAGGAATCCAACTTGCCAACTACACCTTTACGAGGGTTATGAGGCAACTTGATGGAGCATCTATTGATAAGCTAAATAATGATTGATTATTTTGTTATTTATGAGTGATTTCAATAAATTCATGTAATGTAATCATTAAGGGGGGATGTTGGAGTTAATGCTTACATTCCATATTTAAGAAATTGGTTTATGATGGTTGAGAAATTCTCCCAACCTCTCTCTTTAAATTAGGAATAAGTTGGATCTCAAAAACTGTATTTAATAGAGTAATCTGAATGTAATCAGTGTGTGTGAGTGTGTTTACACATACACCATTTTGTATTATATATGTGCATTTTTTTAGTAATTGTGTGATTTTAGTTATTTTTATCAATCCTACGGGTCGCCCACCCTCTGCTTTTTTTAATTCAGCCGAAAAACATATGTTCGAACTTATCAATTGCAATGTTTCAACCGCTCTCTCTCGAGTCATATTATTTAAATGGCTGGTTCTCTACATAACAAAGATAAGTCTGATCTATATAGTTCAATATATTTAACTACCAGATATTCCATCATGAAACTGACAAATTACCACTTCTCACTTTTTTCTAGAGTAGCATCTCCTTTTGCATCCAAATTCAAAGTAATTACTCGTCCTTCGCTGTCATTGAGTGAGCTTTATACAATAATAATAATAATAATAATAATAATAATAATAATGGTGAGCCTAGATAATGTAAATACACTATTGTTGTCTTGACTTGCTCTCAGATTTCGTGACAATCGATTTATACAATGGAAAAGCTAGTGTCTATTGTGCACACAGGAGAGCCATTCTAGAGAACCATATACTAGAGGAAGATATAGATTCAGTGAATGGTGGAAGGCCTCAAGAGTATTTTAAAACCATCTCTTTAGAGGAAGAATCTCTTTTGAATATGGGTAGCTTAAATGTTGGACGTGTATGACTTACATTCCTCACATAATGCTCGATTGTGTGCCCTAACCATTGATAACTCTCTACCATAAGCTCTGAGTGGTGAAAATGTAGTATTTCCACCCAAGCGTAAATTTTAAGAATGTTTAATTTTATTAGTAATGAGGCTTACTGTATTATCTATTATCTATTACACTATACGGGAATGTGCCATAATCGAGCATCATGTAGTTTCTCCTGTGTCCTCTATGATGGAAATATGCGTGAATACCCTATTCTTTTTTCCATTATTTAATGAATGACATGATGCCGATCTTCTTATGGCCATCGGTTTTTTTGCAATTTTTTATCATTATTAAAATAGATTTTTTATAGATCAATAATTCTCCAAAACTGTCTCATATTAATAATTTCCAAAAACATTCGAGATTTACATGAATTGTCTATGGACTAATAAGTTGTTAGAAAAATACTTTTGTAAAAATAACTTTGATTCACAACTAAATGTTAAGTTGACACCAATTTCCACTTAAGAGAAGAGAAGAGATTCTCAATTATTCCATTCAACACTAACAATTTATGTTTTGAAACTCAAAAAAAATTCTTATTTCCTGAAGTAATTGACCTCTACATCCACCTCTACATCCAGAAAATTGAATATACATATTGTTAAAAGTTGAGTTATGTGATTGTTTGCATCTCAATTTAGGTTAAATACCCTTCATCAGTTTCATTGTATTCATTGTGGTCGAGAGTGATTGAATATTAATAGAAGAGCTGCAACTCGTGTGTTTCTTGTGTGAAATACTCGTGTTATTTGTCTGTTTATATCTTTTTCCTATCCAAAAAATTGGTATGAGCTGAGAAAGGATCAGAAGATTCGTGGGCGAGCAGAGCCATAGAAAAAAACCAACAATTTTTTTTTTTCAAGTTATTGAAAATAGGCACATTCTCAGTGAAGCAAAAGCGGAGGTCCTCAACTTTTCCTTTGAAAAACTGCAGAAATTTTGTTTAGGGTGTGCAATCAGGTTTACCGGCTATGAGTAATTTTTAAACAAAAGTGGACAGCTTTAAACAAAAGTCAAAGCAACGATACGTGAGAGCTCTTTGAAAAGAGTTTCATACTTTATTAAATTCGAAGTCACTTGGGTGGCTTGTTTGTTTTTTTCGGAAATCTAAAAACCAATACATGGATGAGAGCTTTTTGATTTATTAAAAGGTTTTATATAAGCTCGACTTATTATAAGTGAAGGAGCATTTTAATTGCAAGGGCTTTATTCATAAGTATTATTTTTAAGATTTTTTTTATATAAAGTTTTTTCTAATAAAGATTCTTTATATATAAGAAAATTAATTAAAGGGTTTTTTATAAAAAAAAATTATAAAATTTTATAAAAACAAGAAACTGGATTTTTTTAAGAAGCTTTAAAAAAAATTTATAAAAAAGAGAAATTTAGGGTTTTTTACGAGAGAATATTTTTTTTTGAAGCAAGATGGTCACATCAAGTTTTCAACCACAATTTCCTTCTTTCACTCCGAAAGATTATGATGTGTGGGCTATTAAAATGAAGACCTTGCTAAAAGTGCATGATTTATGGGATCATGTAAAGTTTGGGTTTGCAGAACCTCAGAATGGCGTAAAAGAAGGAGCCCTCAGTAATGCAGACAAGGAGCAATGGAAGAAATCTAAGAGGAAGAATGCACAAGCATTGCTTTTTATCTAGCAGGGAGTGGACCGAGCAGTGTTCTAGAGGATAATGATCACGTCTTCATCAAAGGAAGCGTGGAAAACTTTGGCAACAAGCTACCAAGGTATGGCCAAAGTCAATATTGTTAAATTGCATAATACTAGGAGAGATTTTTGAAAGTCTGCAAATGAAGGAGACATATGACATTGATTCTCTTATGAATAGCATCATGTCTGTCATGAATCAGTTAAAAATATATGGTGAAGATATTAAAGATCAAACATTGATTGAGAAGGTTATTTTATCTATGTCTACCAAGTTTGATGTTGTAGTAGCAGCCATAGAAAAAGCCAAGGATTTGGAAAAACTGACTGTTGATGAGTTGATGGGATCACTTCTATCGCATGAGGTAAGGATAGACATAAATCAAGATTCCACTTTAGAAACTATCTTCAAAAGTCAAGTTTATATTTGAAGAGGTTGAGGTAGAGGACGATCAAGAGGTAGAGGATGAGGCGAAAGCTATGGTCGTTAGAGAGATGGCCAAGAAGAGCATGAGCATCAAAGTGGAAGCAATAGGAGTAGAAGCTTTTAGAAAAATCAAAGGTTTGACAAATCAAAGGTGAAATTTTATTATTGCAATAAATTTTGGCATTATGCTCGTGATTGTAGGAAGAATATAGTTGGTAAAGGAAATCAGAGAGCTAATGTTAGTACAGAGTATACTAACTCCATGTTCCTAGCATGAAACACCATGCATGAACAGTTTGATAAGGTCTGGCTATTAGATAGTGGTTCCAATATCCACATTACAGGAAACAAGAATTTGGTTGAAAATTTGGATGAATCTATGAAGACAGAGGTAAAGTTGGGGACTCAAAAGACTGTGGATGTAGATGGAAAAGGAGTGGTCAACATTGTGACCAAGAAGGGGGAGCTAAAGAATATATCAGAGGTATATTATGTCCCTCGAATCAAACACAATTTGATAAGTGTTGTTCAATTGACACACAAAGGATACAAAGTTATATTTCAGGGGCAATAGCGTGTTATTTATGATAAATCCCTAAGCAGGAAAATGATTGCAAAGGTGCAGATGAAGAGGAACATACTATTTCCTCTAATTATAAACTACAATGATCAGGTTAGTTTTTTTACAACTGCATGTTCTAATGATTACTAGTTATGGCACTTTCAGTTTGGACACTTGCATTTTTCGGTCTTAAAATTGTTGCAGCAGAAACAGATGGTGAAAGGATTACCTCCCATCAAAGAACCTGGTAGCACTTTTGAGTGTTGCATCTTGGAAAAGCAAGACTGTGAAATTTTTCAGAAAGGAGTTTCATACAAAGAAAATAAACCACTTGAGTTGGTGATTACAGACTTGTGTAAACCTATGAGGACATAGTCGATTGGTGGAAGTTGTTACATCCTCACTTTTATTGATGACTATAGCAAAAATACTTGGGTTTACTTCCTGAAGCAAAAGTATGAAACTTTTGCAAAGTTCAAAGAGTTCAAAGCCTTAGTGGAGAACCAAAGTGATCGATAGATCAAGGTATTGAGATCAAATCATGGTGGAGAATATGATTCGAAATAATTCCATGAGTATTGTAAAGAACATGGAATCAGAAAACAATTTACAACTAGATACACACTGTAGCAGAATGGTGTAGCAGAGAGAAAGAACCAAACAATCATGAACACGATGAGGAGCATGTTGAAAGCAAGATACTTGTCTAATGAGTATTGGGCAGAAGCAATTGCATGTGATGTTTATGTGATAAATAGATCTCCTACAAAGAGTGTGATGAACATAGTACGAGAAGAAGCATGGTCAGGTATGTCATGTAGTTTATCTCATTTTATATTTTTTGGATGTGTAGCCTATGCACATTTGCCTAATAAAATAAGAGGCAAATTATATGATCAAAGTGAACAATGCATATTTACTAGTTATAGTGACTAGTCATAACCTTACAAATTGTATAACCCTGTTAGCAAGAAGACAATCATTAGTAGAGATGTTTTGTTCAAAGAATAAGAGTCATGGAATGATACTGTAGACAAACCCACCGATGCATAAGGACCATTGATGGAGGAGGGTAATGTAGCAGAAAAGGAGCAACAAGAATCACGAGAGCAGACACCAAATAGAGTCACACCTGCAAGGACTCCAAGATTTTCAGAGCAGCATGGATCTTCAAGTAGATCAACATACTAGAATTCTCCAAGCAACCAATCAGGTAATGAATCAAGTGATGGTAAGAAAAAGATGAGAATTCTAAAAGATATTTATGTTGATTTGGATGTTAATTCAAATTTTGCATTGTTGGAATTCCGACCTTATTCGTTTGAAGAATAAATCATAGATGAAAATTGGGTGCAAACCATGGGTAAAGAGATGGATTCTATTGAAAATAATGATTCATGGGATTTGGTTAATTTACCAAATGATAAAAACCTTATTGGTGTGAAGTGGGTGTATAAGACAAAGGTGAGTGAGAAAGGTGAGATAGAAATATTGAAAGCAAGACTTGTAGCAAACAGATTCTCGTAGCAACTGGGAATAGACTTTAGGGAAAGATTTTCTCTGGTAGCTAGATTGGATACTGTAAGAGCAGTTCTAGCGACAGTAGCTTCGAACAAGTGGAAATTATATCAGATGGATGTCAAATCAACCTTCTTGAATGGAATTCTAGAAGAAGAAATTTATGCGCAGCAGCCTCCAGGATATGAAGTTGAAGGTAAAGAAGATAAAGTTTACAGATTGAAAAAAATGCTCTATGGACTAAAGAAATCACCTAGAGCATGGTATAGCAGAATTGACAGTTACATGATTAAGAATGGATTTTAGTATAAGTAGCATTCAGCCTACCTTATACACAAAGGTAAATGAGCATGGACATATTTTAATTGTTTTTTTATATGTTAATGATATGATTTTTACAGGTGATCTTGAGTTAGATGAATTTAAAGCAGCCATGATGAAAGAATTTGAGATGACAGATCTTGGTCTCATGAAATATTTTCTTGGCATTGAAGTTGAGAAATCTGAAAAAGGAATTTTTATTTGCCAAAATAAGTATGCCAGATATTTGTTGAAAAGATACAGGATGGATAATTGCAAACATGTACCTACACCAGTTGTAACAGGTACAAAGTTAAGTAAGGTTAATGAAGGAGAAGATGTCAATCCAACTCTATTCAAAAGATTGGTTTGCAGCCTCATGTATCTCACAGCTACAAGACCAGATATTATGCAAGGAGTGACTTTGATTTCGAGATTTATGGAGACTCCAAAAGACATACATTGGAGTGTTGGAAAAAGAATTATGAGATACATAGCAGGACATAGAGATTATGGCATAATGTATGCAAGTATAGAAAATAAATATTTGATTGGATACATGGATATTGATTTTGCAGGAAGTTTGGATGATCAGAAGAGCACATCCAGTTACGTGTTCCATCTTGGTTCAGGAGTGATAGCATGGGCATCTAAGAAGCAGCCTATTGTGACACTATCATTAGCATAAGCAGAATATGTTGCAGCGACTTCAACAACATGTCAAGCAAAATGGTTAAGAAGAGTGTTGGATGGACTCAAGCAGAAACAACAAGGATCAACAGTGATATATTGTGACAACACATCAGCGATTGCACTATCCAAGAATAGTGTGTTTCATCAAAAAAGAAATAACATTGATACTAGATATCATTTTATTAGAGAACTTGTGAGAAATGGAGAAGCTCACTTGAAGCATTGTAAATCTAGTAATCAATTGGCTGATATATTTACAAAGACATTAGCAATAGATTTTTTTGAGTTTCACAAAATAAACTTGTGTGTTGTAAGCCTAGCTGAGACATAGACTAGCACGCATGTTTGAGTTGTCGTGAGTTATGTTTTAGTTTAGCGGTCGTAATTAAGGGGGAGTGTTAAAATAAGTAATTACCTCCCGCATGCATTGTTAGACAATCAGTTAATTGAGTTAGTTGAGTTGACTGATAGATATATTTGTTGAGTGAGTTAGAGAGTGAGTTAAGTGAGAGTTGATCAAGTTGAGATATGTGAGTGTGTGCATGTCAATTTAGGTTAAATACCCTTCAACAGGTTCATTGTATTCATTATGATTGAGAGTGATTGAAGATTAATAGAAGAGCCACAACTCGTGTGTTTCTTGTGTAAAATAATTGTGTTATTTCTATGCTTATATCCTCTGCCTATCCAACACATATCACCATTTTTTTGACAATTGAAAATATTGTGAATGAAGTGATAGCAAGTCTCATTGCAGTTCTTTTTGTTTTGAAACACATTATTCTTTAATAACGAAATCGTTGAACTGTTGTCACAAAAATAGTAGTTAGCTACTTATCCATAGGTATAAGATCTTTCAAAGGTGTTCTTAGCCATAACAAGTGTTCATGTAGTACGTACTACATATTTTTTCTATGCAAAAGATATCGAGACAATGGACTATTTCATAGAACCCCATGAAATCAAATTTGTGCCCAATTGAAAAACATAGCTTAATGTGCTTTTCCTATCATTAATACCTACAAAAAAATCATTTTATATCTTGTGTATCATAATCCTTTGTTATTTCTACGAACAATACACCTCAAAATTCTTTCTCCAACTTTCTAGTCAAATTCCTTGGGATACTCCATAAATTTGAAAATATAACTAACTAAATAAATAACATCAAGCCTAGTTGTAGTAAGATATATGAGGCTACCTATACGTCTATTATAAGATATTGATTCCACTATTGTTCCATCATCGTGGTTGCTCAATTCTATCTCTATTGCAATAGGTGTCTCTAAAGGTTTGCATTTGTCCATTTCGAACCTCATTAAGATATATGTAGCATATTTTATTGAGATATGAAAAAAGAAAATATATTGCTTGAATTCAACTCTCAAGAAGTACTTCATAGGATCAAAATTTTTCATCATTAACTCTCTATTCATAGTATCATTGAAACTATCTAACATCAAATCCCCTGCACATACCATGTCATCAACAAAAATACAGACCATAAGAATTTTTCCTTGATGTGATTTTGTATAGAGTGGATTAGTTATTTATATCATTGAATCCACTATATGCTAAATATGAGTCAATCCAACTATACCAAGCTCTTAGAGATTTATTAAGCCATATAATGTTTTCTTTAACTTGTACACTTTGTACTCTTGATATTTTGCTTCAAATCCTAGTGGTTGATCAACATATACCTCCTCTTCTAGTTTTACATTCAAGAAAGTTGACTTTATGTCCATCTACAAAGTTGGGTATTTTTTTTGGATTGCAATGGAATACACAACTCTAATAGTATGCAGACTTGGTACTGCAACAAAAAAATAATTTTATTCAATACTTGATTACTCAGCAAATCCTTTTGCAACTAGATTTTGATTTTATTCCTCTACTTTTTGTTTCTCATCCAAAATTTTCATATACACCCACTAACACCCAATGTTGTTTTTACATGCTAGCAGATCGACAATATCTCGTGTCTCATTCATTTCAATTGATTCAATATATTAATTCATCGACTATATCCAATGTTGTTTTTTCACTAAATTTTCAAAATAGATATTCTCATGGGATAACAAGGAAAAATTGCTTCTTGATTCATGTGATCACATTGCTCATTTATTTCCCTTAAGCTTCTTATTCTTTAATTTCTCACTTTATTTTCTGACTCAATACTACAAGAAGAACCATTTCTAATCCATATTTATGAAGCGAATGAAATGAAATATAGATTTATAAAAAAATACATAGAGATATCGTAAAAATTGACTTCTACTAATAAATGGAATATGCTACAACTATAAGTAATGCAAAATGAAATAGAATCCCTCGAATGATGGTAGCTTATCTCTGAGAAGAGATGTAACGGCTACACACATCCAACGCTCATTACAATGAGGCTGAAAGGAATTTTTTAACATAAAGTAGCAATGAGGAAACCATAAAAATCCAAAAACGTAAGCCTAGAAGATGAATCACCAAAAGGTTGGAAGCCTCGATGGGGTCTGTTGGAAAATCAACTACTTTGAGTTGTAACATTTGCATATAATCTCCATTTGGCACACTCGGTAGGTTATTATAAAGTTCTAGCCTAGACTTACACATTCTGATGAGACCCAAGCATGAGCCTATGGCTATTGCTTGGGCCCCTTCCATGTTATAAAACATCATTTATGTCCTAAAAAATATCCATAGTTTCACCTGTAAAATTGTAGAAAATGGTTAAGTCGAAGAACTATGCTTAGGAATGAATGGCATCCATTTCTTTGAGGGCCCCCATCATATGGGGATATTTCTTCTAAAATTGGCCCTAGGTGGCTCACGTTCCTTGGCGTAGGAGCTTCCCTACATGAGCTCTATTGGTGTTAATCTCTTTGTTATCTATAATCCTTCCAATGATAGTGCAAAGAATAGCTAACAAGTTTGAATTAGAATTCAGATTAGAATTCGATACAATTTGATAAAATTTCAAATCAAAAATTTGTAATTCGAAAAAAATTCGACACTATACATCCTAAAAGTTGTTTTCCTTGTGAAAACAATACCTTTCACTTACTATTTTCTAAATTTATTTTGAATTAAAAACCACACTTATCACTTCTTTTCAAAACTTGTATTCCTTTCTAAACTTAAATTTAAAATACTCTTATAGTTTAAAAACTTATGTATCTAAAATTATTCATAATAAATATAACCATATTTAAAAAATATATAAAATCCCAAAAAGAGTCACTCCTTTTAAAATTAGGAATGTATTATATATTTATAATATTTTTAGGCCTTTGAAAGAAAAAATGAAATTATAAAATGGTAAAATTTCTTATTCCATTATTATTTTCAATTTTCTTTGTATTTTCTTACTTTCCCTTTCCCATTTTCTAAGCTTTTTAAGTCTTTGAAAGAAAAAACGAAATTAGAAAATGGTAAACTTTCTTATTCTATTATGATTTTCCATTTTCTTTTGTATTTTCTTACTTTCCCTTTCCCATTTTCTAATTTTTTTTTTCTTCTAAAGCAAAAATGAAATTTGAAAATGGTAAATTTTCCTATTCAACTCTAATTTTCCATTTTCATTTGTATTTTCGTACCTTTTCTGTGTAAATATTTCCCATTAATATCATCTGTTATTGAATGAATAATCCACGTGAATGAATAATCCATCTGTATGGTAAACTGTTAGAATAAGATTTTAAGTAATGCTTTATTATTAATTAATAATTTTTTTATTAAACATTGATATAAAAACTGAATTGAATTTAAAAGAATAATATGGAGTTTGTATCGAACTGGCGAATTTTTCGTATTTTTGGCCCGATCAGGCGAGCTTGGTAACTATGGTGGAAAGTATGATTGAAGGAGGTCCATGTTGAGCATTGGCTATAGGAAAAGGAATACAGGCATACTTAGCTTAAAAATATTGTCGCCCATAGACTTTGTGATGGTGTGAGATCTATATTCAAGTTGATGAAACTTATGATGGGGTATTATAAGGTGTTCTTTATGAAAATATAAGAAAACCCTCCTTATCTCCCATTTGGAATGTGTGTGGTAGAAGGTGTTGATCATAACACTAATTGTACTTAGTATTTCATTTTTTTAAAAATATGACGGGCCTATTAATGAGTGTGTTGAATCTATTTAATGAATTTGCTCGCATTTTCAGCCTCATTGTTATCACTTACAAATTGATCACCTAGCCATTTTCCACTAGGATTATCGAAATACACCATGTAGTATGAGTTTTTACATATTAAAACCCACTTTCACCTTACGAAATAATTTAGAGAACCATTTTCCTAAACTATTTCTCAACAGTAACCAAAAAACCCATAGAAATAATTGAACAAATCATTAGTTGTTTATTATTTCTTAATAATAACACATTCCTCTCATGAAATAATTATTAAATCATTATTTAGTAATTATTTCTAACTCACCATGACTTTAGCTCCTTAAAGTAATTAATAAATCATATTTATTTATTAATTACTTCAACCGTTTTTCTTAATTAACTCAGTAAATCATTAATTTTTATTTAGTTCATTAAATAAAGGTTTTTAACCATTTCATTAAAATTTTCGCTTCTTAAATATAATAAAATAATCCTAATGGTTAGATATTGATTTAGTCTAATAATATTTTATTGTTTGACTACATGTAGGTCTACCCTAGTATTTTGTTATAAATAGAGAGGTTTTTCCTCACTCTACACACATCACCATTTCATCATCGTCATTATCATTTTAAGCCTTTCAACCTCCAATCTTTGAGTTCAAATCTTCTTTTCATTTTTTCCCACTTGCAAAGAAGGATAGTGAAACTAGTTTGTAACAACAAGGGGAAAATCAAGAACGCTCCCATGAAGGAGGACTTACAGGACCAAAGACTAGCTAGTCTTACTCCCTCAAGTGTTTTACTTCTTATTAATAGAAAATTCATCTATTTCATTTGGCATATCTGTGTGGTTTTTATCTTTCGTTTTTAGTTTGTGTGATCATTTTTACATGGTTTTACTTAAATAATTTTCACAGATCTGACATTGTAGTATGAATACTATGGAGTTTAATTTTATTTTTGGTTTCTAGGGCGATTTTTCACTCGTACCTAAAGTGGAAATTTGTGTTACACCTTTCAGAAATTTCCATACTAACAAATGGTGATTGTATTGTGCTAAATCAAATCTCTGGTGTCTTCATTACTATGTCAATTTTTATGTCCTTCTTCCTTCTATTAGTAGATCTAGAACAGTTTTCAGAAAGATCTTTGTTTTCTTTTGTTTTCGCTTCTTTTTTGCAGGTCATAGAAATTGCCCAAGTAGTAGACAACGCTTTCTATTACAGATCTATAAAGGGAAAGTCTTGGGAGAAAAACACACATTTATGGAGATTACTTACGCTATCCAACACGATTTTTAGGGTAGAACCTGCATGATAATGCAGGTACCAGGTCACTTTATAGATTATCACATTTTTTGGCTTTTTGTAAGTTTCTCTAGGTTCTTTTCAAGTCTAGGTTATGGTTATCTGTCATGGGGTTTTTCCACTATTCTTTTCTGGTTCATAAGGCCTTGATATTTTTTCTTTCTCTCTCGTTACGAGGAAGGAAAAAATACACTTAAGGTTTGAAGTACACCTCTTCCATTTGATAGGGGGTTTGTTGAGTTGGGTACTCTAGTGTTCATAACCTGTATCCACTTTATTTCCAACATAATAAACCTTGAGTTTCCATTCATTTTAAACCTTAATAGCATCACTTTTAACCTTGCGTTGCACAATTTCTCTTGGTTCTTTATAGATGTCCTCCTATATTCGATTTATTTCTTATTCTTTTCCACTATTTATATGGTATTTTTTGTTTGTGTTTGTTGCATAAATCTAGTAGAATTTACCTTAGATCCCAACCCCACATGGTTTTAGATATATTGTTTCCTTTTTTTCTTTATGTTTCTTATCTTTTCATAGTATTTTGTGTTGTGTCCATAGCCTTTTGGGTGGGAAATAATGTATCTAGTTCAACTTTTTTCTTGGTGTTCATATTTTTAATATTATGTAAATTTTCATGCTTTATTTTCTAGAAACACATGGAATCTAAAAAAATTCTCCAAGTAACTCATTTGAAACACACTATTGCAACACACACACTTACACACCCTAAGAAAATGAGCTCTTATTTAGCGCCTTCAATCTAATACTCTTCAACATTCACACTAATAAATTAATTTAAAAAATATATTTAAGCACACTTAGGCATTGGGGATAAGAATCTATTAGTTAAGTTAGAATAGGTGTGATAAGCATCTCTATAAAACCCATTGATTACTTACATTCAGACATAGAACGTGAATTATTACAGAGCTTAAAATCCTCCAGCCTCTAACAGCTAAAACTATAGTTGAGTAGAAGCACATGTAAGAGGGGGTTATGCTTAGGCCAAGGATACCGGCAGTACCCTTTGAGTCTACCCAACTCTTGATAGGTAATTTGGGTCTGTGATTTTCTACCAAGAATATCTAGATTCACTCACCCAAATTGGATGGAGGTAAATTAGTGGGCATTCCTAGGATAAAACACCCTACAGGTAGTGGTTATGTGCAACAACCATCCCTCTACCCTACGTTCCCCTGAAGCACTCTTCTTGTGGACTTGAGATCCCTAAGTATGAAGTTGTTTGGAAGTCCATTAGAAATATATTAATAGGAATTTTCTTAGACATAGATAGCCTTTAGGGTAGGAGTCATTTTCCTCTTTATAGGGTGAGCTTGATTGAATTAGAGTAACAGTACATAATATTTATCTTACACTTTGCACCATTACACTAGGTTTTTGTTTTCTCTCTGTTTTACTTTTTCTTCAACATATCCCTCTAACCTTTATTATTTTTCTTTGTCCCAATATCATTGTACCCCCTAGTCATTTTTTGTGGGAGAATCTATGGTATTCACACTTAGTTTCCATTAGGACATCCACTAACACCTATTCATTGAGTCTGGGTCTATATCCCTAGTCCAACTTCTGACTCTAGTCTTTCTGATTCATCTAGATCATCCTATGATTCCAAGTACTCTTACCCCTGAGCCACTACCATGTCATGTGTCAATGCTTGTGGTAATACCAGTCCCAATGCGAACACCAATAATGAAGGTAATGTTGGTAATACCAGTGTCCCCCTCCAGGAGGTAACATTGGAACCTCACAAAGAATTGTTCCTTCCCAACCATTTATCCCTTATATGGTTGGTTTAAGTCTCTTGGATTTGATCTCACTCATTAAAAATCCTCTTCACCATTATATGAGTTAGCCACCTATGGAAACCAAACTCCCATCTAATATACCAAAATTCAAGGGGAATTCCAAAGAGGATCCCACTATCCATGTTTGATATTTATATATGTGGTGTTCCTCTAACTCTGCCATAGATAATTCCATATATCTATTATTTTATCAATGCACCCTCACTAGTGTTGTCATGAAATGGAATGTATACTAGCCCCATGCATCTCATTTAAAACTTATGACTCTTTCCAATTCCTTTCTATATTACTTGCAGTTACCTATCTGTTATGATACCATCACCGAAATTTTGACTTCCTTCCATCATATTTCTAACACCTGCCTTTCTTAGCATGTTTAGGAATGGCATAGAAGGTATATCCTTTGTAAAGCTTCAAATTAGAATATTGTGTTTACATGGATTAGTTATTGTGATCCCTTCTTGCTCCCATTTGCAAACATGTCACATCTCATTTCCCCCAATCAAAATAAGAATTCATCCAAACAAATTTGAGATATGATATGATTGATGCCCAATCAAGCTATTTCTATACCATCCTCGCTGACCTCCCTATCCCCCGAACTTAATCCACACCGTGGGAATATCATGTTTCTGACAGTGTTGTTGGGTTAGTATAATATCCTCAACCATCCCCATATCTACACAGATCTATTATTTATGGTCAACTTAAACAGGGGCCCAATTCCACCTATGCCCATCCTCCCCCTGATCCTTCACTAGTTCACTCCTACCAAGGAACAAGTATGTACTATGAATTTTCCCATCCACATTAATTGATGTTCGGGCCAACTGTTACTATGCATGGTTATCAAAATATTTTTTCAAATAAATACTATCGATATGTTTCGTTTAGTGCTCCAACTGCAAAGGCATCAACACCTCCATCTCCCATGCCTCAACCACCTTTGTTGCAACAAAAACCACCTCCTTAAGGCCAATTTTATGGTAAACATATTTTTTCCCCTTCCCCCAATCATTAGAGGAATAATAAAGGGAAAGTAACCAAAAGCATCCATCTTAGGGAAACCATGGAAACCAAGGTCATCTTCTTATTCTTAATAATGCTGATTATTTTAATATCACAACCCACCCACAAGGTAGATAACCCTAGAGGAACAAGGCCCTTCGAACAAAAAACACCTTCTGCTTGTTGCAGTGCAAATGGTCAGTATATTCATGATTTTCTCCATCTCCCTTAGATGCGCAAACCATGAGAATATCAAGAAACTACCTTTTAGGGAAGAAACCTATGACTCAATCTATTGTTCCTTATATGGAGCCAACAATGCTTACAAATCCCATCCATCACCAAGGGTATATGGAAACCCCATACGGCCATAATCCTCCACCTCCCTCCGCTCATCAACGAGGGAATTGGTCTTACAAAATTATTATAATGAATCTTGAAGAAGTCAACCTTCGGACTTGCTCATGTTAATATGAGAAACCTCCTGAGCAGTTAGCCATTGATGTGCAACCTCAAGTATCCACACATAATATTTCATCGTTGAACGCTACCATACAGATCCCTAGACCTAAAGTGGAGGTTTCATTGAATATCGTCAAATGTTTATTACATCAAAATGCTTCCAAACCATGAGTCACCCACACTTACAACATAGTACATGAATTAGCACAATCTCGTACATCTATTTCAATCCTGAAATTTCTATAGACATGCCCATATCAATGAAAATATATAATATCTACTTTAGATGTTGTGGACTCTTCACATATTGCATGATCATTTTTTATTTCGACACCATGGATCATCCTTGCCTTTCTCCTTCCATCACTTTCCATATACTTGTCTCCATTAATAACTTTTTCCTCCAATGATGTATCATCTATGAAGGCGCATATAGTTGTGTAATGTCTACTACTATCTCCATTTTTGGCAAGTAGGTCATGTTCGATCTTGAATTCATTGAATCAACTCTTGCTTGTAACCTCTTACTTAGTCATATTTTCGTGACGATATTAAAGTAGGTGCATATTTTGTATTTTTTACCATGAGCTTCCCTCACAATGAGAATATTATTGCCATCAATTACTTGATGTAATATGATCCTCAATCTCAAATATCACCTCAAAATGTCATTTCTTTGATGGTGGGAAAAAATTCCATGTATTCCTTGACCAAAATAAGCCCAAGAGGCTATAAATATTCTTCATTTTCTGGGGAATATTATGGCCCACAACTTCTTCCAAATGAGCCTAGCTCTTCTAATGTTTGTATGATTCATGCATCATGGGTTGAAAAAATAAATTCGGTACATCTTCCCATTAACTAGTTCTATAGAAACCTCTTGCTAAAGACTCATTTGGCCCCTCCAAAGGAGCGCCTCCTAGACATCATCGATTTCACCAAATTCCTTTCTAATTTATTCCACTAGGGATATTCTCCACCCCTATGATGGTTACGCAAATTCTACCTAACCTTACTTTGGGGATCCCATTTTGGTATATTGATCCTCCTACAAACACTACACCCGATTAGCTCAAACCTTAGGTGTCTTTGAATCCCATGAAAATATTTCCCACTACCCCCACATCTACTTCAACTCCATCGCAACCTTAGCAGGAAGATACTCCTATTACAAAACCATTTGGTGAAGGGGGGAAATAAAATACAACCCAATGGAAACCACTCTAGCTAGACAACCTAAAGTTAATTCTCCATGCGGTTTGTACAATGTTCATGGTCATGCCAGTAACAATTTCCCTAATATTCCCCATCTCAAGAGCATGATTTCTTAATGCTTAATTCAACCAAACCATATTTTCCTTGTCGTTCAGGTCACCTTACCTGATTTTTCCAAGAAAAATAAATCTTTACACATAAATCATCCATGTTCTTTGTGTGATACCTATGGACATTATTATCATCACTGTCCGGATACTGACTATTTTCAAAATGAACTAAGAGTTCTCCATGAAATTGATGTCCCTCATACTGACCCTCCTACTTCTTCACATGTGGATTCGAGCATCACTTTGTCACTAGGAAAAGAGGCTACCCAATGTTGAGAAATATAGGGAAGCTAAATTAGGTGATTTACCTTACTTTTATAATTTCTTGTGATGTATTTTACTTAACTCGATTATCTTATTCTTTCACTTGATTATAATTAGTGTTATTATAATCAAACAAATAACAAAACAATAAACAACAATTAGACAAGAGGACACAAGATATAGGCTATTAGGCGAGGCCAAAACCTCTCCTTTTGAGAGGAAAGCACAGAAGGACTCTTCTCTTCTTATATAAATTCAATTTACAAATTCCAAGACCTATGACACTTGACCTAGACCCCTCCCAGACCAAGTAAAAGCTTCTTCCTTGATGAGCTTTCCTTTCAACAATTTTTGCAACTTCAACCCCCAACAATTTCTTCTGCAATTTCAACTCCCAACAAATTCTTATGCAACTTCAACCCCCCAGTAGTTTCTTCTACAATTTTTACCCCATTAGATTCTTCTGCAAATTTGATCCCCAATAGATTCTTATGCAGAAACCCTAGATTGTACATGTGAAATAAATTTTCTTATTTTCCTTCTTCTCATGGATAGAATTCTCCTTATTGAGTACTTGGCTAGAAATATTAGTCATTTCACACCTGATTTTGGTCTATAAGGTAGTTGCAATTTTTTTCATCTTGATGCAATTGATGCCCCAGTTTCCTGGCACACATAAAGGATATTAACCCAAAAGCTATCCCCAAATCCTTCAATTTATTCTTCACTTTATTTGACTTCCCTTTTCTTCATATTCTCTTCTTAGATCAAAGTTCTTGAGAGTTGATTGGTTAATCTTCAAATGATATTGAAGTCTTCTTATATCTATAGGTTTCTTTCTAGGTCAAATTGTTATCTTTAGGATGACTTGTTCACTCATGAAGTCTAACTTGTTTCTTTCCCATTGACAAGGTCTTTGACTCTAATTTGGACTCAAACAAATTTTCTTTACAATATGTAACATGCTCAAAAGGACTTGTAGACTCAATGACAATCCCTAGAAGCACTCAATGGGTGCTTGACCTAAAATAAAAAATTCCTTGAGTATGGAACCAATGCCTCAAGAATGAAAATAATAAATTTATTTTCCTCTTTGCAATAAATACATAAAAACATGATTACATATGTCATTATGAATAGTGAACCTAGTTACATATTTCAACACTCCCTCTTAACTTCGGAGGTATTCATAATCCATACCAGGTACTTGGACTTTCTTAAACTAAAAAATTCTGATAAGAAGAGTCGAATTGGTAAGCCATATCATAAACTACTTCCTTAGCTTATGCCATAGCATCTTATCATACCAACTAGCATTGCACATAGCAAGGCCTTGATTAAAAGATCTATCTCTCCACAATATCAAAGAACAATGATGGCGAGACCAATGACTGAAATACATCATCATAATTTTCTATCAAGGCACATACCCCACCAGAGTGTTTAGATGATATGTCCTTTTAGGACAATTCATAACTTGGAATAACACATCCTCAAGGAATATTGTCTTAAACTACTCTTACATCTTGGATTCCCTACCACATCCTCAAATAGTATCGAAATCAATCTTAGATTCTTATCCAATACCCCATTATTTCTTCATATGAAGATAAGAATGATGTGTCTATATCTCCATCTCAACTAGGAAAATATTTACTCGTTCCTATAAAAGGAATATACCCAACATCCCTCTTAACTAGGGACTTGATTCCAAGCTCCCTCTTCACTTGATTCCAAATCTTGGTGGAAATTAGAGAGGCATTGTTCATGTTATCCTATATACATTAGGGATTTTCCTGTGATAGAATTTGTACTAGTTTTTAACGCCCTAATCTGAGCTTGTTTAAGAATTAGTTCTTCTCCATAGATGAACACATATGATATATTTTAATAAAATTTATGGTAGAGTGTTTATATTTTTTCAAGGAAGATATAAGAGTATTTTTTGTATAGACTTCCAACTTATTCAGACATTGGTGTGTGGAATGTAAGGCATGTTTTAAAGAATATTGTGTGGGGCATTTATTCTTGGCACCTTCAAAAATTTGATGAAGCCTAATATTGATTTTTCTACAGTGAATCTATCTCAAGTCTCTAGGACTGTCTAGGGTTTTTTGAAGGTTTCATACTATAATTTCTATAGTATTTTATTATAAAACATAACTATACTTCTCTTCAAGTCATTTTTGAATCATATTCAAGCCAAGTTAAGTCATAGAGAAACATAGGTGAGGCTCGGAATTGGAAATAAAGTTATGGTTTGAAGTATTGTGTTCATATTTGAGAAGTGTTATTAAGAAGCAATTGTGTTTAGGTTAAGGTCTGGGGTACAAGAGCTTTATGAATACTCAACAGGTTCAGACTTCCTTGAAAGTACAAAACCGCACTAAGAGGCTCAATCTACAGTAGTAAATTCTCCCTCTATTAGAATCTTAGGAGATATTTTAAAAAATATAAGGGCAGTGAATGTAAACTAACAGAGTCTAGATCACTGTTGGATTTAGAAATCCTTAGGAATATTTTTGGAAAAAAGTATACTGAAGGAATCTTCAGGTACATCAATGGTAGATCAAAAAAGGTACATGAATTATTTTGAAGTAAATTTGTTATATCATTTAGAAGCATCCCTAAAGATTTGATTTTTTTTTTTTCCATTGCATATCTAAATTGCATATTAGTAGGGAGGGTTTCATTGAATATCTTTGAATATATTTGAATAGGAGCCCAAATTGTTTTCTCGATTTTATATATCTTAAGGGTGGTTCGATGGTGGAACGCAAGATAGTGAGCTCTTCTTCTAATTGAAGCCTGAAAATACTTCAGGGTGGTAGGGTGGTTCTAGGGAAAGTTGGAGCTTGCAGAATGTTGGAGCATCCAACCAATTGTAGCTAACAAACATAGGGTGTTGGAGCATCCTTCTAGTTGGAGTTGGTAAAACAAGGGTATAGGAACATCCTTTCATGAGTTGGAGCTAACTAATAAAATTGAACGCTTTTCTAGAGTAATAGGAATCTTGGGATTCCCTTTTAGTTGGAGTTGAAGCATTTTTGTACTCACAAAATATTAGAAAAGTGTTTGGTTCTTTTTCTGGAGGAAGGATTTCTACCTAGAATATTTTTATATATTACTCTTTTATGTGTTTATTATTGTTCTATTGTTCATGCTCTAAAATTTTTATAATGAACTAATTGTAAGTGAAATACTAATCTCATATTTCCAACAATTTTCTTGAAAATAAATCCATGAATAATCCACATGGCATGATTGAATAGTGAAAAAAGAAGTAGGCACCCTTATGGCCATTGGAAACATACATAGGAAATTACAATAAGTATTCCCACATAGTTTAATTATGTTAATGGGAATGTCTATTTTAAAATTCATAATTTTAATTTAGTTATGAATAATTATTAGTTGAATGGTAGAATTTAACCTCCATAAAATATTTTAGAATATTCTTAGTAGTATACAAAAATCAAATGTTGAATTCCATATGAACAGATTATGGTTTTTTTGGGCATGAGGTATTCAGAAGCCTTGGTATTGTAACAAAACGTATTTATAAATTAAGAATTTCCATAGTGAATTCGAGTTAAATGTTGAATCCTGGTTCATGTTTTTTTTAAATGTATATATGTTTAACTTATATATTAATTAATTCTATAATAACAACCAAAGGTAAATCTTAACTGTACATCTAACAAGGGTTGGAAGTGATCAAATATATTGAGATGCAAGCCTTTTGATTAGAATAACCAAAATTTGATTCTTAAAACTACAACTAACAAGGGGTTCGAAGTGATCAAATCTATTGAGATGCAAGCATTTTGATTAGAATAACAAGAAATTTGATTCATGGCTGCCATTGGTAGATCACAAGTTAATATGGATCTAGGTTGGTTTAATTATTAACTATTATTATAATTATTAATTTTGAGTTTTTTTATTTTATTATATTTTATTTTTCTATTAATTCTTATTTTTATATAATTTTCTCTCATTGAAATGTTTTATTAATAATTGTAAATATTTTATTTATTTATGTAATTTGAACTAATCAAAATATTAAACAAGACATTACAACATCTCTACCACACTAGATTGAATTGCATCTCTTAGAGAGCATTAAGAATAATTCAAAATATTGTTAGAATCTAATTAGATTTTATGAATCTTTTATTTTGTTTTTGTGTGAAATTTAAAGAAACAACTTTTCATGAAATTATGATTTTACTATCTAATTGTGAAGAATTCACAACATAATGTTGTGATTCTAACAAATACTGGTCAAATTCCAAGTAAAAATATGTCAAAAAAAACTCTAAAACATATAACAATTAAATTTTATATAGATATATTTTTAATTTCAAGCTCATAAAATGTATAATGTATTATAAAGTAAGGGTTTTTATATTTAATAAATTAGTGTCTATAAGAATTAATTAATACTGCTACACTAATTAATGTAAGTCTAAAGTCTACTTAAAACAACTACTTTTTCATCAATTTTATCTTTTTAGTGGCAATACTGCATTCTCACATCTCACAGCGTATGGTGATGGAGTTATCCGTGGTTAGGGTACACAATTATGTGAGCAAAGTCCCATATGTCCTACATTTAGGCCACGCGTATTCTCAAGAGCTTCGTCGTCTAAAGGGAAGCTTTTAAGATATTTTTGAGTCCTTCCACCGTTCATTGAATCTGTATCTTCTGTTCTTATATAGTTTTCTATAATGGCTCTCCTCAATATACAACAGTGACCATATACAACAAATTTATCTATGTCAAAAAGATAAAACCTTTTTCATTATTATGTGTGATGTCAAGCATTTAACGCCTTCGGAAAGATCGCGTGTCAGGCTTTATTTAAAATGATATTTCCAACTGCATTACAATTACCATATTATTGATTAGGTTTTCACGAGATTGAACCATTTTTAAGTTTTGAAATAGTAATTAATATTATAAAATAATTAAATATGATATATTTCAATATACCTTGCGAACATTTTTATTTTTTTTACAAATTAGAATATATATATATATACACCATTTATAGACTTTCTTTTAGAAAAATGAAAAGGGTTGCATCTTATGTCATGTTTGGATATCTGAAAATATAGGGGAGTGTATTTTTAGTAGCAATCCTAATAAGTATATATTTAACTTTTAATTACAATTTTTATTGCAATGATTTGTTTATCAATGTATGTATTATTTTTAACTAATATCAATGAAGTTTTATTGGCAATTATCATGTAAAAGATGTGCAAAATGGTTAACATGTGCCACAAATTTGAGGAGGCATGGTGGTCGCAAGTTGATGGACTTGAGATTTCTCAATGTAAGTCCAGTTGATTTAAATGCATGGTTATGGCATTAGGGTGGCCAAGGTACTTGAAGTGTGAGAACAAAGGTGAGGAGTTATAATTGACCTCCTTCCTCTAAGTTCATATGTGGTTGCTATGTTTTGTTTCTTGTTTGTAGGATGCAAAGTCTCAGCCTTTTTCTAGGTTTGAGTACAGGCCTTTGGTAGTGAGTTTGTAGGTAAATAATGTCCCTTCTACTAACAATTTCTCTTTTCTCTTATGGGAGCTTAATATGTTTACGTGGGTTATAGTTTCATCTATTAGGGTGTGTTTGTTGAAGGTCATTTCCTTTGGATGCATATGTGTTACTCTGTTGCAGTTATTTGGCTATGTGAAGAAGAGTTTATATTCAGCAATCCCGGTTTCTCCTTTTCTTTTAATCTATATTTCGTCTTGCTAGTGTTGTTGAGTAATTTGAGCATTGGTTCTACCCTTGCACTATGCTTGAGTGTTGGCTTTGCTCTTATCCTATGTAGTGTCCCTTCTTGGTGAGATAGCTTTGATGACACTTACAGATGGTGATTTTGATATAATAATATAATATTATGCATGATAGACTTATGTACATGCTTATATGGTATAGACGTGGTTTGGGTCACTTGGTTGTTGTGTGCTTATGATAATATCTATGGTTGTCTGTATAAGAACTGATTTTGGTTAAGAGCATATTAAAGATATTTTCTCTTTTGGTATCCTATTTTGAACATAGGTGTATGATATTGATGGTGATCCAGGATTGAGACATAGATCCATGGACGATCATGGTTATGTGGAACATATGGTTAATTATAATCTATCGATGATACATGATTTGTATGATTATATGTGCGTAATCGTTGTTAGGATATTTTCACACATAGGAAATAGGCTCCTTTTGTGTCATTTTTGTAAATCCTTTAATCCTATCCCAAGTTGTTCTTAAGGGGGGATGTTAGGATATTCCGACAGATAGGAAATAGTTAAGTATAACTTGGTCTAGTGTAGATTTAGGTAAAGTGTGTTTCTTTACTATGTACATTTGTAAGTTATAATCCGACGATCACAATTTGTAGTGATCCAACGTTTCACTCTCTCCTCCGTATTAACGACACTTGATTCATGGCTTGACAACCGATTGGTCCATGATCTCTATTTAAATAGCATGGAGGGTCATTTGTGTGGTAACCGTTTATGACAGAAACATATGTAAACTTTATTTTTATATTAATAAATTGCCTAAAGTGGCCGCGTTGGCTCAGGCCATGCACTGTTTCCCTCTTTTAGGGTTTTAACCATATGATATACTGGTGTACTAATTTGTGATATGTTTGTGAGTGCTGACCTTTGGTGTTTGATCTAAGGAACTTACATTGTAAATTCCTACATTGATTATACTGAAACCTTCTCCCCTTTTTCCAAAATGAATTCTATATGTATTACACAGCAATTTGTCACCGTCCCTACAATCCCCATCCCGCACATTGGAGGGCTCATTCCGTGACCTATGGGCAGAGTTAAGCCTTGAAAATACCTTCATTGCATCCCTTTGAAGATGAGCTTTAATTGCCCTAAAGACATCTCCTTGCAAAAAACCCTAAAAATAGCTCTTTTTCCATTGGCGCGGTTCCATAGTTCAGCCCTCGCGCCAAGAGGGAAATCCTCCAAAGAGGGCGCGCCAATTGGCACTCTGTCATAGAGTCGTACCCGCGCCAACCATATTAAGAGGTGTTTTTTAAAAATAAAAGGCGGAAGTTTCATCCTAACAAATTACTGGGCTGATTTCTATCTTGAGTTGGGAGGTTTGGCTACGGATTTCCATGGAGAGGAAGTAGTTTGCCACCTCTCATGGAAGCTTCCTTGATGATAGGGCCAATCCCATAATTATAGGGATCGCAACTCCCCTTCCTCCTTCTATAAAAGCTTGCCCATTTCCATTTGCAAGCTAGTTCCAAAGAGTGGCAGAATTTCTAAGTTCCCAAGAGCTTTCATGCTGCAAAAGCCTTCTTTATTCCCTAAGGCCAAATCTAAGCAAGGAGACTATTACCAAGTATCCAGAGAGAGAGGCTTGTCCCATCCTTGACAGGCTTTATTGAGACATGTGCTGCTGATGACCCGCCAAAGGAGAATTCGGCGTCGAAGCTTTGGTTGTATTCTTCTTTTTGACTCTTTAATGATAAGCGACTATCGGTTATGGTTCCACTCTTGTTCTTGATCATGTTCATGAGTTATATCCTCTTCCACTAATATATAGTTGTATGCACTATATTTTATGCTTGCGTTTGTGTTGTTTCTTGCATGTGCAGGTGTCCGATCATAGAGATCGTGAGGATTGTGATCTGCCAGGGCAAAGGAACGGGAACACCACCTCTTCTATAGATGATAGCGTTGGATTCTAGGTAAGCCTTCCTCGCAAGTCGGTTTATTTACAATTAGGAACCTGCACTGTAGCGTGTTTGATTCTTGCTAGACCCGATCTGGGCTAGTAGGGATCGCCTCTGTCCACAGAGGGGATTTACCTCCTCAACAATTTGGCGACTCCGCTGGGCACTCAGCTTGTTGTTTGATTTGTAAACTATAGACGGAGTCTAAAGCACAGCCAAATAGCCTTCGAAATGCTTTTCCTTTGCATTAGCGGAGTAGATCAACGCTACTTCAGGCGATCTCCGGTTCGGTTTACGGACTGAACAACTTGGAGTTTTGTCTTCTCTTTCCGGTTAACTTCTTGGTCTTGCTTGCTTGGTTGACTCTTTGGACTGAATTTTCTTGTTTGTTTGGCTTTCTTTTAGCCTTGTTTTCACTTGTCTGTGTATGAGATTGCTTGCTTTTTAATTTTTCCATAGTAAACTTGGCTGGCGCGCTTTTTAGCATGAAAATCGTGCCGATTGGTGCAGGTTTCCTGTGTATCACCCACGCCATTGCGTTTTTGGCGCTAATTTCAAGCTCACAGTCGCGCCAATCCTGTGAGCTGTTAGGGTTTGCTTTGTTTCAAGCTTTCTGAGGCTGACTTGTGATTTTGATCTTGATTTTTCGGCTGTTTGAGTGCACTGGAGCCTGGTTTGACTGGTTGGAGCCTCCTTCCTTTGGTTGTTTACCTATTTCTTTCGATTTTTCATAAGAGCCCTAGGGCATCTACGTGCCTTTGTGAGTCGAGCCTCCCTTGGGAGTTTTTGGTTTCTGTTCGTTTAGTCGGCTATGGGATTGCTTCCTTGCATTCGTTTGATAGTTGTCTAGCATATTGTTGCATTTTTTGAGTGACCGATTTCGTTTTCATTCGAATTTCACTTTGCTTAATTTTCGGCCTAGATCACACAGCTCATTGGTGTCTTTGGGACTTTTCTTGGTTTAGAGAGACTTTTGGTCGATTTGAGATCTGATTGTTTGTGACATTGAGTGAAATTTGTTTGTTTTGCTCTCTTAATATCATTTCTCGAATTGCTTCTTATTTTTTTTCGGTTTGTTTAGTGCATCTAGCTATCAAACATTGAAAATAAAAAAAATCTCTTTTGCTTATTGGTTGATTAGTGCAAATTGAAATCTTTTTGGTTTTACTAGTATTTAGTGAATTTGAAAGAAAAGATTTTAGTTTCATTAGTTGCATTAGAGATATCATTGATTGTCTTATGATCATTTTGTTTGTGTAAAAAACCTCTCGACTCTTCCATAGCTAGTTTTCATCGAACAAAATGGTGTACTGTGGCATGTAGTTTTGCATTTAGGAGATTTTTGAGACAACACATTCGTTAGGGCCTGAAAACTGAAACGTAATTGAAGATCAACTTTAAAATTTATTTAATTTACACTAAGGCAGCATTGAAATCTAACGAAACACATTTAGAGGTCTAGGCTAGAGACGTGTTCCGGCGTCTTTAAACCTAGTAGTTGTCGTTCGCCTTTTGGCTTTAGACAGCGCTAGTACGGACTTGTGCTCCATGTACCGTTGCATTTATAAAGGGAGACCCCACTAGGTTTCAATCCTTTATCCATAGGAAGCCGAGTCTGCCGCCCTATACCCGTGATACACCGCACATAGCATTCGGGGAGATTGCCTGCACGTACGGAAAGTCCTTGGTTGATTTCTCTTTCATTATCAGAACCAAGGTGTCTATTGCAGTTCACAGTTATTTGGTACACCCTTTTGCCTAGTATTTCTGAGCAGTCATTTGATCTTTTCTGACTCCCTAAATTTGAAAGGATCACCAAGCGCTTGTCCTTTCACGCTTGAGTCAAATATGAAAGAGATAGAGTCACCTTTTTTACCGTTTCTCGACTCTTAAAACATGAAACGATGAAGTTTCTTATGTTTCAATGTGGTAAAAAATTAATCACCCATGATTACACGCCCTATTAGATTTTGCTTGTTGACCGTTTGATCGTGTGTCTTGACTCTTTTTCAGCCCGTGTGTGTGTTTGATCTTTTCTCTTGTCATTTTTGTCACAGTGGTGGAACCCTCAGTTTTGTCTACTGGTAGTCCTTACACAGATGATTCATTAGAGGTGTCCCAATCCTCTGCTGAACCACAGCAGCCCGTTGTTTCCGAGTTTCCTGACCGGGGACCGGTTCTTTCTGAGCAACCCTTTGGGGGACCAGTTGAGTTCGATTGGCCCTTTTCGGACCTTGTGTCTGAGTTGAGATTAGGAGCTGATTTCCTTTCTCTTACATTGGGTTCACCTTTTATAGTTGTTGTTTTTCCTCCTAGTCCTCGCCGTCTATTGTGAGATCTAGCGGTAGGCTCAACCATGAGTGATTCTGGTGAGGAAATTCCAACGTCTGGTGAAGACTATCAGCTCTTTCCACAAAGATTGTTTCCGGGAGACAACTCTGAATCAACTGTTATGTCAATAGCTCGTCCCTCATTACCACTAGGGTACAGGTATTTGGGTCAGATCATTTCCGCTGTTGCCTCTATGGGAGTGTGAGCTCCTTCTCTGAGGCCAGCTACTCCTTCACCGGGGGTGTCTCCTCAGACGCCCGTTACTTCTGTACCCGTTCGGCCCACTGTTTGTGTGGCCGCCTCTACACCCGTTGTCACGGCACCCTCCGCCAGGGCTATGCCGTCTCCTGAAGACATTTATCTAGCTACTGCTGTCCCGGAGAATATCTCTCTGGAGGAGTATCGGTTGTCCTTGCTACAGCCAAACCCCGAGGTTGGACCATCCTCCCAAGATCCCAACCGCTCTTACTTTTCGCACTATGCACAGGATGGTACACCCGTGTATGCTTTTCCAGGTCAGTGTGATGAGCACGGGGACATTTTGCATCTACCCGCCCCTGAGGCTTACCTCCATGCTCAAGGTTTACCTTATAACCAGGCTTATAACCCGCAAGGGAAACCTTTCCAAGGCCAACCTTCGGGCCAACCGGGCTATCCTTATGACCCACAGGGGCAGCCCATGCAAGGCTATCCTACGGGCCAGCAAGGGCCGTCATACAGTCCGCAAGGACAGTATTATAGCCCTTCCGGTCAACCTGTACAGCCTCAGCTGGGGTACCAACCGGGACCGGTCTATGGTCCTGGGGGGCAAATCCAGCCTTCTCAGCCTATGCAACCACAGTATCCTGTTGTTTCTAACGTTGCACATCAGCTGGGACCATCCTATGGTTCTGCTCCAGGTCAAGCCGGTTACCAGCAAACACCTAGCCCTATCCCTCCACCAGGGCAACCGGCCCATCCGGTACAACCTAGTGTTCCGCCTCTAGCCCAACCGGCCCATCCGGCACAACTTGGGGCTCCTTTGCAGCCAGGTCAACCTGCGCAACCGGTGCCACCTGTTTATCCGGTTCAACCTGTTCATTCAGGGTAGCCCTCTCAGTCGGGTCAACATGTTCACTCAGGGCAGCCCGCTCATTCTATTAACCCTACCCAGCAGCCGATTCATTCGATGCCGCAGCCAAATAATCAGCTGCGCCCTAGTTATTAGGCTCCGCAGGGTTCCACCTATTAGCAACTGACTCATCCTCAGGGCGGTTATTATCGTCATGGTCAATCTCAACCGAATTATAACCACCCCAGAGGCTCTCAGTATTATCCTCCTCCACCCGGTTATACCTATACTCAGCAGCCAAATCCAAATGCTGCTTGTATAGGGCCGAATCCTAACCAGGGTCCACACCCTGGTTATCAAGCCCCATACACTAGTTACCAGGATCCAAATCAGTCTGGTTATACGACCTACACCCCCTACGGTCAGAATCCTACGGGACAGAACCCATGGGGGCAAGGATATTCACAACCATTGTGGAGTACAGGTACCGGTCCTCATCTCGGGCCTGGCATGCCGGTTAATCCGCCATTTCCGTTCCTGGCCACCTTGGAGTTGCCAGATGTTTCAAAATTGACCAATGATCTGATTTTACATAATCCGTATTGGCCTCCGGTTCCTACCAAGATACTAGGTGATTGCCCCAATTTTGAGGGAAAAGTTGGAGAAGACCCCCAAGCGCATGTGATGACGTATCATCTTTGGTGTTCGTCTAACTCTTGGGTCGATGATTTGATTCGTCTACGCCTTTTCCAGCGCACTTTAACTGGAGTTGCTGCTAAGTGGTACATCGAGTTATCTCGTGGTATCTTCCAAGATTTCAATTCCTTAGCCATGGCTTTCCTGACGCACTTTCAGTTACCGGTTCGTTATGAGGTCGAGACGCACCTCCTGACTTCTCTGAAGCAGGACAAGGCCACTCACATTTCCAATCACATTCATGAGTGGCAGGGCCATCGTAGACTGATCAAGTTTCATATTCCTGATCAGATACTAACTCACTGGTTCACCACCTCCTTCGTGAACAAAATCGCCCAAGATATTGTGATGGGAGCGTGTGTGACAGAGGAACAAGCCATTGCGTGTGCCCAATATCTGGATCTTGTATATTCTCATTCCGGCACACTTTATGATATCTTGCCTGATGCCCCATGGTCCAGAACCTTTAAGGCTCCACCTACCCCCGCAGTGGATGGTGTCATTGGTTCTGTATCTCAGAATTCGAAGAAATATTTGAATGGGAAGCAGAAGTCTAATTCTTCCAACAATTCTCCTGCTAGTCCCGCCCCATCAGATTCTAGCAAAACCGCGGAGGTGAACGCCGTTCAATCCAATCCTATGGAGAAAGCCTCCAAAGGGAAAAAGAAGGGCAAAGGTAAATCTAAACACGATGCCCCGAGGCCAGAATCGAAATCTCGCACTGAGGATGGCTCTCAGCATAAACCGAAGTACCCTTGCCTCATTTGTGAAGGAGACCATTATACTAAGGATTGTCCACGACGATTCGAAGTTATTCAACTTCTCAAGGCCTCAAATGGTGCAGATGGTGACAGCTGTTCGACCATCTGGGTCTGCTGAGAATTCGGCGTCGAAGCTTTGGTTGTATTCTTCTTTTTGACTCTTTAATGATAAGTGACTATCGATTATGGTTCCACTCTTGTTCTTGATCATGTTCATGAGTTATATCCTCTTCGACTGATATATAGTTGTATGCGCTGGATTTTATGCTTGCGTTTGTGTTGTTTCTTGCATGTGCAGGTGTCCGATCACGGAGATCGTGAGGATTGTGATCTGCCAGGGCAAAGGAATGGGAGCACCACCTCTTCTACAGACGATAGCATTGGATTCCAGGTAAGCCTTCCTCGCAAGTCGATTTATTTACAATTAGGAACCTACACTGTAGTGTGTTCGATTGTTGCTAGACCCGATCTGGGCTAGTAGGGATCGCCTCTGTCCGCAGAGGGGATTTACCTCCTCAACAATATGCCTTGTTCTTTCCCTTGCTACCTCCTTTAAATGGGAAGTCCATCAGATGGATGTTAAATCCGCCTTCTTATTTGCATGAATAAATCTACATAGAAAAATCTCCTGGATTTATCTAAAATGACTCTAGTCTTGTTTGTCGCCTTAGGAAGTCTCTCTATGGTCTCAAACAAGCTCCTCGGGCTTGGTATGAAAAAATGGATATATTTATATTAGATAATGGCTTTTCTAGGTGTCATTCTGAAAACACTATCTATACTAAGAAAGTGGGTAAGTCCTTCACCATCCTTTTTCTTTATGTTGATGACCTTATCCTTACTCCTTGTGATCCCAACCATATAAACCATGTGAAGTCTAGCCTCAAAAAGAAGTTTGAAATGAAAGACTTAGGACACTTGCATTATTTCATTGGTCTTCAAGTCTTGCAATCCAAAGAAGGTATTACCCTCTCTCAGTCTAAGTATGCCTATGACGTTCTACGCCACTTTCACATGGAATATTGTAAGCCAACCCCTTCTCCCTTTCAGTCTGGTGTTAAGCTTTCAGTCACTTGTACTACCCCTGAAGTTGATGCAAACTTATACCGTAAAATTATTGTTAAACTTCTCTATCTAACCCATACCCGTCCTGACCTTTCCTTTGTCTTTGGAATTGTTGCTCAGTTTATGCACCAACCTCATGAAAGTCACTCAAAAGCATCCAAAATAATATTTCGATATATTCAAGGTATAGTTCAATTCAGGATTCATTACAGTGCAAGAGTATCTCCATTGTTGATTGGTTTCAATGATTCTGATTGGGCTTGTGACCCTGATGATCGAAATTCTACTGCAGGATATGTATTCACTCTTGGTTCAGGACCTATTACTTGGTGTTGTAAGAAATAAAGTGTCATCTCTCTTTCTTCGGCAAAAGACGAGTATCGTGGTGCCATTAAAGCCAATAAGGAAGCCATGTGGTTTCGTCAGATCCTTTCTGAATTTGGTCTTCATCAAGAGCATCCAACTACACTTTCGTGTCATAATCAGATTTCCCTTCAGCTATGCAAAGATCTAGTTTAGTATCAGCATATGAAACATATTGAGCTTCATATATGCTTCATTAAAAATCTCATCCATGATCTTGTTGTTGAAGTATAGTGTTGTTTAACCAATGATCAAGTTGCTGATATCTTTACAAAGGCTCTCACAGAAGCGAAGTTTACCAAACTTCGATCCATGCTTTGAGTTCAGGAGAGTTATCATTAAGGGGGGATAGGCTCTAATTCCTCCTTCCTTCTCTTATTGTGTCACCTTTGTAAATCCTTCAATCCTATCCCAAATTTTTCTTAAAGGGGGATGTTAGGATATTTCGAGACATAGGAAATAGGCTCCTTTTGTGTCACCTTTGTAAATCCTTCAATCCTATCCCAAGTTGTTCTTAAGAGGGGATGTTAGGATATTCCTACACATAGGAAATAGTTAAGTATAACTTGGTCTAGTGTAGAGTTAGGTAAAGTTTGTTTCTTTAATATGTACATTTGTAACTTATAATCCAACAGTCACAATTTGTAGTGATCCGACAGTTCACTCTCTCATCAGTATTAATGACATTTGATCTGTGGCTTAGCACCCAATTGGTCCATGATATCTATTTAAATAACATGGAGGGTCATTTGTCTGGTATCCGTTTATGAGAGAAACATATGTAAACTTTCTTCCAATATTAATAAATTTCTTGAAGTGGTCGTGTTGGCTTAATTCATAGAATTATTCCCTCTTTGAGGGTTTTAACCACGTGATATATTGGTGTACTAATTTGTGATCTCTTTGTCAGCATGAACTTTGGTGTTTGATCTAAGGAACTTACCCTATAAATTCCTACAATCATGTACTAAGCATGTTGTGGCAGGGAGCTTGGTCATTGCCAGCAAGGATGCTCGAGTTATAAATGATTGCGAAAGTCATTTCTCCAAAACCAAAATTACAGTGGAAGTCATGAACAATATTTGGTAAAATGTGAATAAGTTAATTATGAAATTCATTTGATTCCTTTGATCTATGAGATTTTCATGTGTGCAGGACCTTGAAAAAGACCTTACCAAAAAACCATCAGATCAATATGAGCTCAGAATCACTACCTTAAGGAAAAGCGCGAAGTTTCAAAGGAGAGTAGATGAGAAGCCATGGAAATTATGCCGCGGAGTCCTAAATCCATGAAATATAAAGACATGGAGTCTTGGATATAAAATAAAAGGATTAGGGCAAAAAGACCAAAATCCATGAAATATAAAGAGATGGAGTCTTGGATCTATAATGAAATGTTTAGGGCACAGAGTCCTCAATCTACTAAGGCATAGAGATGCATGTAGTAGGGGTTCAAAATCCCTATTCTCCAGAAGAAAAATACCACTCATGGGAAACTCGGTGATGCATTTAATTAATCAAATATCATTCCTGAAAATTTTGGAGTGAATTTCTAAAAATAGAAAGTCATGTCTAGCATCTCAAATATGACTTTCCAAAAATAGTAAATCACCTCCAATCAATGGGTAATAAAGTATACTTGAAGGAAAATCACTTAACTTATCATTGATCAATACTAATAGTTCAATGTAGACTTAAACCTCAATATTATTAATATTATTATTATCTTTTATGAGACTATTATATTATTATTAAAAGGGAATTATATGTCCTCAATCACTTGACACCTCTCTCCTTGATGATTCTCGTGGCTTTAGGTAACTCTCTTTCTCTCTCTCTCTCTTAATAATACATTACATTCTCTTTTATGTGCTCATCAAATAATGACATATTTCTCTTACACTCATTAAAGACATGTCATAAAATATTCCTCTTACACTCTCTTTAAAGCATATGTTACACTCTTCTTAACTAAGGCATGCTTACCTCTCCTTAATGACATGAGTTACACTCCACTAAAAGGAATACAAGGCATACAACTTTTCCAGCAGATCTAAGTAATTAGATCACTATCCCTTAGACCTTAGATATTTTGGTCATCTTGTGTGTTTTGAGTCAATTTCACCCACCTATTAGAACGTTTGTTTGGGAACCCTTATTTTTGGGTTAAATTTATGCATATTTAACTATTTATTTTACTGTCATTTCAATTTTATTTACTGTTATATGCCATTTTTTCTTTTTCTTTATACACAACCATTTGGGCCTAATTAAAATTAATACATGGCTCGCACACACACACACACCTAAAGCGAAGAGCGCTTATTTTACACTACCAAGCCAAGACATAAACATTGTAATTAATTTATCTGCCCCTCTGAGCTTTGTTTTATTACTCTTCCATATTAGTTGGGTATATGTGTCTTGCAATCATTGCACCCCCAAGGTATTTATCCCAGAGACTCCTAGGCCTTCATCCCCACTTTCTATTACGAATACTTAGTCAAAACCATCGAGTCCGAGTTAGTGCTCCACCGAGTCCCCATACTGACTTTGATTCTGGTCCATCAGGCTCTCACTCTGATTCTGAACCCAGTTCTCCTCCACCTCATTCCATCACCATGTCAGGTGCCAATGTAGGTTTTAGTCCTCAAGCTAGTGGTAGCACCTACCCTAACTCTGGAGCTGCTACTAGTGGAACCACTATCGGAACTATTCCAACTACTCCTCTGCAACCTTTTATGGCAGGTTTAAGCCTCCCCGATTTCAGCTAGTTAATTAACGACCCTATACACCATGATCCAGGTTAGCCTATTATGCCAAATAAGCTTCCTTATGACATCCCTAATTTTGAAGGAAACTCTTGAGAGGACCCTACTAATCACGTCCGCTCCTTTCACATGTGGTGTTCATCAAATTCTATCACTGATGACTCCATTTGTCTTCGGTTATTCCAGCATACGATCATTGGAGACGCTACAAAGTGGTATGTGGACCAAGCCTCTGCCTCAAATCTCACTTTCGTGACTCTTGCTAAAATGTTTCTATCCTACTTCTGGCGACCTCTCTGATATGATACCGATACCGAGTTTTTTACTGCATTCCATCAAACTTCTTCCACCTGCCTTTCTGACCATGTCCAAGAATGGTGTAGAAGGAGGAGCTTATGTCAAGCCCCCACATTCAACGACTGTTTCTATATGGATTGGTTTCTCAGAACTCTTTTTCCTTCTATTGATAAAGATGTTGCATCTCACTTTCCTCAGGAAGAGGAAGAAGCTCTCCAAATCACGTTCAAATATGACTTGATCTACACCTAATATGCTTATGTTTATATCATTTTAACAGATCTTCCTATAGCTAGTGGTGCTAACGCACCAGGGGCATCTCACACAACTGACAGTATTTTTGGATATATTTCACATCCTTGTACTTATCATCCCATGGGTTATGGTTTCCCTCAGGGAGGGGACAGCTCCTCTAACACTTATCCACCTCCCTGCAGCATGTTTCTAGGACAAAGCACATTTTCACCATTGCATCGAATGATGCTAGAGCCTATTGTTGCTCAACCTGTTTCCCAAAGTGTTTCTCAACCTAATTTCTATCCTTATCCATATACCAGTGCTCCAGCCCCTATGACATACACACCCTAGCCTCCCATGACTTCTCAACCTCCACCACAACAGCCATCTGCCCCTCAGAGTCAATTGTATGTGCAAAAAAGTGCGACTAATCATCCTAATTCCAAGAAAAAGAGGAAAGGAAACCAAAATCAACCAACACAATGTAATCAAGGGCGTCAAGGTAACCAACTGAATGCACCCCAAGGGAACTAGCCTAACACTAACAACGAGTAAGAGGGTGAGAAACCCAAGAAAAACAAGCCTCTTGGTATGAACAAACCTCCTTTTTATTGTGGTGTACATGGCCATTATACTCACGATTGTCCCATTTTACCATAGATGCGCTAGTTGTTGGAAGCACAAGCAACATCTAGAGGACCACAACCTACTGCGTCAGCTCCTCCAAATACTACCCCAGTTCAATCCGTTGTTTTCACTAATCCTTTCCCTTGGAAATGATATGTGGTCTCCCAACCCCCTTAAGTTCAGGCCGCCCCTCAATATTTCCAATATGGTACCCATAAATACCAGATTCTCATGATGAATTATGAAGAGGTTAATACCACTGATGTCAACCTTAAAACTCGTTCATGCCAATATGGCAAGCCAGCTATTTTTTCTACAATTGACTCCCAAACCAGAGTTTCCACAAATTCCAGTTTGACACCGAATTCTCCTTTACATATCCCTCAGTCATGGGCAGATGTTATTCCCAAGATCCCCAAAGGGCCATTACGTCGAACTTCTGGTTCTGCCAAAGACGCCCACACTTAGAGCATAGTAGATGACTTGGCACAATCTCTCGCTGCCATGTCAATGCTGGAAGTCCTCTAGCTGTGCCCTTCACAACGTAAAGCTCAATTATCTTCTGTAGGCACTATGGATCCTTTAGATCATAATTTTATCATCTTTGATGTTGAAAAGTTAGAACATCCCCCCTTACCTTCATCTGTCGCCTTCCAAAAACCTATCAATATTCATAATGCTCTTGTCTCGTGTTGTATCATTGACGAGGGTGTATCCACCTGCGTGATGTCCACCTCTATTTGGAATAAACTCAGATCTCCCAACTTAGCCCCATCCACCATCAACTTGCATGATTGGGATGGTCACCCTCGTCAACCCCTTTGCATGTACTGGAATTGTCCTGTCACTCTTACGAGAAATATTGTTTGTATTGACATTGAAGTCATTGATGCCCCCTTGGATTACAATATCCTCTTGGGTCGTAGCTATACCTATACGATGTCTGTCGCATATTTGGTCCACCATAATATGTGATTTCCTCACAATGGAAATATCGTTACTATTGATCAGTTGACATATTATGAACCGAAGTCTCAGACCCCCCCCCCGAGTCTAACATATATTCAGTGGCCGATAAGAAATTAGTCGTGGCTCTTACTAGTGTTTCACCTGGATTTTTTAAAGATTATACCTTGCTTAGTGTATTCCCTAGTGTCCCCCCTCTTATTGTTGAAGCCAACTCATCGAATGTTTGCATGATTCAATCATCTCGAACTAAGCACAAGTGGTCTGGTTCAACCAGCCAGTAGCTTGCACCTTTGCAACCTATTGGTGGTCACTCGACGGAGCCTTCTGGACCTTATTTTCAAGTACCTTCTCCCTCTGCTAGTGTCTCTTCCACTCCATTTCAACTAGGAATGGCTCCCCCTAGACTTAACCAATTGGGAGCCATTGCACTAAGAGATTACCGTACCAGTCATATATCGTTTCTCGCTCCCCCTTTAGAGTATTTTCGGTGCATGTTATGGTGATGTTGAGCCTTTCAAATTTCACCCTGGGGATCCTCGTGTGGTACATTGATCTCCCAGTTGAAACCCCACCTCGTCAGCTTAAACCTTCTACCGCTTTTACCCTGGTCCAACCAGTCGCTATGACCCCTCCCTTTTCTTTAGTGTGTCAGCCACCTCAATAGGAATCTACCATTGCTACAAAATATTCTGCAGAGGGGGGGAAACCTAGAAAGAAGTAACCTCAGGATAAGGTTGCCCAAAAAACTCTTGCTCCCCCTAAGCCTCCGAAGAGGTCATGTCCATGTGCTTTGTGTGATGTTGTTGGAAATTTTACCTAGAATTGTCTTGAGCTTCCTCGTCTCAAACATGTGGTGAATGAGGAATTTCCTAAATCTGATATCTTGGAGTTCCATGTTACCTTACCCAATTCAGCTAAGAAACTGAAATCGTTGTGCACGAATCACCCTTGTGCTTTGTGTGATCTTTATGGCCACTATTCTCCCCTCTGTTCCCATATTAATGATTTTTGCGACACCCTTGAGGTTTTCCATTGAATCAAGGCTGAACATAGTGGATCCTCTACTCCTCTGCTCATGCTTTTGGATCATATCGACTCGAAGGACATTTATACACTTATTGTGATAGCTCCCCCCCCGATGTCAAGAGGACGAAAGCTTCGACCATTGTCATATATTTGTCATCATCGATGAGATCCTTGGCGGAAAACCCCTCAGGGACATTTCCTTTTGTTTCGACTAAACCTCCTTCAGTGATCAGCTTGGGCTCAACATCGGTAGTTGTTTCATCTAGTAGCTCTTTCTCTACCCTCTGTAGTGATGTGTATGTGAACCATATCTCTCATGATGATGCACCAGGTAGCCCCACCGTGTCATGTTGTCTTTCTTCTACCAGTCCCCCTATATTTCATTCCGATGAAGACATTATGGAAGCAATAACCACACATAAATTTCCTTGGGATGTTATGCACCACCATGCGTACATCCTTCCGCAATAGTCCCATGACCAATATGTTGTGGATTCTAAAGAATTCATCTTTGATGAAGTTGATTGGTTTAGAAATAACATTCCTGCACCTGATGCTTTCGAAGGAAATATGGCCAAGATCTCTCCTACCATTAATATTAATATTTCTGATAAATGATAGATAGAAGAAAACATTTCCTTGGGGGCACATTGCACCCCGGAAGAAATTGAGGCTTACAATAAGTTATTCGAGGACTTCCGTGATTTTTTGGCCTAGTCCTATTCAAAGATGACCAGACTTGATCCCACCATTGTAGAACACCATATTGATACATGGCCCGATTGCATTCTTGTCCGTCAAAAGTTGAGACCCATTAATCCTTCGAGACAAGAGGCCACCAAAGCCGAAATCGATAAGCTCAAGTAGGATGGCCTTACCTATCCCATTTTCAAGAAAACAAGCACCATCTATGTCTATCTAGAATTTCATGACATAAACAAAGCTTGTCCCATAGACAACTTCCCCACATCATTTATCTTTAGTAGGTGTGTGGGGCGTAGAAATTTTACCCATAGCATCCCCCATCATGATGCGTGTTTTATTTTTGCCATACATTCAGGTTTCTTGCATTTTTCATCATCATCTCATTTTTTGTCTTGTGACACCTTTTAGACGGATCCATCATCCACATCGTATATCGACTATGACGGCGGTGTAAGTCACTACTCACAGAATATAGCCTCAGCATCCAGGGCCATTTTTACCCCCATGCATATGTTACTCCTCTCCAACAGCGTATGCATAGGATTTGCCACCAATAATCAGGCCAAATATGATGGAGTGATAGGTTTGTTATTCGATTCCCTTGAACATAGAATCCTTCATCTTCATGTTTGTTTAGATTCCCTGTTGCTTTTCATGCAATTGAATGGCATGTATCGTGTGAATAACTATGTCATTTTTAGAAGATATTTAAGAGTGAAGTTCTTAGTACGTGAATTTGGAACCATTACATTGAGTCACGTATGTAGAGCCCATAATCATTATGTAGATAGCATTGAAAATAATATTATAGATTGGCACTTATCAAATGCATTTAACACAAGACAATAATCATAAACAAATGCTGAGCCATTTACTCATCATATATAAAAATATACATATCCATAATATGTGTCGACAAAATAATAAATATTTTGGAGTCCTCTACTCAAATACATCAAACATTTCCATAACATGTTACGAAATAAAATCTCGGGGCACCTCATGCCCCTACATCTAATAACTATCTAGAGGATCCCAAGCCAATGACTCGGCTCCTACAGCTCGCAGATCCCGCATACCCTTCCCGGCCATCACCATGCGCTGCATGACCCCTTGCCACTCCGAGGGTACGTTGATACGTGCCTCAATGTAGCAATCATCTAGATCATGCCAACCAAACTCTGATACCCTGGACATCAACAATTTTCATCTGCGACAGACATCCTCCAGTAGTGCCTCTCAATCTTCTCTATCAGCTCCTCTAGATGTGCTAGAATCTAAAGCCCTTGGCACTGCGAGTCGTCCGATATACTTGGATGGTTCCACCGGTGCTATATCTGCATAAAAAAAAGTCACAAATCAGTACCACATACATAATTCTAAAACTTTAAATGCATCATTAAACATAGCAACTTGTCACTTACCATCTGGTCCGCATGGTCGACCGACCGGAAGGGCAAGTCCGAGTCCCCCTGATAGTTCATCCCACTATATGAATAGTCATCTATATATAGCGGCATCTGGTCCCAATGTGTGAAGAACTTGGGTCGGAACACTTGTCCGACTCCCCTGCCTCCTCCTCTCCATAGTAGATGCCCCCAGCAGTGCATCATGGGCTCTCGCGTGCCCCCATCCTAGAACTTCACATGAGTTAGAAGTGTAGGGATCTTCTCGAAGAACAACGAGCATAACACTGTACCCAAAGCACAGTCATGGTTCAATTATCACATGCATAGCAACAATCATCATTTCAACGATGCCATCATCATCTGGACCCACCCATAACACTCTAAACTAGCATTATCTTCCCTCTGGTGATGTGGTGTAATGCCTGGTTTCCTAGGATCTACAGCACTACTGTGGCGAAAACCTGAGTCTCTAGCCTCTCTAGATCTCTGATTGATATAGTCATGTCCTTGAAATGAACATTTGGTCGGCAATGGTGTTCTACAAACTCAGATATATTCCGCCCCCGTGGTAATACTGGCTGGATATTTCCCACCACCCCTAGTGGCGGGAGACCGGTCAGAAAATATATGTCCTGAATATTCAGCTCGATCTAGTGCCCTTGCACAATAAAGACCTCTAAGTTTGGCTCCTAATAACTCACTCTCCTGGATATCAAGGACTCCCCTGCCCTCATCAATGGGTTCTCAACCAACTTGAGAACCCCATATCTCACTAATGCACCTCTAACCACCTAATCCCCCTGGATCTCAGAATGAAGTGCATCCAAATATTTCTCTCTCTAGTTGATCTTTAAATTTTCCATACATGCACAAACCCTACAATTTGTGAGTGAGAGCAAGAACAACTGCATAAAAAACATCAAACCCTAGTTCCCAGAAGAAAATAGGACAAAACCCAACTTTTTGGTAGCTCACACTTTCCAACTCTGTCCCTGCGATATCCTAGTTCTTCCCTCTCAAAACTATGATCCAACTTGTAAAATAGGACCCAGGGAGTGCAAGTTGGCCATGACGAGGGGTAGGTGTTGTTCCTAGGCTTTAGGCACGTAATCTGAAATTATGAACCACTTAAACTGAAGAGTAATGTGATGCCACCTAACTGCAACTAATGGATCTCGATTCCAATTCTCTGTTTGTCCACTATGAATGCCACAAGACTTATGGTCTTCTCCTCCTCTCCACGTTCACCATAGCTCCATTAGTAAATGAACCAAATTGGAGGGAAATCGTGTTATTAAAAGAGAAACCCTATTTTTTTCTTTCGCCAATTGTGAACAAACCGTAGCTCCGTTTTAAGAACCGTAAGCACCATTGGAAAGCATTCACCAAGCTGTAAAATGGGTATCCTTTTGTACTGGTGATTTCATACTTCATCCAGATTTTTTTTTTCCAAGAAGGGTCATTTCATCGATTCTCAAAATCAAATTTCTTTACTTGTGCCACTTGTACTTGGGTCACCACTTAGCCTTCTTATTTTTCAACACGTGTGTCTCTTTTCGTCATGAGTAACCATATCTTTCTCATGTTTTTATGGTCCCCATCGGGCCTATTCTATGTGGAATCATCATCGATTTTCCCTTCATCAGAGCATCTGAGTTGATTCGTCATCGCATTTATGGAGTCTGTCCCAAGTCCCTTTGCCTCCTGTTACAATATTCCATCCATTCACTCGTTGTCCCTATCTCATGTAGCCCTTTTTAGCTTCCAGTCCCACTGTCCCCCATCCCCTCAAGAGTCGATTCAGTCGCTTCCAGGTCATCCATGCTTTATATTCTCTCACAGGGGAAGTCGTCCATTTGCTACTCAGTGTCCCCCATTCCATCATCATCCATGGTGTTAGTCGATCAATCACCCTACTATTATCTCTCATGTCTTAGTTGAGGACTCTCATTGCCTCACCTATGGCGGATCTCCTTCTGTCAACATGAGCACATACATTCCAGAAGATAGGTCTAGAGGGCAGTCTATCTTGCTTCCAACTTCCATTATTGTTTGGTGCCTCAAATCAAGTAAAGGGACTCCTTATTTCCCTTTGACTTGATTGTTTCTCATCCACTCCACTTCAACATGATCGAGATTCATATACTTGATAGTTCAGTGATCTAGTAGACTGATATAGTGGTTCCTCAGTGTGTGTGAGATGTTTCAGACCTCATGAGGGGGTGGCCCATTAGGTAGCCCCCCACATGCCCAGATGACCTCATTTAATGTTACAGCCTCAAATTTAGCTCCACAGATTTGATGGGTTCGGTTCCAGCCGCTTGTAGCACCTATGGCATGCATGTATCACTTAGATGATCCATTCATATTTTCATATCCCTTTCCTATTGATCATGTCTTCTTTGGTTGTTATTATATCTCATGTACTCAGATATTATTATGTTCACTCTTGGCTGTTGTCCTAGTCGCAGTATGTATGTGGGATCCATTATTTTTTTGTCTAGCCCATTTAATGGTAGAATATGGTGTACTTAATAGCTCAATCTCATTTTATTAGGCGCGTGATTATTCTTTGTACTTTTTCATCTCAGTGGGCATTGGTATGCCTCCCGTGCCTCAATGAGAACAGGTACCCAAACATTAAAATATACTTATCTCACTTGTAGGTCTCGCCCCTTCGGGTAATTTTCCTCTCTCGCTTCACTCCGTCTATGTATCTCTCTCTCTCTATGACTCTATTTCAGTGTCTAGTGGTTGTGTTTTTACAACTTACCTCGAAATACGATTAGCTCTTAATTCTCATACATTGGGGGGCAATCTGTTACACCAATTTTCGGTCATCTAACCATTTACAATTAGATGGATCGAAATACAGACCAATTTTACTATAGTAAAATTGCTTTCACTATAAGAAATAATTTAATAAACAATAGTTTATTAAGTTATTTTTTTCTAAACAAGAAACCCCATGAGGAGTAATTAAATAAATCCTTATTTATTTGATTTTCCTCTAGCAATAATTAATTAAACCACTGCTTAAATAATATTCTTGGTCATATCTAACCCAATTAATTAGAAATAATTAGATAAATCATTATTTATCTCATTATTCTCTAGAAATAATTAATTAAATCATTATTTAATTAATATTCCTTGTTAAATTTGACTAAATAATTTAGGAATAATAAAATAAATCATTATTTTTTAAATTATTCCTTGATCCCATCCTTGAAATGATAAATAAAGAATTTTTTTTTTATATTTCTAAATAAAGGGATTTAACCAACTTAAATTCATTTTCCCTCCAACAAAATATAATACAATATTTCAAGTAGTTAAAACTAGATCTCGGTTAAAAAATATTTTATTATGTACCATTATCAAGGATAGCTCAATATATTGTTATACATAGGAGGGGTTTTCATTTATTACTTACCTTTGATTCTTTTATCATGGCCGGACTTTGATCCTCTTATCATTGTCATACTTTGATCACTTTTTATTATTATTTTGCTTCTTGAGCTCCCATAGAGTTCAACACATCTTGGGTTTTCCACATCATTGAGAGAGAGACACTTTGGATCTGATGCATTGACGACAGCCAAGAACCCATCCCTTTGAGGGGGACTGGTAACATCATTCTTTGTTCCCTTACTAGGTGTTCACATAATATAAAATTCTTTATATATCTTGTCTTGTCCGTTGGATATTCGGAGAAACTCTTATTTTATTTCACCATTAGCTACTTTTCTTCCATATATCTAGGTTTATGTTCCATTTGTTTCGGCTATCTATTACACATCTAAGGAAGTTAGAATCAATCTTTGTTGTTAAGGTTGTTTTTCATGTGCACCTAAAGTGATCTCTTTTCGTACACTTACGTTAAGTATTCATTCTAACAAAACCTATTAAGAGATTAGCCAAAAATAAAACTAAAAAAAGTAGTTTTTCTTCACTTTCTTCTAAAATATATACATAAATCTCTTTTTAAATTTAAATTATTTTGATTGGTTTACATATTATGACATGGAAATTCCATAAAAATTTCATGGGTACTTTTAGGACTAAATTTCCTCTAATGTTCCTTTGTGGTGTCTAGTCTGTAGAGAAATATGGAGTTTATGACTCTTTGGAAATGGTTTTGGTTCTAGTTTGATTTATTTTGTTGTCCTCTTGAGTTCTTATGAGACGTATGTAAATTGTTTTGTATCTTGTCATCTTGAGGAGTTTCTTCAGTGCTCAATATCCCTATTGCTAGCGTATGGAATACTAGGTTCTTTATGAATATGAGACTGATAGATATGTACTTTTTCTAAATTAATGGATTTCAAGTGTAACTACAGTTTACAAAAGGAAAAAACTATAATATTTATTTAAGAACATTATTTATCAACGTATGTACTATTTTTAACTGAAATCAATAAAATTTAATTGATAATTATCATGTAAATTACAATGTCTTTATTAATTTTTACCGTGACATTCATGGGGAAGCTTATTTATCAATGTTAATATGATTTTTAAGTGACATCAATGATATGAATGAAGCTTAAGTGACAATTATTATGTAAATTACATTGTTATTATTAATTTTTTCCACTTATAATTTATCTATAAACCAGAGATTTACAAGCCATTCAATTCACCAACATAAACATTTTGCAAAGTTAAATTTATATTCACTAATGTTACACATCTGCAGATATCATCTCTACAATGGCTACAAGGACTTCATTGTTAGTTTAGTATTGAATGCCACTACTTTATACAATTAAGATATGGCTTTATCTTTAGTGTGGCTGGGAGATATCAACCTAACAACACATAAATAATTAAGAAAATGAAAATGAAAATTCTACCAACATAGTTTTTGGTGTAATTTATTTAGAAATTAATATTTAGGTGAATTGAATCTAATGATTAAGTTGACATATTTTCCAGCTTTTATAATGCTATGGTTATAAGCCAATCACTTTACATACACCACATTTTTTATAGTTGAATTCACAAAAATTAAAATATCTATGGAAATGAAAGAATCTAACATTTAACATACCAATAATTTATTCTAGGTAAAAGTAGTATATTTTTACCATTTTATATTTATATTTGACATATATAAGAAAAATATAAATGTCCTCAATCATGATGTTGATTCCTGGCTAAATTATTGGAGAATAGAGGACTTTGTCATTATATATAATATTGATACCATTAAAACATTATCATATATCAAGTTAAGGAGAAACTCTGGTGCAATAAGGAGTCATGAGATAGGAAAATAGCAAGATATTATAAAGAGGATAATAATTCTATTCTAGAAAATCAAAGGCATCTTTCTTATAGTTTGTTTTAAAAAAAGTCAATATTGGTGAACTAAGAATAAACACTCATGAGCTACATAATAAAACATGGTATTTGAGAACTCCTATAATACATGAGATGAAAAAATTTGTCTATCTTTAAGAAACTAAAGTGGAAAATAAAATTCAAAATTCAAAAAATAAATATATTTCAAATATTAAAAATTTACAAAAAGAATAGAAAACAAATAAAAATTATTCTTTATATATTTACATAACCATATAAATTTTTAAGAAATAAATATTATATATTTTAATTTTTTTTTTTTTTTTATGATATTTAAATTATTTTTACCAATATTTTTAATCGATTTTTAAATTGTCAATCCTAATAATAACCTTAGCCTCTTCCATGTAAATATGATGGTTAGGCTTTTTTGCATGCTCAGTTGAGTTAGAAGAGCAAGATCTTTATACTTAATGTCAGCATAATCACAAATCTTTTGAAAATAATATTTAAAAAATATAATGTTTTTAATTTTAACAATAGTGAGCTAGATATTTATGATTATTTGGAAAATCTAATATTTTTAATTTTAACAATAGTGGTATAATTATATAAAATTTTAAATGGATTAAAAACTTTAAATAGTAAATTTTTATTTTTCAATTTTATCTTTTTAGTGGGAATACTGCATTCTCACGTCTCACACGTTATGGTGATAGAGTTATCCGTGGTTAGGGTACACAATTATGTGAGGAAACTCCCACATGTCCCACATTTAGGCCACGCGTATTCTCAAGAGCTTTGTCGTCTATAGGGATGTTTTTAAGATATTTTTGAGTCCTTCCACCATTCATTGAATCTGTATAGTCTGTTATTATATAGTTTTCTAGAATGGCTCTGCTGGATATACAACAGTGGCCGGCTTTTCGACTCTGCAAATGTATGGCTGTGGACTCTCAGAGCAGGTGAAGACAACAATACCAGAATTAAATTATGCGACCTCATACTTTCCATCTAAAGGGAGATTCTTCGCTAGAGAAAGTGAGAATGGGAATTTTCAAAACAATTTTTGATAATGTCAGTTTCATGAATGATTATTTCACATACAGAAGATCCATCTGGTATCTGAGTCTATTGAACCATATGTTATATAGAGAAGATGTTCATTTGAATAAGAGGACTGGAGAGAGCATAAACTTTGGAGACATAAGTTCGAACAAACAAGAAACAAGAAGGTGCTGGACCCGCAGGAGAAAATTAAGTTATCCAGATATTGGTTCGAAAGGACCAGCCATTTCCGAGATCTTTCAATGATGTCGGAACCATACTTAGGACAAACAATTCAAATTAATGGCATTGAATTTTGCTGGTTGATGATGGTTCCAGTAATCTCACCTAAGCTAAGCTAGTATTGTTGTTTTAGAAAAAAGATTGCCAGACAGGTTATCAGCACGCACTCTATACAAATATTCACATTTGGAATATTTCAAGAACTAAGACATTGGGTACTAGTCACTCACTGTGTGTTAACTACTACAGAAATATGCAAAATATTAGGGAATTTTTCGCTAAAATGTTATGGAAAAGCTTGAATTTAAATGGCGATGATACTAATACATGTACAACTTTAAATAATGGCTATTTCCCTATAATATATGGTCTTGTACAACATTTTTACCATTCGTCAAATCGTACTTTTATGTTCTTTAAAATTACTAGGGTATTTGATATATTCGTTGGTCATTCGAAATTTATTTAATATTATATGCCATAAATTATTCAGATGAATGGGGCCAAAGGCAGTACGATATATTGGCATATAAGTGGATCATTCATATGTGATTTGATAATATATTCAGATGGATATGTACATCTTTGATGGATATATATTCACGTGGATTTGTTTTTGTTATTGCCAACCAGGATATGGCTTTCATATAATTCTTTGAGGTTTTGATTGTAATGAGACTCTGATATCTCACGGACTTTTCATGAAACTCAGTCTCAACACCACTCTAATCTCAGTGACATCAAACTCAAGAGCGATTTACTAATCTAAATATAAATATTAGTAATAAAACACAAAAACATAACACCTTTTTCATTATTATGTGTGATGTGAAGCATTTAAACCCTTCCGAAAGATCCCACGTCAGGCTTTATATAAAATGATATTTCCAAACTGCATTACAAATACCATAGTGATTAGGTTTTCCCGAGATTGAACCATTTTTAAGTCTTCAAATAATTATTATTATTATAAATTAATTAAATATGACATATTTCAAGAGACTTCACGAACAATTTTTTTTTTTACAAATTAGAAAAAAATTATATCTATATATATTTATATATATTATTATTATTATAATACATCTATATATATATATTATTTTTGAAATGAAATTGTTTTTAGAAAAATGAAAAGGGTTGCCTGTTAGGCTAATGTATTTTTAATTGTAATCTTAATAAGTATATAGTCAATATTTAATTACAATTTTCACTAGAAGGAATTGTTTACCAATGTATGTATTATTTTTAAGTGATATCAATAAAGTTTAATTGGAAATCATCATGTAAATTACAAATTTTTCATTAATTTCAATTATAATATTTAACGCTGGAGAAGAGAGAGTCTTATTGGAAGACGTACAAAATGGTTAACAAATGTCACAACTTTGAGGAGGCATGCTTGTCGCAAGCTGGTGGACTTGGGATTTCTCAATGCGAGCTTAGTTAATTTAAATGCATGGTTATAGAATTTGGGTGGCTAAGGTACCTGATGTGGGAGAACGAAGGTGAGGAGTTATCCCTGAACTCCTTCCCTCTAGATTCATTTCTGGTTGCTATGTGTTTTTTCTCCTTTGTAGGATGTAGCTTTATTTTGGTTTCAGTACACACCTTTGGTAGCGAGTTTGGAGGTATATAATTTCCCTTTCCTTAGGATGCATATGTATTACTTTGTTGTAGTTATTTGGCTATGTGAAGTGGAGTTTATATTCGACAATTTTGGTTTCTCCTTTTCTTTTAATTTGTATTTCATCTTGCTAGTGTTGCTGAGTAATTTAAGCATTGGTTCTATCCTTGCACTCTATCTGAGTGTTGGGTTTTCTATTGTCCTATGTATGTGTAACTCTCTCTACATAGTATGGTCTTGGGTATCTTATTGTTTTATGTTATTGTGTTGTGGAGAATTTAAAAATTTGTTGGGATTTACTCCTCTAGTGGTCCAAGATCTTTTCTTTGGTGATGTTAACAAAATTGCATAAAAGAGCATGTAAAACCATATATGCAAACAATTAAAGATGAAACAACTTAAAAAGAGACCATAAAGACAATGCCCCCAATGTTTGATAACAAAATTTGTCTAATGTTGACTATCTCTGGGCCTAGCTCCAATGGGGGAGAGGCCTATTCATTCATCTCAGCAAGAGAAAATACAAGTACATGGAAAATTATATCATTATAACTCATTTTCTTACAATGACCTGAAAATGGGCTCCTTAAATACCAAATTTGACTGCATCAGTGAAATCCTTGTGAAATTTTGAGTAAAATAAGTATAAACTTATCTATATTCCACCACTATCAACTTTGAACTCCCTCAAGAATCTTAAATATTCCATAGTCGATTCTATATGGGAATATTATGAGGAATATACCTAGGAATATTCATTCTCGGAATGCACATATGAGTAAGGTTTTGCAAGACAAGTTCTAGCCATGCACATGATTCTACTCGCTTTCAGTTTCTCCTCTTCTCAGCCCTCCCATCGGTTTCCCCTCGTCGAATGAAACCGATGGTGTTAAAATACCAATCATTAAACATGTATTACAAGGTCCCCTCCAATTGCTAGGCTCGCTAGTGCATTGAATATTGTGTGTTAGTTGACCAATGGATAAGGGCTTTACACCCATTGGACCCTTATTTTTACCATGAAGCTCTATGCTTTATAATAAATGTTTATAACAAACTGTTATATACATATGGTGTAAAACTGTTATTTAAAATACATAGCTCGATTGAATAAAACCATAATCCGAAATTTGACTTTCCATGGGTCGATTAGGGCCCTACTAGCCGCTAGTTGAGTTTCATGTGGCACCATATGATTGGGCCATGTGACCCCACGCTCTTGGGCCACCCAACTGCCTCCAAATTTAGTGAACGCCACCAAATTTGGATGTTCCACAAACTTTAATCACAGATAAACCTTCCACCAATTTTAGTGGAACTGCTACCAAATTTAAGCTACTAGTTTGGTTAGACTGCCAATTTGGTGAATCCTAAAATTTATCTGGCACGAAATAAATTTTTTTTTTTCGACATGTTTGAATAGAACTTTGACTGAGAATAACTTTCACATACGAACTTGGATTGAGGCATCATTTGCGCTATTAGATTCTTTGCAATGATACCTTCAATTTGGACCTAGTTTTGCTGAGATTCAAATATTTTGCTTTTTGGGCCCTTAGGGATCATCTTGGTTCATCTAGTGTGGAAATTAATCGATGACCTATTGATATTTAGGTCCGAGTTTCAAGCACTTATGTATCATTCTTCTTCTTTCTTTGTTCGTAGAGGGTTTCTTAGTGATTTCTTCATTTGTTACTTTGTCACTATACTAATTCCTCCTCGCCAAAAAATGATGAGTCCGAGGGGTGGTTTAGGTAATGTTGGGCATAAACGTATTTTTCCTTTTCATTATGATTCAGTTGGGACTTTTTTTGTTGTGGTTCCCATAGAAGTGAGGAAGGAAATTCTCTTGTTAGAGTCTAAAGAGACTAATGAACCTCTATATCACTCATATTCAGATGTTCTTGGACATGATATGAATAGAGTTCCTCATCCTCGTAGATTCTGGAAAATGAGACTTCATTTCTTGAATTCCTTGGCTCTTCACCAACACATGGATACTTTGTTGCGTTTAATTTTGAAGGGTAGGCAAGTTGTGGACTATAATGTGTTTCTTCACTTGAAGATACCAAATGTATGCTTAGGAGTGAAATGTTTTGTTTAGATCATGTGGATTCTCTATTGGACAGGGTGAAAATCTTGTTGGTGTTGTATTTATCTTCAGGTGACCTCACTAATCTGCCTGGTGATCTCAAAGACCCGATGACGGACAATGCCCAAGATTTAACTATAATTTCCTCTGAGTAGGACTAGCATATGATCGTTTTTTGTTTTTTTCTTCTACTTTGGTAATCCTTCTCTAGGTATGGTTTCAAATAATTTTGGATCATAAGCTCAATGTGAAGGTTACTATTGCGTGTATAGGATTTCACTCTCATGGAGAAATTGGGTTTGTTATTCTATAAATTTATAGTTTATTCAATGTTATCCCTTTTTGTGCAATTATGGCTTTGGGGGACGCAAGATGGTCCTGAAGTCTCTGTGGACTTTATGTATTATTGAGACACAATTTATTTTCAATATGCTATTTGTTCATGGCTTCATAGATTGTCATATAAAGTGGATGATGTTTTACGCCCAAAATTAGCGATTTCTCTCATATCATTCCTTTAATTTTCCTTCTCAATATAGGTAATGGTATTGGTCTCTTTTTTTCCATGGATGGTAACTTGAAATGATCACGACATTCCAATTACGGTGCTAATGGTAAGTGGGTCTTTGACTTGCAATTGTTATGAGAAGTATTTCCTATGTGTTTTCTCGTCTGGCTTTGAATGCACCTATGGCTACTTGTGCATTCCTGTTTCACATTATAGGAAATGTGAACCTAAAAGTGGCTTTCCTAAGGAATAATAATAAAATAAGAGTTATAAATTTTGGAGGGAAAAGAAGAAAACTACCTTTTTTAATTGTACTTTTGGCTTATTTCCTTATAGGTTTTCTCAAGTTTCATGTGTATACACTCATTGGATGTAGAATTAAACTCCACATCCAATGAGTATCCATTATCCATACTTTTGAGAATACCTACATGATAAAAATTGAAGATACATTAAAAAAGTGTGTTCAACATACTTTTTTAATGTATCTTGATTTTTTATAAATATGAGTCTTCTGTAAAGTAAGCATAATGGGTACTTGTTAGATGTGGAATTTCATTCGGCATCCAATAAGCATCCAATAAGCATCCACATTTGAAACTTGAGTAAACATATAAAGAGATAAGCAAAAAATATAAATAAAAAGTACTTTTCTTCTTTTTCCTCTAAAATATTTACATAAATCTCTTTTTAAATTTAAAGGATTTTGATTGGTTTACATATTATGACATGGACATTCCATGAAAAATTCATGGGCACTTTTAGGATGAAGTTTCCTCTAATGCTCCTTTGTGGCGTTTGGTCGATAGAGAAATATAAAGCTTATGACACTTTGCAAATGGTTTTAGTTCTAGTTTGATTTAGTTTGTTGTCCTCCTCAGTTCTTATGAGATGTATCTATTTTTTTTGTATGTGGAGGAGGTGCTTTAGTGCTCAGTATCACTATTGCTAATGTATGGAATGTCATATTCTTTGTGAATATGAGACTGATAGATATGTAATGTCTCTATATTAATGAATTTCAAGCGTACACATTATTTTTGAGTGACATCAATAAACTTTAATTGATAATTACCATGTAAATTACAATGTCGTTGTTAATTTCCACTACAACGTTCACTCGAAAGCATTATTTATCAATGTTTATATTATTTTTAAGTGATATCAATGATATGAATGAAGTTTAAGTGATAACTATTATGTAAATTACATTGTTATTTTTAAATTTTTCTATTTATAATTTATCTCTAAAGTAGAGATTCACAAGGCATTCTCTTGACCAACATAAATACTTTGCAAAATTAACTTTATATTCATTAATGTTAAACATTGGTAGATATCATATGCAGAATGGCTACAAGGCCTTTATTGTTGTTTTAGTATTACTACTACTCTTTACAATTAAGATATGCATTTATACTTAGTGTGACTTGCAAACATCATCCCAACAACACACAAATAACTAAGATAATAAAAATGAAAATTCTACCAACATTATTTTTGGTGTAATTTATTTAGAAATTAATATTTAGGTGAATTGAATCTATCAAAATGATTATGTTGGACATTTTTTCTAGCTTCTATAGTGTTATGGTTCTAGGTCTATTACTTTACATACACCACATATTGTAAAGTTGATTCACACAAATTAAAACGTCTATAGAAATGAAATAATATCACATTTAACATACCAATAAATCATGGTAGGTAAAAGTAGTATATTTTTACTATTTTCTATTTATATTTGACATGTATAAGAAAAGTACAAACGTCCTCAACCATGATGTTGATTCTTGGCAACTATTGGAGAATAGAGGAAGATGGCATTATATAGAATATTGATACCATTAAAACACTATCAAATATAAAGTTAAGGAGGAATTGTGGTGCAATAAGTAGACATAAGATAAGAAAATAACAAGATAATATAAAGAGGAAATTAATTTTATTCTAGAATGCCAAAAGCATCTTTCTTATAATTAGTATAAGAAAAGAAAAAAGTAAACATTGGTGAACTAAGAATAAACACTCATAAGCTCCATAATAAAACATGGTATTTGACAACTCTTATAATACAATAAAATGAAAAAATTAGTCATCATTGTAAAACTAAAATAGAAAATAGAATATAATTTTTTTGAAAAATAAATAAATATCAACATTGGAAAAATAAAAACAAACCAACAAAAAAAAATATGCTTTATATTTATAAAAGCTCTCTATAATTAACCACATAAAAGTTTACCAAATAAATATAATTTATTTTTAAAATTTAATTTTGTTATTTTTTAATGATATTTAAATTATTTTTACCAATATTTTTAATTAATTTTTACTTAATAAATTGTTATTTTTCATTTAAACTTATCACTAACATATTATAAAAAACTATTTTAATTTATATATATATATATGGGGTAAAAGTTAAAAATTCAAAACTTCTAATTCTTAAATGTTTTTACTGTGGTATTCACTCTCTTTATTTTTCATTCAGAAAGTGGAAGAAAATAACTTTCTCATGAATAATGCATTCTACATAATCACTTTATAACATTTAATAAGTAATCATCTTGATAATAAGAAAAATTTATTTGGAAAATTTAATGTATTTAAATGGTACTTTTCAAGTTTGATTAGTGGTTTGAGGCGATCCAAGGCATCTAATCCATTAAAGTCATGGACCACGCCAATTCTAACCCTAAGTTGACTCTATTTTTTAGCAATATTTTAGCATGTCTCCTCCCTCTGTAGTTTTATTTTCAAATGACTTTATAATATTAGATTTTAATATAAAAGTAAATAGATGTAGAAATGGTATCTCCAATTTTGACTAGTGGCTTGAGCATCTAGGGCACACCAGCCTTAAGATGACTAGATTTTGACTTGATTTTTAGCATTTTTTTAGTATGTATTTTCCCCTAGCACAAAGTGCAACCACCCCTAATAAGGTTTGATCTTCGGTAGCCTTGCTAATCAAACCCATCCTCAACCGCCTTGCTAACCAAACCCATCCTCAAGTGATTCTGCTAGTAAGACTTGATTTCATTCAATCATTATAAATCATAAATATTGATTAATTTAGATATATAAAATTTTAAATAGATCAAAAAATTGTAAATAATAATTTTTTATTATTTAATATTAAATTAACTTATTTATAATTTTATTTATTTTAATAAAAGCAAAAAAAATATACCTAGTTTCATTGAGTCTACGAAAAGAGAAACTAGCCTAATGGTGAAACAATAATATTATATATAAGTTACAAAGTTGACGCTGGATATCACGTGTTTGCATATATCATAAAAAACAAGAAAGGAATTCACACAAGCACAATGAAATGAATTTGCCACAAGACACTTACCCAAGACAGTTTCCCCAAGATCCACGGCTCAAAAAGAGGAACCTTTCGAGCAAAGCACATAGCCATGAATATGAGCCATACTTTTCCTATAAACATTCCAACGATGATCCACATATCTATGCAATCCAATACTCAATATTAAATCTATGATATAATTACTAAGTGAATAAATTGAAATATTAAATAAAACATTACAATATTTCTATTTCTATCCTATTGGATTGAATAGCATTTCTGAAGGCAATAATAATAATTCAAAATATAGTTAGAATGTGGATTGAATAACATCTTTTATTGCAATAATAATAAATCAAAATATAGTTAGAATGTGGATTGAATAACATCTTTTATTGCAATAATAATAAATCAAAATATAGTTAGAATCTAGTTAGATTTTATGAATTTTTTATTGCTTTGTTTGTGTGTGGAATTCAATGGAACAACTTTTCATGAAATTTTGATTTTAGACTTTAATTGTGAAAATTTCACAATACTCTGCAAATTCTAAATGAAAATATGTAAAAAAAAAATTCTAAAACATATAATTTTTTTTTTTTTTTTAAATGTCATAAATTAAATATTTTTATATTTAATAAATTAATGTCTATAAAAATTAATTAATAATGCTAAACTAATTAATGTAAGTCTAAAGTATACTTAAAACAACCATTTTTTTTTCAATTTTATGTTTTTAGTGGGAATACTCCATTCTCACGTCTCACAGCTTATGATGATAGAGTTAGCCGTTGTTAGGGCACACAATTATGTGAGGAAAGTCCCATATTTCTCACATTAAGGCCACGCGTATTCTCAAGAGCTCCGTCGTCTAAAGGGATGCTTTAAGATATTTTCGAATCCTTCCACCATTCATTGAATCTGTATCGTCTGTTATTATACAACAGTGACCATATACAACAAATTTATGTATGTTACATAGAGAAGATGCCCATTTGAATAAGAGGACTGTAGAGAGCATCAACTTTAAAGACATCCCAATTGATAAGTTCGAACAAACAAGAAACAAGAGGGTGCGAGACCCGCAGGAGATACCAGTTATCCAGATATTGGTTCGAAAGGACCAGGCATTTCCGAGATCTTGCAATCATGTGAGAACTAACTTAGGACAAACAAATCAAATTAATGGCGTTGAATTTTGCTGGTTGATGATGGTTCCAGTAATCTTACGTAAGCTAAGCTAGTATTGTTGTTTTAGAAAAAAAAAAATAGTCAGACAGGTTATCAGCACGCACTCTATACAAATATTTACATTTGGAATATTTCAAGAACTAAGACATTGGAATATTTCGTTTCATTCCAAATTTATTTAATATTATTTGCCATAAATTATTAAGATGAATGGGCCAAATCAAGTACACGATATATTGGCATATAAGTGGATCATTCATATGTCATTTGATAATATATTCACATAGATATGTACATCTTTGATGGATATATATATTCACGTGGATTTGTTTTTGTTATTGCCAACCAGGATATGGCTTTCATATAATTCTTTTAGGTTATGATATCTCACGGACTTTTCTTGAAACTCAGTCTCAATACCATCAAACTCTACTCTCATTGCCACCAAACTCAAGAGCCATTAACTAATCTAAATATTAGAAATAAAACACAAAAAAGATAACACCTTTTTCATTAGTATGTGTGATGTCAAGCATGTTAATGCCTTTGGAAAGATCCCGTGTCACGCTTTATGTAAAATGATATTGCCAACTGCATTACAACTACCATAGTGATTAGGTTTTCACGAGATTGAACCATTCTTAAGTCTTGAAATAAAATTGAACTTGAATAGAGACATTACAATATTCACTAGTGGTAATTAATCCCATTTGACTACAACAAAGGAAAACTAGGATTATGTTGCATAAGATGTTGCCTGTTAATTCTCACAAAAGACTATCTCTAATGTTAATAATATTATAAAACAATTAAATATAAAATATATTTTTAATATTATTATTATTATAACATAATTAAATATAAAATATTTCAATATACCCATGGAATAACTATTTTTTTACAAATTAGAAAAAAATATTATATAGGAAAAACTAAGAATATATATAGATTAAATGTATAAATAATAATCATTATAACACGTCATTTATGGACTTACTTTTAGAAAAATGAAAGGGTTTCTTTTTATGCTATGTTTTGACAACTTAAAATATGGAGCAATGTATTTTTAATTGCAACCTTAATAAGTATATACTCAATTTTTAATGCAATGTATTTTTTTTTATGAAGCAATGTATTGTTTATCAATGTATGTATTATTTTTAAGTGATATCAATGAATTTTAATTGGTAATTATCATGTAAATTACAATGTTTTCATTAATTTCAACTTTAGTATTTAAGGTGAAAGAAGAGGGAGTCTTATTGGAAGATGTGCAAAATGGTTAACAATGTCACAACTTTGAGGAGGCATCGTGGTCACATGATAATGGACTTGGGATTTCTCAATGTGAGTCTAGTCGATTGAACTGCATGGTTATGGCATCGCGGTAGCCAAGGCACCTAAAGTATGGGAACAAAGGTGAGGATTTATCCTTGAACTCCTTCCTCTAGATTCATATGTGGCTGCTATGTTTTGTTTCTTGTTTGTCGGATGTAGAGTCTTGGACTTTATTTGGGCTTGAGTATAGGCCTTTGGTAGTGAGTTTGGAGATACATAATTTCCCTTCTGTTAGTTGTTTATCTTTTCTCTTGTGGGAGCTTAATCACTTTACGTGGATTATAGTTTCGTCCATTAGGGTGTGTTTTTTCAAGGTTGTTTCCTTTGGATGCATATGTATTAATCTGTTGTAGTTATTCGGCTATGTCAAATGGAGTTTATATTCGGCAATCTCGGTTTCTCCTTTTCTTTTAATCTGTATTTCGTCTTTCTAGTGTAACTATTGAGTAATTTGAGCATTTTTTCTACCCTCGAACTCTGGCAGAGTGTTGGGTTTTCTCTTTCCCTATGTATGCCTAACTCTCTCCACATAGTATGGTCTTGGGGAATTTATTGTGTTATGTCTCTATGTTGTGAAGAATTTAATAATCTATTGGGATTTAGTCCTCTAGTGATCCACGAACTTTTCTTCGTTGATGTTAATAGAATTGCATAAAAGAGCATGTAAAACCATATATGCAAACACTTAAATATGAAGCAACATAGAAGGAGACCATAAAGACAATGCATGAAATGTTTGATAACATAATTCATCTAATGTGGACTATGTCTCTGGCCCTAGCTTCATTGGTGGATAGGCCTCTTCATTCATCTCAACAAAAAGTAAAACAATTACATCAAAAACTATATCATTATACCTCATTTTCTGAAAACAACTTGAAAATGGACTGCTCAAATCCAAAATTTGACTGCATCAGTGAAACCCTTGTGAAATTCTGAGTAAAATGAGTTTAAACTGAGCTATATTACTCCACCGTCAACTTTGGACTCCCTAGATAATCTTCAAGATTCCAAAGTGATTCTATATGGGAATGTTATGGAGAATATTCCAAGGAATATATCTAGGAATATTTATTCTCAAAATACACACATGAGTAAGGTACCACAGGAAAAGTTCCAACATTGCTCATGGTTCTGCACACTCTCAGTTCCTCCTCCTATCAGCCTTATGATCGATCGCCCCTCATTGAATGAAACAAATGGTGTTTAAATACCAATCTTTTGGTAGATATTACAACGTCCCTGCCAACTAGTGGGTTGGATGGTGCATTGAATATAGTCTGTTGGTCAACTAATGGATGAGGGATTCACACCGAGTGGACCCTTATTTTCATATATCAAAAAAATAAAACCATCAGGTCGTATGTTTTATAATAAATGTTAATAACAAACCGTTATATATATGTTGTAAAACTATTTTTAAAATAAGATGTTAGATTGAATGGAACTGTAAACCAAAATTTGACTTGACATGGGTTGATTGGTGCACAACTAGCTACTATTTGGGTGCCACATAGCACCATATGATTGGGCCATGTTGGCTCGAGGGGTCCTGACCCAGGTTCGGAGTGCAAGGTTTTCCAACAAACCCCTATACTACTGGCCCTTTCAGCAATGACCTACTTGCACAGGTCAAAGTCTCACCCGAAGTAGTATGGGTGGGTGCTCGAACAAGGTTTCCGCACCCTAAGAAAGGATAAGTAAGGCAAGCAGAGCTTTGTTTGGCCCAGTGATACCCGGATCACCTTGTTCTACACAGGGCCAAGTAGGTCTCTATTCACATCCATGTGTGCTAGATCTATAATTATATGCTTTTATGACAGTAGCATAGCATTGCATGAATGGAGCAGAACAGATCTAGATACAGAAAATACGCTTACACAAATCTTCGTAGCTTAAATACAGAAAATGCACAATGCAGTAACTATCAATGATTCACACAAAGATTACTCACACATTCAGTTCTTAACCAACCTTTCTTATTCATCAATTCCTCAATTCCATGCATCAACCTTTCTTATTCATCAAGACAAGAATTCTTGTTGTCCTCTAGCAACTTCTTGATTATGTTTAGCAAACTTTTGTTTGGGGATTCTGCCAGCCCATTACCTTGAGGGTAATAACCAGTAGAATGACCCAATGTTATCTGATATTTGAGACAGAATTCAACCATCTTCTTGGATCCAAATGCGGCATCATTATCAATAATGATCTTCTTAGGACAGCCAAATCTAGAGAGGATATGAGTCTCAATAAATTTTATGATGGTAGAGTCATTGGCTTGCCTAGAAGGGATGACTTCAATCCATTTGGTAAAGTAGTTCGTTGCAATGAGTATCCATTTATGCTGGGCAGATGAGGTTGGATGGATTTCTCCTATGAAGTCTAAACCCCACTGTTGAAAAGGAGCTTCAACAGTGATTGGATGCAAAGGTAAGGGAATAAATTTTCGTTTGCCTTCCAAAAGTTGGCATTTATGACAGGAAATTATCATCTTTTGTACATCTTGAATGAGGGTGGGCCAAAAGTAACCAGCTCTAAGGATTTTTTTGGCTGTTGTCTTCCAATAGAGATGGCCTCCACATTCTCCTTCGTGGAACTCATGCTTGATTTTATCTGCATCATACTCGGGAAAACATTTAAGCAATAACCCACTAGCATTTTTCCAATAAAGACATTTATCTAAAATGCGGTAATTTATAGCTTTTAACTTTAAAAACCTTGCCTTTGTTTTTGACAAACCACGAGGTGTATTCAAATTGCGCAAAACATATGCAATATCAACATAACAAGAGGAATTCATAAAATGGTCTTCAACAATAGGAGTTGACAATTCCTCTTGTTCATCTAAAGCATTTATCATATTTATATCAAGAACTTCAAAATTTGATTCAGCCATTAATATAGCTAGTCCTTGGCCTTTAATGAGTTTAGTGGGCTTGATCTCTAAATCATATTCAAGTATCACAGCTATGCACTTACCTCTCTTGCCATCTGGGTCCTGCATTAGGATGTCTTTTACAACTGAGTTAGGCACAAATGCAATTATATGGGAGTGTAAAATATATACTCTGAAGTCTTTCAAGGCTCTGACCAAGGCAAAGGCTTGTTTTTCCATAATGTTGTACTTCAGAGGAGCATCTCTCAATGTCTTGCTAAATAATTCAATGGGATACTCTTGTCCCTATGGATTTTTCTGCAATAGGACAGCAGCTATTATATGTTTTGAAGCAAATGAAAAAATGTAAAAATATTTTGAAAAATCAAGACTTATTAGAACTGGTGCTTTGGTTAATGCTTGCTTCACCAGCTCAAAAGATTCCTTTGCTTCCAAGGTCCATTTAACTCTTTGTTCCCTTTTTGGCATGTTTGTAATGTTTCTAAGGAGTTCAGCCAAGTTGGGTATGAACCTTCTCAAGAAATTAATCTTCCCAATGAAAGATTGAAGTTCCTTGATGTTTTGAAGATGAGTGATTTGCAATATAGCCTCGATCCTTTTTGGGTCTATTTTTATCCCTTCTTCTGATATTGTGTGTCCAAGCAGTTTACCTTCTTGGAGACCAAACAGTGTTTTCTTAGGGTTTAAAGATAACCCAAAATTTTTGCATTTCTCAAATACTATTCTTAAGTTTTTTAGGTGTTCTTCATCTGTTTTGGAAAAAACAGTGACATCATTAAAGTAAATAATGATGAAGTAGCCTAATTCTTCCGAGAATGCAATGTCCATGGCTCTCTGAAAAGTAGCACCAGCATTCATTAAACCAAAAGGCATTTTCACATACATGAAATTGCCACAAGGTGTAGTAAAAGCTATCTTTAGTTGATCATCAGGATGTACTAATAGTTGATTGTATCCTAAGAAGCCATCTAGCAAAGAAATTCTTTTAGAACCAACTACCCTTTGTAAAATATTATCCATCTTGGGTAAAGGGTAGTTTTCTTTCAATGAGGCTTTGTTTAAGTTTCTAAAGTCTATGCAAAGCCTTATCTCTCATGTTTTCTTCCTAACTGACACTAGATTAGACACCCACTTTGAATATCTAATAGGGACAATAATACCAGCTTCATACATTTTCTTGATTTCCTTCTCAGCCAAAGGTAACTGAACAGGGTTTATTCTGTGCAGTTTTTTTTTAAATGGCTTTTGGTTTTCCTTGAGAGGTATCTTGTGCTAAATTATTTCAGTTTCATAGGATTTCAGATCCTCATAAATCCACACAAAAACATCAGAAAATTCTTTAAACAACTCTCTGTATTTCAGTTTGATGTGAGATGGTAAAGTTTTAGACAGCTTGATCATCTTTGGTTCTAGTTCATTGCCTATATTACACTCTTCAATTTCAGTTTCCACAGGCTCCAGCTTTGGCTTCTTGGCCACATCATTGAAATCAAACAACTCTTCTAAAGGGACCAGTCCCTTTGGCAAACTTTGATTGTTAGACCGCAGAGTTTCTAAGTCTTCTTTTTCTAACTCTGCAACAATTTCTGTTGTGTTTTCAAGTTTGTTAGACAAAATATTTACGTTAGCCATCTCTGGAGACTCTTCTTCTTCATCAGATAGATTTTCCTCACTAGGACAATCTGTTTCATAGTCTAAATCTGAACTTGGTAGTTCAAATTCATTTCTGGACTACAGGAATTCTTCTATTTGTTTGTGTCCATCAAACACTTACCAATATTTCTCATTATCAGGAACAGCTGGTCAAAATTTGATTTGAGTTGTGCATTTTTTGGTTTCATAAGGAGTCAGGCACGTTCTAGCAGCAAAATCCAAACCATTAGCTTGAATATTTTCATTTCATGGGACAAGGATAAGTTTAAATTCCTCGAATTTTTTCAATAAATCCATGGCATAGTTTCGATAGGCTCTAAGTCTGGGATGTTTCGCAGTATATTCCGCATTCACTTGCCTAATTATTAGTTCAGAATCACCATGAACCTTTATTATTTTGGCCCCTAATTTCTTCAATCAACACAGGCCTAAAAGAAGGGCTTCATGCTTGGCTATGTTATTGGTACACTGAAAGTTTAATTTACAGGAATGCCCTTCAGTATGATTATTCATTGTATTGTGAAGCCACACTCCCACACCTGCATCACTCTTAGTACAAGATCCATCAAAGTGCACACTCCAAAGAGGACTAGTTTCAGATTCACTAGTTTGGTTACTATCCTCTTCATCTAGTGCACTTTTGGATTGTTCTTGAAGATCAGCACTATATTGAATTTTTTTTATTTCCTCATGTTTTTCATTGTATTGAGGATTCGCTTCTTGACTCTCAAGGTTGAAAAGCAATGGATGATTGATTTTTAGCTCTAGACCTATAATTTGTTTGCTATGATTTTTAGATTTAGCAAACTATTTTGACACTTCTATCTTCTCTTCCTATTTTTCTCTATCTGCCACTAATCCAGTTAAAGTTTTTTGTTCACTTAATGCTTCATCGTTGAATAGGATAAATGAATCAAGGCCTGTATGTACAGAATAAAGAGGAGAGTTATGTGGTCTCTCTTAGTTGGTAACCATGTATTGCATATGAGATTCCATGTAAAGTCTTCTAGTTTGATTAAAAACAGGGATGGTTGCATATGTCATGTCCATCTGCATTGTTCCTTGTAAATTAGATCCCCATGATCTTGATAACAACATGCCATACTTGGGGGGTACATCAGCCACAACGATATCCATTACTAAACACTTGGATGGAATTTGTGCTAATTTTACACAAAGGTCTTTGATTAAACCTAAACATTTCACTCTACTTGAGTCAAAGGAGTAAAGATCTTTGTATGGTCTAGTGATTTCAAGGCCTAGGCTCTCCATTACAGTTTTGGGCATTAAATTGTGGGAGGCCCCTGAGTCATGCATGACATTGTGCAAAATTTTGTCATGAACATTTACACTAACATAAAAGGGAGGAATTGGTCCCTCTTGATATCTACCCTCAATCTTAGGACTGAATATGAGCTCTGGTTGGTTATCATTAAGATTTACAGTGTCATTATTTTCTTATATGTTAAAAGCCTTCAAAATTTGAGATCTATATACATCTTGGGCAGCTAATTCAGTGAGAGGAACAAATATTTTGATTCTAGCAATTTCCTGCTCCAAACTAAAAGGCATCTGATTCTTTGAAGTGCTTGTTTCAGCCTTATTAACTGCCACACTCTCAGCAAAATCAATTTGCTGATTTCCTCTATTTACATTTGTCAAAATTGTTTTAACAGGAGCACTAGCTAAGGTGCTAATGCTACTAAGGTCTGCACTCTATTTTTCAGTACTTTGAGTGCCTTTTTCTTTTTTTCTACCAGAATTTCCAGCCACTATTTTATCTATTTGTTTTGTAGTCTTGGGTTTATTCACAGGGCTGTTTTTTGCAGAACTTTCAGAGGTCTTAGTCTTGGGAGTTTCCTGATTGATTTTACTCCTAAGGTCATACTCTTTTTAAGTCTCCATGATGAAATTTTCCATTTCTTGATAATAACTTTCATTCTCAACTCTTTTATCATCACAGGGTATGTATAGACCTTGTTTTCTAGTGTAATGAACTTCAAAATCATCATTGTCTACTCCCAACATGTTGATGTCATCTTCCTCTGTTTGTTTACTTGTTTCTTCAACCTCACTTACATAGTTTTGATGAAAAGGCGGAGTGATCTGTTGATCATCCTCCCTTCATTTGTTTTGAGGCTGGTTTCTTCTAAAATTCTGATTTTGGTTTTCATTTCTGTTTTGAGGAGCTGTTTGGTTTTGACTAGCTTGTGCTCTCTCAAGTATGCTCATCTTTTTCATCATCTCCTCCATCATTCTCTCCATCTTTGAGCTAGATGTGGAAGGTGTGGATTCCTCTCTAAAGGACACTTTCTTCTCATTCCTCATTCTTGTTGTTTTCTCCATTAAATTAACTTCCACAGCAAGAGATACTTTTTTCATATCTTCTAGAGTCAGAGGGTCTCTTTCTCTAAGTTGATAAGCCATTTCAGGATCAAATCTTTCAGGAAACTTGCTTAAAGCTAAGCCTTGTGGGGGTGTTAAATCTGGGGGAAGGGCATTATAAACACTGTTAAACCTAGTGCAATAAGCTTGTACACTTTCCCCAGTGTTTCTGTGGAGATTCTTGTAGTCTGAAAGTATTTGGAGAGAGTTTTTCCTCACTTCCAATTTGTTTAATAATAACTGATGGAAGGCTTGGAGTTCATTAATACCGTGAAGGGCTAAGTCTTTGAACCATTTTCTTACTTCTCCCCCTAAACTCTGAGCAAATAATCTAAGTCTGATAGTTTCATCATCAATCTCATTTATGTCAAAGTAGTCACTCATATTATCCACATGTTGTGAAGTAGTAGTAGCATTACTGGCATCATACAATGGTATCTTGGACTGATAGTCCTGTGGGAGATTGACTAAAGGTAAAGGAAGGACTAAGGGCGCATACCATGCTGCCATGATAGGAGGTTGTGGAAAAAGTGGGGGGTTTACAAGTGGAGGAAGTTGATGGAATGGTGTAGTTTGAACAGTGGATGTGTGGATAACAGAAGTGGATGGACCCGCAATAGATTTTTGAGCCGATCTAAGATGAGAGAAACCAAAGTTATGAAGGAAATGTAAATCAGGTGGAATGATTTCTCTGCTACCAGGATGTTCACTTCTATCTTGGGATGGAATCGAAGGCTCTGAATCTAACTGATTTGAATCCTCAAGTGGCCTAGTTCTAAATGGATTTCTTAAGTCAACTTGTGGATTTTGTAAAGCTGCAAGGTTTTCAGGGATAGAATGAGCTCTATGGGGTGATATGAAAACAATTGAAGATTTAACCTCAGGAGACTTCCTAAGGATTCTTTCATGGTTATCAACTATCTCAGGAGGTTTTGGATCAGGATAGGCTCTAGTATGAATCCTTCTAGGAGCCACTATGCTATGTTTTTCAGACCCAACTTACAAGAAAATTTTAACCGAATATGACAATCTTTAGGAGGCTAACTGATCTTTAAACAAGAAAATTTAATCTTTAAAGTATTCTTAACTGATTTTAAATGATATTATGATGATTATGGGTTTCCCAATGGATTCTTTGGTTTGTTTGGATTGTGGAGTCACCAGGTGGAAATTTTTAGCTCTTTTGGAGGTAAAAGGTTTTATGGTCCACCGCCATGTGTATTTAAATACCAATTTGAAATATTTTTGGGTTTTCTAAGTTTTTAATATTATGGGTTCTAAGACTATCCCAAATTTGTTTCAACACTTAGCTATGGTGACGAGATAGAGAAAGTCTACTTTTATGGCTAAGGTAGTTGATCCTTCAAGGTTTGATAAGCTGTTATGAGAATCCTAAGGTTTCCTTAGTTTGTCACTAATTCAAATAAGTTTTATCATGATTACCATTTTCTCAATAGTGCTTAAAGAGGGCTACTTATACTCAAGGGGTTTTTATGAAGCCTTAAGGGTACCTAAGATGAAATTTGACTCAGTTCCCCAGTGGAGTCGCCAGAAATGTTAGCTCCTCGTAATTTCAGCAGATTGGCAAGACTAAAGCTGTGGAGAGGACATTGGAACCACTTTGGGATTCTAGGATCTATCCCTCCTGAATCTAGAAATGGATCTCTCTAATAAGTGCAAAGATTGATTTATCTTTAAGGCTTGAAATGTGATATTAGGCTAGTTATGAAGAACAAGGTTTTTGTTTGTTTTGGTTGGGCAAAGATATGTGAAGGTGAAGGAAGTCTAAATTAAGGGTGAAGGTGAATGAAAGTGAAAAATTTATTCAGCTAAGAAGATAGGCAAGAAACAGCTTCAATCCATTGGGCTATGGATTCATAGTAGGATTTAATTGAAAAAACAAGGTTCAAGAGTGGTCTATGGGGTAAGTCATCTATGTCATAGGATCTCTTCAATTTGATTTTATGGAATGGAATGAAACAATAAGAAGGGGAAATCAAACAAATGAAGAACAAAGAGCAACCTAAGATCAAGTAAGTACTTTGAAACTATTCTGCTTTTAGCATACACTTAATAAAGACATAAAAGTAATCTAAGACTAGGTAAGTACTTTGAAACTAGCCTGATTTTGATGCACTTTCAATAGAAAAACATTTGAAACACAAAAAGAATAGCTTAAGATCAAGTAAGGACTTTGAACCTATCCTGCTTTCAGCATATTCAAAGGGAAACTTTTCAAAGCAACTATTGGAGAAGAAACTAGAGGACGGGGCTCACCATAGACTTCCCTAGCTCTGTTTTACTTAGTAAAATTTTGAAGACAACAATTAAGATAACAAAGAATAGTCTAAGATCAAGTAAGGACTTTGAACCTAGCCTGCTTTCAACATACCCTTAGGGAAAGTTTCAGACAACCTTTGGAGGTAAAACTAGAGGACGGGGCTAACCATAGACTTTCCTAGTTCAAATTTACTTAGCAGACACTGAAAAGAACATTCAAGAATAATGTTTAAAGTATATATAGTTAGAGAAGGGAACGCCAACATCTTGACTTCTTGAACTGTATTAAATCATTCTTAAACAAAAAAATTGGAAGAAAACATGTAGATAAAGCTTATTAGTAAGAGCAGGGTACCTTTTGACAGTAAATCCTAACTCTATAATTTGTTCTTTATCAGAGGAGATGGACAGAATGGAAACATAAATAAAATAACAATAAGAAAAACATCATCGTTGACATAGACCAGGATCCCATAAACTAGCTTGTATTTGATGCTTCAAACCAGTTACAATCTTCAAGTCCAGTGGTTCTCTACACCTTCAAACTTCTCATCTCAACTTAGGTATCTTCAATTACAAACAGAGCTTACAACAGCTTCAGTAAACTATTTACAGGCAACAAATATGCAGTGACCAACATTATCTCATCTTCTACAGAGGTATTTATAGAAGAAATGAGGAGGTGGGATGGGATAAAATATATTTTAGGTTCAATTAATACAGTTTAATGCTTCTCGGCCTTTGAGGGGCTCAATGGAAAAACTTTCTGATATTTCCTATGTATTAATTGGTTTACATTAAGTATTAATCTTGCTGCGAATATTTTGTTGACTTTAAGGCTCTTTGTTATCTTTGTAATAACTCTATTGAGAGTTTACAATAAGTTCCTTTGGTTGAATTAACTGTTCAGTTGTATTGAGGCAAATATCTTCTGTTTTGGTCATAACTAGGCCTTCTTTTATTTCTTTGAGGCTACAGGTGTCTTTTGGCAGCTAGTGAGGATTCAATTAGCCTTTGATGTGATGGTGGAGGCTTTCTTAGAATGATAGATCTGATTTTCCTTCTTTAATCACTATTAGTTTTCTTTAATTCTGTGTGTTAGGCTTAATTAGGCCTAATTTCTGTCTTTTTTTCTTCAAACTGTCTTCAATTGAGTGGATTAGGCTTTTGATAGACGATTTATTGTCGTAATCCCTCAAAACTGTGTTTAAAAATATTCAAACATGTTTCTTCTTTGATTTCATGATGTCCAACTGATACCCTTTGTTTGTGGTGTTTGCTGTGTTTTCATTGTTGTTGCAGGCACGCCGAAGGTTGTATAATGGCATCAGTGCTCATGAGGCATGGATAAACATGATCTGGAACCCTATGAAATTATCTCCTTCAAGGATAAAATCCTGGGGGATCATCATTCCTGGCCTTTGATTTCCTTTAAGAAATCGTGTAAAAGCTTTACAATCTGCAAAAATACACACAAAGTTATAAAATCCTGCGGGATAAGGTTTAAACTGCTTTGGAGTTTGAGGTTAGATCACAGCTGTTGGATGAAAGCATCCAATGGTGAGGATTACTTTGTTGAGGTCAAAAGGAGAGGCGGTTGGATGAATGGTGGGGAAATTAAGTCCAGGCCGTTGATCTGCAAAGATCAACGGTTGAGATTGATTTGGAGAATATAATGTAGAGGGGCCACATTATTGCGAAATGGGAGAACATACAAAGGAAAAGGGTGAAAAACCTTTGGTGAAGGGAAAAAGGGTTAAAATGAAATTTTGGGTTTCGTAAAGATTCTAGGTCGTCAGAATAGATCAACCATCAGAGATCAACGGCGGAGATTCATTGATGAGGTCTCTTGGAAGAATGGCGGAGGGTGATAGTGTAATGGTTGGATTAAATTGGGACCGTTATATCTCAGAGATCAACAGTGGAGATTAAAAATGAGGGAATGTAATGTAAATGGGGTAAGGTGGTTTTCGCCACAAAAACCACTGGTGCCACGCAGAGAAAAGAGGGAAAGGTGGTATTTCATTTTTGAACGCGATATGCATCTCTGGCTGACACGTGGCTTTTTGAAACCACCCATATCGCGTAAATTTAAAACATTAACCGTCAGACTCAAAATTACGCGGAGCGCCCAATGAGTACTTGCAATGCGAGATTCCATCGATTGTTGATTGGTTTTAGATCAACATTCGAGATTTGCCATAACACAAAGCATCAGACTTATTAAAATATAGCAGAAAGTCGGATTTTTCATAAAATACAAAGGAAGAAAATGTTTGGAAAATGATTTTTTTAGTGTTTCTTAGCACCTGGCTGTGGGGCTAAGATTTTGTGAAGAAACAAAGGGATCGGGGGATTTCTAAGAGGAAAGGGCTTTAATCGCATCGGAGTTTTTAACAGAAAATAATAGTATGAATAAGGAGGTGGATCACTTAAATGAGTTGGCCTTTCCTCCACATTATTAACCTGAAATAATATAAGCATAGATAAATATTCTAAATAAGGGTTAGGTAACCTATCGTCTATAACAATACCCTCAAGGAGGAAAACCAATTGGAAGCATTAATCAATCCTTCACAAAATACACTCTCTTTTCCTTGGAAATGCGGAGAATATAGTCAACACATAGTTCTCTTCTCCTAGAGATAGGTTCAATAGTCCCCCATAGCCGCCTCAACAACGCATCTATTCGGGGACCTGGGAAGGGCTATGAAAATTCTAATGCCTCCTTCCATAGAAACCACTTTGGCAACATACGTGTTGACAGATAAATTTTCTATGCCCCACAGAAGAGCATATAAAATTCTCTTATGGACAGCCTGATTGAGAATTTCAACATGTAACTGGAGAAGCACTCAAGAAACCCGACTCTCCACTTGCACAAAACTAAAAAGTGTAGCTAATAGTGATGATTAATTTCACAGAATCATCCACAGAAAATTAAATTAAGAAAGTTGTGTAGAATGCATGGCAAAAAGAGACTGACTGAACTATAAATTGGGAATGTTGGTTTCAAGGGATGACTTATGAACAAGTAAGATTGAGAACTGACGAAAAGTGCAATGTACCTTTGCTGCTTCTGGTTGTACCCCTCTCCGCACGACTTTGCAAGATGTAACAGAACCCAATATTTCCTTCATGAATTACAACTTCTTCCCTAGCAGGATCAAAAATTACAATGTCATCATCAATCACCACAAACATTTCAAGTGCAGTGACTTCTCTCCATTATTCAATGAACGCAGAACCTTTAAGATCTCCAAAATCAACGACCTAAAAGTGACATTAGGGCTATATCCACGCGCAATACATCCACTGAAATATGTATCGGAAGACTGAACCAAAGTTGTGAATCCATTTTCCAATTGATGTTTTGAGAACCTACCACAGACTAAAACCTAAGACTCATTGCATTTCCTAGCATCGTATCATCAGAAATCATCCAATCAAAGGGGCTAAGCTCTGAAATATTGTTACAGTGCTTGACAAGTGCCCTGATATCAACCCTGTCCATGTCTACCAGAACTGACACCAAGAGTTGCTTCAGCCTTTGGAAATAGAGGGAAGCAACATCTTATCACATCACTCATGATTTTCTCGCATAAATATGGCCCTATCTGTAGGCTATCGAACCCTAGTGGTGGCCCACTGCCATGGAAAGTGATGAATCCATGAGGTCACAACACTTGTCTGCATTAATTGCATTCATCTTCTAGAGTTCCTTCACCTCCAGACTTATTACCATGTTCCTGGCACTACCTCCTTAGAAGCTTACGCTCCACAATTTTTTAGACGTATAGAGTCTAGAGGCATGAAGAAGAGCCTAAAAATCCCTGCAAATGGAGGTGAGGTAGCCCTATGAAATCCCCTACAAAAGGAGGTGAGGTTGGCCTTGTCCCTGGGATTCAAGAGGGAAAACAATGTAACAATGCTCCGTCAGAAGAGTCAACTAGTCAACCTCTTGCTCCTCTTTTGACTTGCTTGTAACAATTATTTGTCTCCAACCCTCATTATGTCTACTTCCCCTCTTCATTTTCATAATTTTTTCACTTATCCTTAAAAAACTTGTCTTAATTTCCAACTTAATTGAACGAATATTCTTAGTTTCTAACTTACCAGAATCAAAATAATTTTAATTTTTAAACTAAAATAATAATTTAGGATTTTAAAACAAAATATTATTTTGGCCTTAAAAAAAATGTTATGTAGTGATATAATTGTTATGTGTAGTAGTGATATAATTGTTTTGTGTAGAAGTGATATAATTGTTATGGTTGTTTAACCATTTATTGTCTTTATAAAAAGTTAAGGTAACCTTATTAATCAATGAGGATTACTAATTTTTTCTATTAATGAGGATTACTTTAAGATGTTTGTGCATAATTTAGCTGTAAGTCTAAAATAATCCAACATACAATGGTGTATTTGAGTGCTCTAAATAGGATAGAGATTAAAGTAAAAATTCTATTATAGAGGGATGTGATGAGTTTCTTAATTAAAATACCTGTAGTGATTAGATGGAAAAGTAGCAAAGAATATGCACCCTATATGAAAGTAAAATTTAAATAAGTGCACTATAATGACAACACAATCCTTGTAGCATAATAACATATACAAAACAACCACATGAACTAAAAGAGCTATAAAATAATCATATTATAATCCATTTGATATGTGAATGAAGTGTTAGAAAGTAAACCATAAATACATTGTACCATGGGCTATGCTATCAAGCTCTTACATGCAGTAGTGGAGGTGCTCTCACGTCTAAAATGGATGAGGGCAAGTGATGAGAAGCTCTTGACACATTTGTAAGTAAATCCACCCTCTAGAATTAGGACTTTCACCTCTCCTTTATAGAACAGAAGGGGAGGACAGATAATGTAGTCGAGGAAAGACAAAAGGATCAAATTGTCTGTTAAAATCTTGTGAGCTAGATCATTTTTTATTTCACAATTCCTCTATAGTGAATTTTCTCTCTTTCAAAACTAGGTTTGTTGAATGAACACACCTGCTCAAAACACTTCATAGCTAATGTTTTTCATTTATTTGAAAAACGTGTTGAAAGTATATTTAGTGAGTTTCATGTATTCTAAAATATGTGTTATTTTAGCACGTAATACTCATAATAATGCATTAAATATATGAGAAAAAATTCAACACAACACTATGGCATTGTTTCTCCATGATATCTATTTTTTTCTTATTATGAAGTTACAACCTACTAGAAATACATCAATATGGTGCCCCCTTTGCAATAACTTGTTGTTTTCCTTTAATAACCATATATATCTATTGATTGTCATTTGTATGGATGAAATACAAAAATTGCCTAGAATTATCCTCCTTGAGCACACCCTCTTCAAGATTGTTCACTGTTTAAATGGTTGAAACACGAAATCTGCCAATAATAATCCCTTTTCACTACATCACCTCTCAATATTTTCCTCTCTCATTGTAATAATTACCATGTGTGGATGAAAGTAGGTATAATTTGACTTCATGAAGAAAAGAAACATTTCATATATGGCTAGGTTGAATTGCATCATGAGGAGTTTCCAAGAAGAGGTCCACATGAAAGGTGTGGGAATAAAGGCTTATTCGATATAAAATAGTATTCTGCCTAGATACTAAAATAACAAAGGATAAGGTGTGTACAAATATAAAAAGGCCCTCAAGCAAGGCACCTCTTCCTAGACTAGATTAGAGCTCTTAGGCTTAAATGCATGCATGCAAACTCTCTTTAAAGCAAGCGCTTCATTATAAAGAAGAAATATTCTCAAACACCATTCAACTAAAAATTAAGCAATAGAAATTTTGCAAGAATTTAAAAATAGTAAAATGAAGACATTTTTGCTAATGTGGATGGCTCTCTTACTAATGTGTTCCCACATTGTTTGTAGGCATTGATACAAAATTGGAAATCAAGGAAAATGGAAAAATATCGTGAGCCTTCTAGTGAAAGACCTTAAAGACAAGAACCTATTTTCTAATAAATATTTAGTTTGGTATGAAGTATATGGAATGAAAATGAATATTGATCAAACTGAAAAAATCATTCACATAGATTTTTTGAATTTATTAGAGGAGAAAAAATGAACTCAAAAACTTGATTTTCTTTTACCCACAAGAAAAAAAACACAAGCGCGAGGGCTAGTTCTTCATTGTGTTATGAGGTGTAAGTATTTTGGAAATGAATTGTTTATATATTGGTATTAATAGTGCTTTATCGTTGGTCGTTTTTATTGACATTTTAATATTTTTTATGTAGTTATGCTTCCTCATACAACCTAGAGGATAGAAGAGGAGAACAAAAAATGAAATGGAGGCCCTCATTTGTGAAAAATAGGGTTTTCTAATGTCATTTTGTTGTAAAGGTTACAGTTCAAAACCATGAGATAGAAATACTAAAATATAACATGTATGAACATGAATATGGGGAAGGATATCCCTATCATAATCAACATGACACTTTGGGTGATGCTAGATCTCATCACGAATGGAACATGGAAATTGATGGACCCTCCATTTGAAAACAAACCAACTAGCTACGACTGGGTCTACAAAATCAAGTACAAACTACATGACTCAGTTAAAAAATGTAAATAAAGGCTCATTGAAAAATGATTTGCATATAAATAAGGCATTGACTATGAGGAGAATTTTTCATCCACAACAAAATGAGCCACCATGTACACTCTCTTTTTCTTGGAAACACAAAATATATAGAAATCCAATCAAATGGATGCAAAAGATAATTTCTTAGATATATACTTCAATGATAATGCCATCATGTCTTAACCAAAAGGATTAGTTATGAAGGGAAAATAATAAAAAGTGTGAAAACTCATTAAATCCTTATATGGCATAAAATAAGAACCACAAGCATGGTATGAAAATTTAATAAGAACCACTAAGTGGTGAATGCCAGTGCAGTCAGAGGGTTCTTCAAATGATATTTTTCAACAACTGTTGGGATACATTATAATAATTTATAGGAGTGCACAAATTCCTCAATGTCTTATAGTTGTGTTAGAGTAGATAGATATATAGAATTTTTGTATATGTTTCTTTCCATCACTTCATAGGGATACCCTATATATTCCTAGTGCACCCCCTTGATATATTACACTTCACATTACTTAAAATCCCATTAACCACCTTTGGTCATCCATGGTCATTGCACAAGCTCTATTATTAGAAATAGCGTCCTTTTAGGGCTATAAAAAAGAGTATTTAGATGTATGATTTAGATTAAACGACTTGAGATAAACTGATTGAAATTTATTTATTGAAATAATAGTAGATGCATTATGCACATAACCAGCATGTGATTATACATATACATATTGATGATTTAGATGAGAAAAATAGCAGTTCAATTCAATGTTTTTGATATCCAAGAAATTCTTGAAAACCATCAGTTTAAAATTTATCTTCAACTTGTGAATTTTCTACTATTTATAATGATTATTTGTTGTGATACTTAGATGAATTCCAGATGGTGGAACTAAAATTCAATTCTCATTTTGTCACATAGAACAAACTTTCCTTCTCAATGTTAACATCCTTTTGAGGGAGTTGTTGTTACCATCAGTGTTCTTGTAAAAGTATCTAGATTTTTGGTAAATTAACATACGTTCCCAACCTCATACTCTTTTCATTGAGAAAATAGGGAAACCTCCCCTTGTAGGTAAAGTTTTCTTTCTTGATGTTTAAAATTGGTGTCATTGTATTATCTTCTATGTAATTTTCTTCCCTATACAGTTGTGTAACCACCCAAATGATACTACTTCCAAAACAATGTTATAAAATCCAAAGTTCTCTCCACCTGATTCAAGAGCTTGCAGAAAGTGTCCATGTATCAGACTTGGTAATAGTTGTAAATGGATCAAATATGACACTTGAATCTAAACTATATACCACTAATGTCCATTTCTATGAGAGGACTATATTGCCAATACAAGAAATAAGTTTGACAACTAGGAAAAGAAGAAAATGTCCATTTAATCTATTGGTTACTTTGGGTGGTATGAAGGAAGCATATGAATACATGTATGTGGACAATGGAGAGAGTTTGGAAATGGTAATAGAATATGGAAATTCAATCCCTATATGGTTTTATGCAAATAAAATACATGGAAGTGTTCGAATCAGATGAAAAGTTCAACTGGGTGCATATGCATTTGGGAAAGAATGGCTTTTTAACAATATTAGAGTTTTGGGAGCACTGTCCTCTGTGTAGATTGTTATAGTCACTTAAAATGTTTCCCTTATAATTGGGATAAATTTTAAATTATTACACCATGGAAGAAATGATCGAGATGAAAATTATCCAAGCTATCTATTCCCATTTTGGTATATGTAGGTACTTCTTCTGTATCATGATTGCAGTACCTAAGGGGGTTGATTAATATCTCATATGGTGGAAATTCCATGTTTTGTATCTTAATATTATAGATTAGTGTTCCATCCAATTATACTGGTGAAGATTCCACTTAGGATACTTTTCTTACACTCACTTATCCTATCACCATATTCTTTGAGCCAACATACACACTAGCTCGACCACTCCAATGTCAAATTAAATTTTTGCCAAGGAACCTTCATATGGTGGTAACATAATCCTTCATAATATGAAATGGAAACACCTCTACTAAAATAATTCATAAATACCACATAGAACCTTGAAACATTTCCTTATTGGCTCTTCTCCATTATGAAATGATAGTGGCTCATACTTGTAATGAGATTGCCTCTTGTAAATGTGGACACTGCAACTCTTAAGCATCTCTCTACTCCAGTGACATCTACCTTCAAATGGAAGCTAGGGCATGGTACTCATATACTCTGATACCATACTTATAATGAATTGCAACACACTTACTTATTAAATATAAATAACATGCACATTCCAAACACAATATTTTATTATCAAAATAATTCAGATAGTTACAACAAGATTCACCTCTATTATATAGTGTTTCAGAGGTGATATTTTCCCAAAACTCTAAAATATAATAATAACCAAAAGGATTATTTTTTAGCCCAAGCCACTAATGTGACTTATCACACATATAAGCATTATATTTTAACACCTTCCTCAATGATATTTTGAAGGAAAAGGTTTATATGTGTTAGCCTCAAGGTTTAGAGGTTCCTTGAAAGGAACATATGGTATGCAGATTGGTTAAGGCTCTTTATGATCCCAAATAAGCACCAAGAGATTGGTACATCAAATTGACAAACATTTGTAGGATGAAAACATAAGAATAAGATTTTATGATTAAAATATCTACATTAAAAGTGAGGATAGTACATAGCTATATCAATGATATATGTATACGACATTTTCATAATAGGTAGTGAGGCCATACCAATTACCAAGATAGAATTGAATCACATTTGAATTTTCAAATTAAAAATTTAGGCCTTCTCTAACTTTGCTTATATGTTGAAGTTTGGAATAGTAACAAATCTGTTTTTACTTTACATACTAAGAATGAGAAAGGTATACTAGACAAATAAAATATTGTTGTTGTAAAAATACATACATATATGGAGAATTTGAAACTTTAAGCTAAAGTAGACTCAAAATAAGCAAAGGAGTCAAATAGGAAACTTGTGGTAAGTTTGATTTATCTTAAAATCATTCGGACATGTCTGGGTTTTGCAATCAACAACATATCCAGGTTTCTCATAGACCATGAAGTAGAACATTGCATAACAATAAAAATTTATTTGTAATATGATAAAAGTACAACAAGTTTTGGATTACTGTATGGTGAATGTTATGTATTTCATTTAACTAGTTATACAAACCTGCAGAGAAGTTGTGTGAGTCTTTCATGTGGAAATAGATTTTGTAGGTTTGTGCATGGGTTTAACTCTTAAATAAGGGATATTGTATATCTTTTGTATAGTTATTTTTTCCTATTCGATGACATCTTCACATTTTTTAATATAAGCAATCTCAAATAGTTTGAGTGGGCCTATGGTTAGTAACCCATGCTTCCTCATAAGATGTTACAGGTTCAAGAGGGAGGTAGAGCATGTACACCTCCTTAGACTTAAGTAATCAAATCAAATAATGTGGTTACTTCTGTTATGTCATTGATATTATAGTGATCTTCCCAAAGGAAACATAAACAATGTTAGTAACATTACACTTCTCTACCTAAAGGTGATATAAACAATATCATACATGGGAGGAGCATGATCTATTTTCAACAATTTCCACATGTATTTATGCCTCTCAAATCATTAAAGGTTTTTTTTGTTAAAATATTTGTTTTAAAAACTGAACCCATTTCTCTGTTTGTCAATGACTTAAGGTTGAGTATAGTGGTAGGGTTAGATGGGTCAAGTTGTCGATAGGGGAGTGTGTTATAGTGTGGCAATGATAAAAAAATTATTTAAAAAGAGGCAATTTTTAGGATAAAATAACACATGCTACTTCAAATTCGAAATAACCAACCTTGAGACTCACTAGGTAAAAAAAACACAAGAATTCCAACTAAGGTGGGTCATTAAAATTGGAATTTTAGGAGTAAAAAGCGTAGACTGATTTTCTAGGGTGCTAGAGAGGGCAGGACTTTTTTGTTGAAAGTAGATTAGAAATCGTGAATGTTAATAGTTTTAACTAGAGAATTTTCTCCATAACAAAGTTTTGTTAAACAACGCTCCTCTTGAACAAAACTAGTTGTGGAACCAATTTACCAAACATGTCATTAATTTTAAAACCAAACAATCCAAATAATGATACAAAATCATACATACATGCATTTAGAGAAGATGTGGCATCCTGCGATTTAAATTGGGGGCTTTCCACTCCAAAACTAGTGCATTGATTATTTAGTGGTATATCCTCCAAATCATCCACCTTGGACTTAGCCTCATCATCCATAATATTTTCATCTAAAGAAAGCATATCTGGGCCCACACATCATATTTGTACATCACCTCTATTACACTCTCACTCCCATATCCTCCTCCTTAGGATGAATGGAGATAATGAAGCTTACAAGCATATAAAAATACTTCTACTGCAAGGGTTTAAGTAGTAGGGTTTCTTTTATTTAACAATTTCCATGGAGAATTTCCATCTAAAGCGTCTTCCAATTGAAAACCCTAGCAGATAGACATGAAATAAACCCTAGTAGACAAACCCATGATATATATAAATCCTTACTAGACATCCACAACTGGAATAAACATTTCAATTCAATTTTTGAAGGCCAGATGAATGTTTATGCACAAAATGCAAACATTTACCTCATCAAATTTCTCCATCTACTCCCCCATAACTGAATTTTGGGCATTCCTCTTAGCCTCACATTTTCATTTTGCACTAGAAATCATTGCCATAGATATACTAAAGGTGAAAATATTTTTCCTCATTGTAAATCATCATATGTTTGTGGCATTTCCATACATGGTAGCTATATTTTGTCTTCTTCATAGTGGCAACGCAAGTGTGATGTCCCCCAACCTTAACCACATTGAAATAATTAGGCTTCAATTCATCCATTTGCCACTTAAAATCATGAAAATAATATTTTTGTAATACCAAATTAGGAATATCTACACTATTGGGAATATCTCAAGATATTGCCAATGTGGAGATCCAGCAATACATAAACATGACTGGAAATAACAGTGAATAGCATCAACTCCAAAAAATGCAATAAGACCTCATAGCCATCTTATTAATAATATGGTAGCGGAAAGTGTACAATATCTTGAGGAAATGACCACTCAAGCTTAGGAAAATCCATCATCAAAGACACAAGTACAATAATCATGAAATACACTGCTACATATGATATCCAAGCTATGGCTGCACAATACTTGAAGGAGAACTGCTACAAAATGTCATTAATCTATGGATATGACAATAGATAGCTCAAATAAGAAGGGGGAGCAAGATCTCAACCCATGAAAACATAAAATACACAATCCTTAGAAGGATTGGCTGAAATACATACAAAATGGAAAATCTACAGAAATGCCGGAGTTGCTGGGCAGCAGCTGCAACTCAGAAAATAGAAATGGATGTAGATGGCTGATGATGCCACAAGTGATGGCTGAATCTCATCCAAAGGATCTCTCAGGTGAAATACTGATCCAATCCCTGAAGATCTCACCCTCCAAAATAGTGGAGCAAGTCCCCACTGCAATTGCACTTAGAAATACTGTAGTCCAGAGAAGGGAATGTGTTGTTGGTGAAGGGAAGTGCTTGTCCTGATGCCAATGATCTGAAATAAGATCCAAAATTTCCCTCACTAACCTCCCAGAGGAATAGAAGCTCCCTCCTCTGAAAAATGAGCCAAGGAAATGGTGTATGGTGTCCTCCATTGAAAAACCCAGCAACAGTACATTATACTTGAGCAGAAATAACACAGTCACTGAAAGGAGTATCTTTTGCCTTGAGCCAAGAAATGTGGAGAACAAAGAACAATCCCTCAAGAGGCCTTTTAAGGAGGTGAACAAATCCTAAATAGGAATTCCTTGGCAATTCTTGCTAAACAGCAAAAGAATGCACAATGTTTGAATAGACAATGAAATCAATAATCCATAGCATGAATAACAATGGTTGCCTTGCCTTCCTTTTCAACGAAGTGAAATCTCTCTCTCCATGGGCCCCATCGATTAGGGTTTCCTTTACCAAATATCCTATTCCTCATTCACACGGTGTTGTCTCATAAAGTGATCCACTCTTCCTATGGTAGTGTTGTTGACTTGGTCAAACATGACCTTGTCTTCATGCATTTGCCCCTTTTCACACTTAAGGGTGCAAAATGAAGCTACTCTGATGATCCCTTCCACATTATGGGGGATTTTATTCATTTTTTCTTTAAGAATGGGCCTCCTTACCCATTTATTTATCTGCTAGGTGAGAAAAGAACAATTTTAATATTCCATTTAGCTACGAGCTAAAATGGGAATATTACAGTCCTCCCCTCCCAAATATTGCTTGTCCTCAAGAAACTACAAGGATAGAACTGAAGAATCTCCACCCAAGGCATGGAGTCTGAAATATGTTGAGGAAAATCTTCCTCATGTAGATCCTCCATCCCCCAAGCAATCATCCATACAAAGTGAGTTACCTCCCAACATGGCAACTCCTGAAAATCATCTTCCACCTTTGGCTCCTACAATATAGGTGCGCTTAAAATATGATCTTGGTAGACAAAATAGCCTACCCCACACTATCCTCCTATCCACTTAGGATAAGTGTAGAGTATATGCTGATCTTGGCCTGCAATAAAATTTCCCTCCAATGGCAAGATGAAGACTAGACCTCCAAGGATCTCTTCCCCAGCGTTATAAAACATGTTGTCCCAAATTACCTCATATGTGATGAGTTGTAAGTCACCATAATATGGCATCCAATCAATCATATGGCTCACCTCAAATGGAAACAAATGTTTAGATGTAGTGGCCACATGTCCTCTCATGCTCCCATTAGAACATGCAATGCAAATAATGTGGGAGATCTCTCCCCCAAGGGACACATCCAACCAATGTGCCATTCCCCCAATCATGCTCTCAAAAAATACAAAGACAACAACAACATAATGAACCATAATGAGAACCATGCTCGTTGTCATGTGTGCCAAGAGATAAGGACAATGGTCCCTCAATTGTAACCAATGCAGTTTGACCCTCAACTACAAAAGAGTATGAGAAAAAGTGTGGCCTCTCAACCACTTGCTTGTTGTCCTACTCTCTTCAAATGTATGGAGAAAGTAAATGATGCATGGTGAAAGGTGAGTATGTCCTCCAAAATGCACTTCCTCCCAAATTCCTCCTAGGGAGTGGTCACCAATAGTGTTGATGGCCTCAAGTAGACCATGGGGTCTAGAAAGAAGAATGCTCCTCCTTGGAGCAACATCCTATACATATATGGTTAAGGGATGAATATACAAATAATCATGCAAACAAAAAATACCCTTACCATAAGTTTTGTGTATGCAAATGGAGTGGCTCAAAATTGAGACTCCTCTCATCCTCAAAGAGGAAAGAGGTGGTTGTGCTAACTCCTCCAAAGAGTTATGTATCTCCTCCATCTGCACATGATCTATGCATCTCCTCATATGATGATCTGTCAATATCATGCAAGAAAAGTGATCTTGGGAGCACTCCACTCCTCTGAAATCAATGAATGGTGCCTCAACATGTTAAGCATCCCTTCTCCTCTGTTGGTCCAGTGGTCTCCCTGGAAAAATGTCTCCATGCAATGAGACATCATCATCAAGAGGTGACTACATATATGAATGAACAAATATGTCCATGCTTCCACTGTGCAATCCAATCACCTTCTTAGGTGCATCAACCTCCAAAATTGAATAGGGATGTGTACTCCTCATCTCATGATGTTGGGTCTTCTCCCTACCCTCTCCTTGTGTCTCCAGGGTTCCACACCTCCTCAACAATGGCACATGGATTGTGCCTTCATCTCCATACATGAGATCCCGGGGACTTCCTTGAAAAGATACAATAATCCCTCTACCTGGAGCAAGAGCTCCTCCTTCCTCTGCATGAGGCACTAGATAATCTCTAGATGGCGCAACGTTGTTTCCATCAGCTTCCTCAACATAGATGGGCAACCATCCAATAATGTTGCAGCAAATATGGAATCTCTCCTAAGGTGGAAGTAATTCTTGATCATTAAAGGTCAAGGAGTATCCCCTTTCCACCATGGTTGTGCCATCTCCTACTCCTGCAACATCAAACAATAAATGAGAGCAATGTTTCCTTTTCTCTCCAAATACTGACCCCAACAACAAATGTTTTTTCTCCTTCCTCCAACTCTCATCATGCATTATATGTGATGAAGGCATAATGAATGACATGAATGTTGCATCATCACTATGCACCCATACTCTTTGCTGCTCCATGATGTTGGCATCCTGCCACATATTCTCCATCCTCATACCCTTGGAAAGAGTGTATGCCCAGTGATGGCCAAACTCCTTCAAAAGTAACTAGCACAGCCAAGCCTCTTGCTGCTTGGTATCATAAATTTGCAAGTAGCTTACCCACTTCTTTCTCACTATCCACATCCACTCAACCAATTGTGGGTGTCTCCTTCCATCCTTCATCTTGGTACTCCTCCCATGAGGGCTACCATCATCCGAAATCATATTGTTGCATTTCATGGGATCTTGAAATGCAATCTTCCCGAGGATAAATTTGACCCTATAAGGACCCAAATAGGTGGTAGGGAAAAACCTCCCATCATGATGTGCATGGCTCAAGGAATGTTCAACACAGTCATGAGAGATGTTATCCATCCGAAGATTTCCTCCATCTTCTATGTGTTCCTGTGAGAAGGGAAGAACCTCCTCAAACTATTGAAGAATCTTGCACTCCATGATGTGTGGGAGTGCACCTCTATTGAAATCTCTCCTTAAGATCTCCTCCTCATGCATGGTACTCCAAAACCAAAGAGGCCTTGGATTTGCTACCAGTAGAAGTATCTCTTTGAGCTGTGGCATGCTCATTGAGAGAGTTTCATCTAGAGAGAGAAAGATTTTCTTATCTCCAGATATCTATTCCTCCTCACTGCTTCCTTCATGGCTTCCTGAATGAAGTTTTCCTTTGAGTGCTCACATGAGGAATGATTCCTCCTTTCTCCATCATTTCTCAATGTAGTGCTATTCTATTACTCTAGATGAACTACATGCAATGATATAGACCCATCCAAAGTGTTCATTGAAAAAATAAGAGATGGATTTTTAATCATACCTTGGTGAATTGTGGAAGCTCTTTGCAGGGCTGCAAGAGTTTCCTCCTCATAATTGTTGGCCTCCCAAACTGCTGAAGATGAAGGATGCTCCTCCATGGTATCAAAAATGTTGGTACATGCCTCATTAACTGGGGGTGAGGGCTTCTCCCTCTTCTGGCCAAATTTTCTGATCAATCTATGAGAAAAATCAACAAGAGTAGAAACCCTAGTATGGCTTTCACCTCCTAGGTGCAGCACTGTAACTTCTATAGCCTCTCTGTCTACTACAGGGTGTAGCAGGAAGAAAGCCTCTAGCTTCTTCACCCAAACCTCTTTTTCACATGTGAGTGATCCATAAAATGTTGACAATAGAAATCTATTGCCTTTCATCATCCCATAGTTGTGGGGTCTTCTTTCTTCTTCCTAGTGAATAAATTGTGGAAAAGCTAGAATCTCTTGGAAGGCTCTAGGTTTATCTTGGTATTCAGCCAGGTACTCACTTAGAATTTTTAATACCAAGTGTTCTTCATGCTTCTGGTCTTCTTTTCTGTGAGAGTAGGAAGTGCATGGTCCTTCCTCTTCTCCTTCAATTTTCTTGACCTCTTTGGAGAGGTCTCCACTGGATCTAAAAATAGATGAGAGTAAACTCATCTTCTTCGTCATATTGATATTCTTTGGCTGAGACTCACAAGCTGAGCTAGATATCATGCTTTGATACGACTATAATATCCCAAATTAGGAATATCTACACTATTGGGAATATCTCAAGATATTGCCAATGTGGAGATCCAGAAATACATAAACATGACTGGCAATAGCAGTGAATAGCATCAACTCCATAAAATGAAATAAGGCCTCATAGCCATCTTACTAATAATATAGTAGCAGAAAGTGTACAAGATCTTGAGGAAATGACCACTCAAGCTTAAGAAAATCCATCATCAAAGACACAAGTACAATAATCATGAAATACACTGCTACATATGATAGCCAAGCTATGAATGCGCAATCCTTGAAGGAGAACTACTGAAAAATGTCATTAATCTATGGAAATGACAATAGATAACTAAAATAAGAAGGGGGAGCAAGATCTTAACCCCTGAAAACATACAATACACAATCCTTAGAAGGATTGGCTGAAATACATACAAAATGCCAAATCTGGAGAAATGTCGGAGTTTCTGGGCAACAACTGTAACTCAGAAAATAGAAATGGATGTAGATTGTTGATGATGTTGCAAGTGATGGCTGAATATCATCCAAATGATCTCCCAGGTGAAATACTGATCCAATCCCTAGAGATCTCACCCTCTAAAATAGTGGAGCAAGTCCCCGCTGCAATTGCACTCAGAAATAATGCAGTCTAGAGAAGGGACTACGCTGTTGGTGAAGGGACGTTCTTGGCCTGATGCCAATGATCTACAATAAGATCCAAAATATCCCTCACTAACCTCCTAGAGGAATATAAGCCCCCTCCTCTGACATATGAGCCAAGGAAATGGTGTATGGTGTCCTCCACTGCAACACCCAGCAACATTGCGTTATACTTGAGCAGAAATAGTGCAGTCACTGAAAGGAGTAGCTTTGGCCTTGAGCCAAGAAATGTGGAGAATGAAGAAAAATCCCTCAAGAGGACTCTCAAGAAGGTGAAGAAATCCTAAACAGGAATTCAATAGTAATTCTTGCTAAATAGCAAAAGAATGCACAATGTCTGAATAGATAATGAAATCAATAATCCATAACATGAATAACAATGGCGGCCTTGACCTCCTTTTAAAAAAGTGAAATATCTCTCTCCATGGGCCCCATCCATTAGGGTTTCCTCTACCAAATATCCTCTTCCTCATTCACACTACGTTGTCTCATAAAGTGATCCACTCCTCCTATGGCAGCGTTGTTGACTTGGTCAAAGATGACCTTGTCTTCATGCATTTGCCCCTTTTCACACTTGAGGGTGAAAAATGAAGCTACTTTGATGATCCCTTCCACATTATGAGGGATTTTATTCATTTTTTCCATAAGCATGGGCCTCCTTACCCATTTATTTTTCTTCTAGGTGATAAAATAAAAACTTTAATATTCCATTTAGCTATGAGCTAAAATGGGAATATTACACTTTTTTTCAATGTTTGTGGTCTCCTTGGCAATCTTAAACAACTTTCACTCATTTTTTATGACCTTATCACAGATATCGACCATGAGAGCATCAATGTTGAAATATGGAGATCGAATCCCCAATCTCTCCATCATGTTGCTTAGCCTGGACACATCGAGGGAGGATCCCAAATATTTCCATCACACTACTTAGGCTAGATACATCAAGAGGAGATTTAGGGCTCAATATACACATATTTTATCCTCTAGATGAAAAATTCACATAAAACTCCAAGCCACATAATGAATAGAGGTTTAGTTACACAAATAAGACCATTTTACTTTAAAATAATTAAAAATATCAAAATAAAATAATTAAATAAGAATAAATAGTTAAGACGAAATGATAATTTTAAGAAAAAAATATTATTTTGCCTTAAACAAATGTCTTAAATACTCTCTTTATGTAGTAGTGACATGTGTGTTCTTGCGGGGAAAGATGACACCTACACTAGAGGATGTAGAGTAGATCACGGGTATCCCTATAGATTGTGGCATCATAGAGGCTAAGGTATTTGACCAAGAAGAATAGATTTCATGCAAGTTGGAGGTAATCTATTGGCTCTCTCCACCCACAAAAAATGATAGCTCTTCTCATTTTATAGCTTTTCTTGAAACCTTGTGGTGACTAGGTCAAAAATTGAACAAGCCCTGAGTGGAACACCATCTATATGGAATTTATGAAGTCTGAACTTACCTAAGATAAAGTGCAATGATGTTTTATGATGAAGTCTGAGCCCATTTTGAGGGTGAATTCAAACCCTTGTTTGTGATAATATCGAAGCCCATTCAGAGTTTAAAATAGAGTCTATTGTGTGGTGAATACCAAGCTTTTTGGGACATTAAAAAAAGCCTAAAATTTTCCTTCGTAAAAATCTAAGTCAATACTTTGATCAAGTTCATTATGGAAAGTTGAAAGACAATCTGTGGACAACTTTTGGAGGGTTGACTTGGTAATTTTTTGGACACTTTTCTATCTCACATTAGGAGAGAGAAGAGAGTTATGTGTGTCTTGCATGTTATAGATTTTCATGCAACATCCTATTAATTGTTTCAACATGTTGTTTTGACACCGATAAAATGTATATTTCTTATCATTCTCTCAAGATCAATCTGTGGAATTTCCTTCTAAAGCACTCCCTCCCCTGCATGAAGCTCCAACTGTTGATCAAAATGACACTTTGAGTGATGTGATTGATAAAATTAGGAGGCTAAACCTTGATTCAACCCCATATAAATCAACTGAGCATCCCAGGCCATCTAAGAAAGGTCCTCCAAAATGGCCAAAAAAGACACTTGAAAGTGCTCGTCTTGATGAGGTTGGAAAGTAAAGAACAAGAAGCTTAGCCATAAAAAATAGAGGTGATGTAGATGATCCTAATACACTTGTATATATATATCTTATGATTTTGAACTAAATTTGTCTATAGATTTTGAACCAACTTCCTTCAAAGAATTAACTTCTCATGATGAATGGAAATAAGTATTGCAGAAAGAATATGATGCTTTGATAAAGAATGGAACCTAGAAGCTAGTTGATCCTCCATTAGGAACCAAATCAATAGGCTACAAGTAGGTCATCAAGAACAAGTAAAACATAGATGGCTCACTTGACAAGCATAAAGCCAGGCTTGTGGAAAAAGGTTTTGCATAGAAAGAAGGGGTCGATTATGAGGAAAAATTTTCCCCCACAGAAAAATGGGCTACCATTCAAACACTATTTTCCTTGGCAGCTCAAAATGGTTGGAAATTCTATCGAATGGATCTAAAAATTTCTTTCTTGAATGACAAAAATTCAACTCCTCTTTTGATTGAAAATACTTCAACTCCTCTTTTGATTGAAAACACTTCTACAATAAAGTTGGAGAAGAACCCAAAGTTTTATTATCAAAATAAGAACATCAATAAAAAAATACATCTGATTCAACATGATGTTGAGGCCAAAACAATCCACCTATTGCATTTTTCCACAAATTAGCAGATTACATACATCTTCACCAAAGCGCTTGGAAGGGAAAAGTTTGAAGGATTCATAGTACCACTTGATTTGGCATCTAATTGGTGCAAGACTTTGGTAAAAAAATTGGCATGACATAAAAAACTTGATTAACATGTTTTTTTATTAGGTATCATTTTTGGGATTCAACTATGTTAAGTAAGTCATTCATCTATGACCATTTCCATGAGATGTAGTCATAACTGACTATTTTCTCATCATTTTTGAATAGTCCACTTAGCACTCATTGCATTGGGTTATGCTCACAAGGGTGAAGAAGTGGGATTGAAACTAGTGACATGAATCACATAGCATCAATCATCACTTCCGGGGCTTGCATCTGGCAACCAGGACTTCCCAGGAGGTCACCCATACGAGAACTCCTTTGGCTCAAGCGCGCTTAACTGTGGAGTTTTCCCCACAATAAAGCCCACTTATGTTGCTACCCCATTTGCAAAACCTTAGCCAATATTTAAACTCTTATGCCACCTTATCACACAAAAATTTTACCTAGTCCTACACTTAATGCCCACTTTTCTTGTAATAAAATTCTTAACTGATTTTCAAAACATTTTTATCCTTTTTTGAAAGTATAAACTTACTGCTAAAAAATGACTCCAATTGGGATATTTTCTCCCCAAGAGGTAGTAAATAACATGCTAACCGTGTGCCTGATCCATTGTGTGGCTCCCAACCAGTAACCATGCAATAATAAATTGTACCACGCTGAATTCCACACCGGAACTCCAAATTGAAAATGCATTGCTAAAAATCAAAAACTAAAACTGGAAAGTTAAGATCCACAAAGTATGGTAGCATAACTGCAAAATATTTACAATATTTGAGGGCTTAATTTACAAATCATAATTAAAAACATATCCTTCTAGCTATTCAGATCTCCATTTGACATTCAAACATTAGTTAAAGAATTTAAAAATTGTTGTACGCATACTCTTTTATTCTTCTGGGAAAAGAATGAGTCATTTTTGAAGTGTAGGACAAAAAATTTCACACTCTTGTAGGCTTCATAACTACAAATGTAACTCATATTCCTCCTCTGTAGAAAAACTGATACATGAACCTATGAAATCTTTTAAAACTATGCAACTATATTGTGTAACTATTTACACTCTTTAAGGCACTTATTTCCTGTGTTGACTTGTATTTTATGCTCTCCTTTAGCTACAAAACCTTTCTGACATATTATCATAACATGTCAAAAATACAATAACTGTCAAAAAAGATAAAATGGAGCATGCCAAAACGTTGATGTAAAATTAGGGTTTTTTCAACAAAATTAGGGTTTCATATATTACCTTGTCAATGAGGAAACTTTATCATTCTTTCATAACTTCTGCACCCTGATCAAGGAGTTTCAACTTGTCTTGGATTCTTGTCATCCTTCTATTACGTTTTTGTAAAGTTATCCTAGCTTTTAGAGCTCATTTCCATTTTCTGTCTGCATATTTTGTTTTCCCTTGTTTTATAACATTTTGTTGCCCTTGTAAGGCTTCATATTCTCTTCTTCATCAATTATCAGTGGTTCCTTTAGCTCAGGATTAATATTTTCCTTAAAAATCAGTCTTAATTTATTTGTCGGATGAGTATAAGGTTTCCTATGAAAAACCCTATGCTATATTTTTGGGTCGTCATCCCCTATTTCCATAATCTTCTTTCCTTTCTCAAAATTTTCTTCTTGATGCTTTACTTCCTCTTTTTATAAAATTTGTGTAAGTACAAATTATAAAACATGCATGTATATCTTGGATTCACCCAATCTAACAATGTACTAAAGTTAAATACTGAATTGCTTCTACAAATATTTTGCGGAATTAAAAACACCATAACTAATCACATCAACATGAGGAAATATCAATCACACACAACAAAAATAATTTCCCATGGAAAGATTACAACTAAAAACCCCACAATATTCTATTGTATATTAAGCATGGATCATGAAACAATTACATACAAAATTCTTCTCACAAGAGCCCTCCAGTACTCAGCTAATTTCCTCAAACTGTCACATGCAAAACTGACCAACACATAGCCAATTCTTAGCTGCTAGACAACCCGCCTTGCTTACACAATCCATGATGGTAAATATCCCTAAAAGATAGGAATTCTTGCCTGCCTTGATTGTGAAAGTATCATGGGCACTCAAATGGGTGTTTGGTTTCAAGTGTGCAAGCTAATAATCCTACAATTGATAGTCAACTTACCTTTCACCTAGAACTCAACTGGGTGTCCACTGTGTTAGTATGAATCCTTTGTCGAAGTGTACGAAAAAGGACCTCTTTAGCTATGCATAACTAATAGCCCTAACAACAAAAGTGGCTGCCAATATCTTCAGATCTGCGGTTAGTTGAACAAGAAAAGAGCTGCAAAAACTAGATCTATGCATGGAAAGACATTAAGTAGTAAAAATAAGGGTTTGCTCCATATACCAATAGACAAGACAAGAACAACTTATGAAATAATTTTTGTATTAATCGGGCAGCTGGGAGGAAAACAAGAAGGCGTATCCAATTCTCCTCAGTGGGATGGGTTCTTGGAAGTCCTCAGCACTTCAGATCTAAAATCTCTCTCTCTTGTTGGTGTAGAAAACCCACACAAAGAATGGAACTAAAAGGGAGCTCACACAGCAAATGGCAGAAAATGGTGACCAAGTGTATAGATCCAGAGTGATCTAATAGGCAACAAAAGGTGAAGAATGGTAGGAAAAATCCTCCTATTTATAACAAAATATTGGGTCATTCTAGATCTTGGTGCATGGGTTAACCAGATCTAGATCCACTTTTTATGGAATATTTTATTATATTTGTTGGAGGGGAAAGGTATTTGACTTGGGTCAAATCCCTTGATTTGTCAAAAATAAATAAATAAATGATTTATTTATCTTTTTAAGGAAGCGGTTAGAAGATAATCAAATAAATAATGATTTATTTAATTATTTGTAGGTGATTTGGTCATATTTAACAAGGAATATTATCTAAATAAGATTTAAATAATTATTCCTAGAAAATAATAAGATAAATAAAGGTTTATCTAATTAATTTCTTTGTTTTTGGGTTAAACATGACTAGGAATAATAATTAAATTATGGTTTAATTAATTATTCCATGAGGAAAATTAAACAAAATGGGTTTGTTTAATATTTCCTTTTTGGGTTTCCTGTTTTGACCATAAACAACCTAATAAATGTGGTTTATTAAGTTATTTTACATAGTGAAAGCAATTTTACTTAGGGTAAAATTGGTCTTACATGGTGTACTTGGGTCCATCTAATGATAATAGGTTAGATGACCAAAAAATGGTGTAACAGATTGCCCCCCAGCGTGCGAGTGTCAGGAGCAAATCGTATGACCGAAGTAAGTTGTAAGAACTCAATCACCAGACAACAAAAGGGAAGTCTGAGAGAGAAATGCAAGGTAGATAGTGTGCTGAAGAACTAGACCCTGAGGAGACGAGACTCGCAGGTGCAACAAGTCTCTTTTTATGAAAGGGTACCTGTGCTGAAGGCAGCGGGGAAGGCATACCTATGCCCGCCGAGACAAAGTACAAAGAATAGTGTGTCCAGTAAACAAGGGACCGAACCATAAAGTAAAACCAGCATAATCATGAGCCAGATAAAAATACAATGAGAAATCCCACATACAAGTTGTGCCTGGGATAACAGCCAGGACTGATACAATAATATCTGAGTACATGAGATATAAATACAACCCAAATGCCCCCTGTAAATGGGGAAGGGCTCACAAAATCTGACTGATACATGCAAATCAAAGAGGCGCTACAAGTGTCCAAGGCCAACATCATCAAATATCTGGAGCAGCATCGAAGGCTCCAAGGAGGAGGTCATCCGGGCATGTGGGGGGCTACCTGCAGGGCCACCCCCTCATGAGGGTTGAGATGTCTCACACACACCCGGGAATCATCAAGAGCTGTTGCTGTACCACTGAACCATCAAGTATACGGATCTCGGTCATGCTGAAAGGAGTTGGAGTGGAGAAACAATCAAGTCAAAGGGAAATGAGACATCCCTTTGCCTGATCCGAGGCACCGAACAAGAGTGGAAGCTGGAACCAAGGTACACCGCCCTCTAGACCTGGCTTCTGGAAGGAATGAGCTGATGTCGACAGAAGGAGGTCCGCTATAGGTGAGGCAATGAGATATCCTCAACTAAGGCACGAGAGAGAAGAGTAGAGCGACGGACAGACTGACACTAATGATGATAGTGAAATGGAAAGGACTGAGTAGCGAATGGAAGACGTCCCTTGTTAGAGCATAAAGGGCATGAATGACATGGCAGCGACTGACACAATATCATAAGGGATAGGGGACAGTGGGACTGAAGGTCATAATGTGTGACACAAGAGAGAGACCAAGCAATGAAGGATGGAGGGCTATAGCGGGGTACAAAGGGACTCGGGATAGACTCCACAAATACAATGATGACTCAACTTGGATGCTCTAAACAAGGGCGACTCGATGGTGTTGCCACACAGTAAAGGCCCAGTGGGGGACCATGAAAACATGAGTACAAGATGGTTACTCATGACGAAAATCGACACGAACAAAGACAAGTAAGGAGGCAAAATGGTGCCCCAAGTACAAGTGTTGTAAGTGAGGAAGTTCGATTTGAAGGAGAGGTGAAGTGATCCTTCTTGGAAAAAATAGGTCCTGGCGAAGGATGAAAGTACAAAAAAGATGCTGGCTATCTAACAAAAAATAAAACACGCATCTCAGAAGGGAAATGCTAAGGGTAATATTTCTTAAGATGGAGTGCATTGCGAGGATTTCCTTTGAAGTCCTCTAAAAGGTATGCCCCCTTACCAAGCTCCTTACTGATGACGTAAGGTCCTAGCCATAATGAGTCGAACTTCCTGTGACCAAGGACATCATGGGCCTGGTCATATACTAGAACAAGGTCACCTTCGTGAAAAGGATGAGGCTGGACTTTTCGGTGATATTGAGCTTTTGGTGCGTTTCTTGGCCGCTTCCATGGTTTGCAATGCAACACGGTGGTCTTTAGAGGCACGCTCAAGCATGATAAGTCGTTGTTCTAGAGGTCGGGTGTCAGGGAGAAGTTCAACAGCCAGATGAAGGGAAGAGATTTCACACTTGATCGGTAAGACAACCTCCTCTCCAAAAATGAGGTGAGGAGGGTTATGGTTGAGGGGCATAGGTGCCCCCGAGCATGGTGTGGTCATGCCAAAATGTATTTAGAAAAAGGGGAATCTAAACACATTTTAATGATGTGGTGTGCCATTTGGTCTCGTTATGGTTATGCAGTTTGAGAAAGGAAATGGAGGATTACCAATCTCTTTTGGTACTGCATATAGGGATCAAATGGACTTTAAGTGTCCGAGTTGGCATCCCTGGTGTCACTATCCCAAAAAGAGGATTTGGAGATAATGAACTGAGGCTCTCGTAGAAAAGCTATAGGTTGGTCAACAATAATGTCTAAGAGACTGGGTTGCTGATGTAAGATGAGGGAATGATAAGGGGTATCATCCCTAGAGTGATATGAAGTGATATGGGACTCTAGAGTTTCGTCTAAATGTGGAATAATACTGGGACTAAAGTCAACACAATCAGATACACTAGGAGATTTGTGGAGAAATGCTTCTCTTGGTCTCTCAAATGTGGGTGCCCCCTTACCCAAACATTGGGTTTCAATGTAATGGCCACAAGGTGGATGTGGTGTGAACGCATGGGTTCGATGTAAGGGGGAATAGATAAAGTCATGGGTGTGGATTTCTTCCATAATGTCATCATCGTGATAGAAGATGGGGTGACAGGTGGAAGAAAGACCACCTGATGCGGCGAAGCTACCTGACTCATCATCATGAGAAGAGAGGTTCACATGCGCCTCGTCACAAGAGGTGACAGAAGAGTAAGTAGATAAAGGATCTACCGATGTTGAGCCCAGGGTGATCGCTGAAGGAAGGTCAAGCGAAACAACAGGGGAGGATTCAGAGGGAATGCTCCCCGAGGGTCTCATGGATGATGATAGATAGAAAATGGTGGATGAAGGTTCCGTCATCTCCACATCATGAGGGGGAATGTTAATGGGAGCAGTCATGCCTAGTAGTTCTGTCGAAGAAAAACACGCAAATAGGGGAGAGGTGGACTCATTGCGCTTGGCCTCGAATTGGTGGACCGCAGCTAGAGAGGTGCAAAAGTCCTCGAGGCAGGGACAAAGATGGGTGTAGTGGCCATGGATATCACACAAAGCACAGGGGTGGTTGGTGTGAATAGTCTTGGGGTTCTTGATCGCAGTTACGGAAGGCATAGAGGCTTCCGGGACCGTGGACTCAGGGAATGCGACATTAACCATGGGCTTGAGATGAAGCAATTCAGGACAGGTATGGGTGGCATGACCGACAGCATCACACAAAACACACTGGATGGTATACTTTGGAGGCCTAGGAAGGGTAGGATTTGTCGGGGTAGCCTTGTCCTTTGATGCCCCCTTGCGAGCTTTTCTCTTCTTACCCGAAGCGGTCGCAACAGGAGGTGGTTCCTGTTGAGGTGACTGAGGCACTGTTGCAGCGGGAGAAGTCATGGGGACTGGTTGAACTGGGGTCAAAGCAATATAAGGTTTGGGTTGACCAGGAGGGCTAGCGGCTGGAGGATCAAGGTACCAGACCAGTATGCCCAAGGTCAGGCTAGGGAGAGAGAGGGTGGCCATGACAGGTACCGTGGACACTCCTGGTGGGGGAGCTAGGAACGGTATCTGACCAGAGGGGTAATGGCCAGGTGGGACGGCTCCTAAATGGCGAAGGTTTGGAGGAACTGTGCCAGGAGGATAAAGAGGCTCATGACTACCAACTGCAGGTCAAGGGCTAGGAGCAGGTTGCGGAGAGCATGGTTGCTGACTAGCCGAAGCAGGTTGCTTGAGAGCAGCCCAAGACGATTGCATCATGCAAACATTCGATGAGCTGGGGTCAGAGATAGGAGGAGGAGGAAGACCAGGGAAGGTTCTGAGCAAAGAGGAGTCTTTGTAGACGCCAGGAGAGACACTGGTCAAGGAATCAACGGTTTTCTTGTTGGCTACAGAAGAGATGGTCGTCTCAGGTGAGGTTTGAGATTTTGGCTCATGATATGTCAACTCGTCAATGGTGACTATCTTTCCATTATTAGGGAAAGACATCTTGCGGAAAACCACGGATGGGACAGCAGACATAGCATAGGTGTAGCTTCGCCCCAATAGAATGTTGTAGTCTAGCGGGGCGTCGATGACTTCAATGTCAACGCAAACAGTCTTATTGGCAAGGGTGATAGGACAATTACGAAACAAGCCAATGGGCTGGGAGGCGTGGCCGTCCCACGCTCAAAGGGTGATCATGGAAGGGGCCAACTCATGGGATCCGAGTTGCTTCCAAACCGAAGCGGACATCACACAGGTGGATGCCCCCTCATCAAATATACACCGAGAAACGTTGGTGTTCTGGATTTTGACTGGGATTTGGAAGGTGACGGAAGCAGGAAGAGGAGGATGCTCTGATTGATGGGCGTCGAACACAATCATTTGGTCACCAGCAGGATCTACAGTGCCCACGGCGGATAGTAGAGCCTTCTTTTGGGAAGGGCACGACTGGAGGAGTTCCAGTGTGGAAATGGCAGCAGGAGATTTTGCCAAATCATCTACTATGCTATACGAATGAGCAGCTCGACCAGAAGCAGCATTTCGACGTAACGGTCCTTTAGAAATCTTGGTATAGACCTCAACTTTGGGTTGAGGGATATGTAAGGGACCATTGGTTGTCGAAAGAGGCTCTGTAGAACCTGAAGAAGGAGGCTTGGGGGCAGACTGAGTGGGAGGCTTGGGGTACTGATGGGACCGAGTTTGAAGGTTAAGGTCGACAGGGAGAGGTGGATCAGAGTTCATCATGAGGATCTGGTAATTGGAGGAACCAGAAGGGGAAGGTTGAGTGGCCACCTGTCCGTCAGGTGGTTGGGTAGCCATGAATCCCTGCTGCGCATCCACCTACGCTTGAGGGGGCGGTGACTGCTGTTGCAGGGGTTGAGAAGGCAAGGGAGGCGAAGGTGCTGATGCTGGAGGAGCTGGAGCACTAAACGGTAGATAAGAATAATAAGGGGGTTGGGTAACAGTATGGTGAACAGGAGGTTGGTCAGAAAGAGGAGGCATGCCGGATCCTGGATGCATGCTACCGGGAGGGGGAGAAGTGCAGGAAGTGGTGCCCCCTCCCCCAGGAAAACCATAGCTCATGAGAGGTTGAGCGGATGGATGAGAGCTAGCTCCAATGATACTGTCGGCGGCAGGAGGTGCCCCCCAGCGTATGGGCATCACCGAGTCTGGGGAGATCAAGTAGGACATTATAAACATAACCGGTCTGAGCGTAGATCAGGTCATATTTTAACGCCATTTGGAGGGCATCTTCTTCGGTTTGAGGAAAATGCGATGCAACATATTTCTCGATAGGGGACAAGAGAGATCTAAGGAACCGGTCCATGTAGACACAGTCTTCGAAGGTAGGAGATTGACATAGGCTCCATCTTCTTCGCCATTCCTGGACATGGGTAGAAAGGCGGGTCGAAGAGGTTTGCTTGAAGGAAGTCAAGAGTTCGATACCAGTGTCATAACGAAGGGGAAGCTGGAAGTAAGATAAAAAAGCCCGGGCAAGAGTTGCAAAGGTGGTATGCGAGGAAGTGGGTTGATCAACATACCACTTAGAAGCTTCGCCTGTAAGCATGCGTTGGAACAATCTAAGACGAACAGAGTCATCGGGAATGGAGGTAGATGAACACCACATGTGGAAAGATCGAACATGATTTGAAGGATCTTCTCCAGCACGACCTTCAAACTTTGGGATGTCAAAAGGGAGCTTTGTTGGCATAGCAGGCCAACTTGCGTCATGGTGTATAGGGTCGTTTATCAACCGGTCCAAATCGGGGAGGCTGAGGCCTGCCAAGAAGGGGAGCAAGGGTGTAGACGAGGTAGTTCCCGTGGTGGTTCCGCTAGTAGCAGTCCCGGCATTAGGGCTGAGATTCCCGCTAGTGTTAGGCCCTGGACTAGACATAGTGGAGGTGACAGGGGGAGAACCAGAAGGAAAAGGAGAACCCAAAGAATCAGAAGAGGAGTCGGAGTGCGGACTCGGAGGAGGACTGGCTCGACGACGACGGGATGGAGCAGGTCGATCGACCGGAAACTGAGGGTGAAGGGCAAGAAGTCTCCGAGAAAGGCGCCTTGGGGGCACAATGATGACAGGAAGAAGAAAACCGCCAAGGGCAGAAAAGGACAGAATCAAGTGAGGTCAAGGGCAGACAAGGTGTAGTGACAATTAATTTTAGAGTCTTTGTCAGGCGGTGTTAACCAGGCACTTCTTCACTTAGGGTCAGTGTGTGGTGTGCGTTAATTTTAATTTTTAAACCCTTTTCATTTTGAGAGCAAGAAAAAGTGTGTTGCGTAACTGAAAAGAAATCTGCAAAGAACAGTATATAACGCTGAAATAATAGAACATTTAACAACTAACCATGCATCAATCTAACCCAAAAAGGTAGGTCTCTCAAAACTACTCTAAAAGAGGGAAAAAATCTAGTCAAAACACACGTAAAAAGAGGCCAATAGATCTAGGGTCAAAAGGGACAGGGATCTAAAGGATAAAGCTGCTGAAATGAGGTGCAGATCACAGCCAAGAGACAGAGGCAAGGTGGCTGGAAAAAGGAAGGGAATTAGCAAAAAGCGGAGGGGACAAGGGGGAGGCCCTAAAAGTAGATCCAAACAAATATTCAGGAGGTGATTTGAGAGGTAGAAGAGCTAATTACAAGGGATCTGAAAAGGAGGTAACAGATCTGGAAAAAAGGAGGCTGAAGCTCTGAAAAACAGACGGCTGAAACAACTAAAACTCTTCCACAAAAAGTGGAGGGTACTAAAGCCCTAGGGGGCTAGGTTCCCACTTAGATGAGTAAAAATAGATCAGAACTTGGTCAAAGCGGGCTGGGACAGAGGCTGGAAGACCCTAACAGAAGCTGTAGCAAAACCCAGAAAATTTGCAGAAAAAATCACTGAAAAATTGGCAGGTCGCAGGTTCTGACCTGATTTCAGTGCAGGTCGCAGAAAATAGGCTGAAAAGTGCAACCTGGAGGTCCAGGTCACAGGTTATGGGCCAAAAAGTGTGACCCCCCGTTCCGGTTGTCTCGGCAGTAGATTTTCAGAAAAGTTGCCATCTCAGTTGCAGCTGGTGTCGCTTACCTGCGCAATAGGGCCAGAAACACACGGAAGTTAAAAATTTGAATGTTTTAGGGTTTTATGTGAGAAAAACAAAATAAAAATAGGAAAAATAAATAGCTGAAGAGAAACCCTAGGGTCTGAAGTAGCTGGATATGCAGGAATATGAAAAACGACAGCGGTCGTAATTTAAAACCCGTGTGGAGTCGCCATTTGTTAGTATGAATCCTTTGTCGAAGTGTACGAAAAAGGACTACTTTAGCTACGCATAACTAATAGCCCTAACAACAAAAGTGGCTGCCAATATCTTCAGATCTGCGGTTAGTTAGACATAAAAGAGCTGCAAAAAACCAGATCTATGCATGGAAAGACATTAAGCAAAAAAAATAAGGGTTTGCTCCATATACCAATAGACAAGACAAGAACAATTTTTGAAAGAATTTTTGTATTAATCGGGCACCTGGGAGGAAAACAAGAAGGCGTATCCAATTCTCCTCAGTGGGACGGGTTCTTGGAAGTCCTCAGCACTTCAGATCTAAAATCTCTCTCTCTTGTTGGTGTAGAAAACCCACACAAAGAATGGAACTCAAAGGGAGCTCACACAGCAAATGGCAGAAAATGGTGACCAAGTGTATAGTTCCAGAGTGATCTAATAGGCAACAAAAGGTGAAGAATGGTAGGAAAAACCCTCCTATTTATAACAAAATATTGGGTCATTCTAGATCTTGGTGCATGATTAAAATAATGTTAACCAAATCTAGATCCACCTTTTATGGAATATTTTATTATATTTGTTGGAGGGAAAGGGTCTTTGACTTGGGTCAAATCCCTCGATTAGTCAAAAATAAATAAATAAATGATTTATTTATCTTTTTAAGGAAGTGGTTGGAAGATAATCAAATAAATAATGATTTATTTAATTATTTGTGGGTGATTTGGTCATATTTAACAATGAATATTATCTAAATAAGATTTAAATAATTATTCCTAGAAAATAATAAGATAAATAAAGGTTTATCTAATTAATTTCTTTGTTTTTGGGTTAAAAATGACTAGGAATAATAATTAAATTATGGTTTAATTAATTATTCCATGAGGAAAATTAAGCAAAATGGGTTTGTTTAATATTTCCTTTTGGGGTTTCCTATTTTGACCATAAACAACCTAATAAATGTGGTTTATTAAGTTATTTTACATAGTGAAAGCAATTTTACTTAGGGTAAAATTGGTCTTACATGGTGTACTTGGGTCCATCTAATGATAATAGGTTAGATGACCAAAAAATGGTGTAACACACTGGATCTGACATGAATGCAATTAATAATAGTAAATCCTCAGTTGCATGTGAGATCACTGATTGTGAATTAATTAATATTTAATTCACTTTACTAGTGTATCTTTAGTTACAACTAGCAAAATTGAGTTTAACTCACTTAACTGAGTTAAACGAACTTACAACTTGCACCAACTCATGCACCACTGCACTTTGAACTTTTTTACAACTAGAATTACTCTGCATGCCTCACCAACAACCTCTAGCTCGAAATCCACTAGCTAAATGAATTTATCACTTTTAGTTAACTCATTCAAGTCCACATTGAGAATATATTATTGTTTGATGTCCATCTTAATTAAGGGATAACCAAAATAGAGATGCTTCAAAAAATAGCACTATGGGTCCCACCCTAGTATGAGTGCTTAATGCAACTAGGTGTTGGATGCAACTAGATGCTTAATGCACTAGGGGTGGGGCTGAATCTTCTTTTTTAGTTTCAACACTCCCTCTCAATAAGAAAGGGATTATCTTCACCCTGATCCTGGCTCTATGGTATTCAAATTTTCTCCTGTTGAGCGCCTTCGTTAGAATATCTGCATCCTGATCTTCCGTGGGAATGTACAAAAGCAACATGACACTTCTCTGCACAAAATATTTGGGATGATGCTACTGGATATGTATATTCTTGGAAATATCATGAAACACAATATTAATCGAGATTTTAATGCAAATTTAATTTTTACAATCAATCACTGTTGGATCCATCTAAGAACTGAACAAACCAACCAAGATCTTTTTCATCCAGATAGCCTCACCTGCATATTGAATTTCTTCCATGTATTCCACTTCCGCTGAACTAAGTGCCACAGATCATTGCTTCATGTTGTACCAGGAAACTTCTGCCGATGAAATGCTAAATATCCCCCCTAATGTGCTCTTTCTGTCTGATGGACTGCCAGCCCAATCTGCATCCGTGAAGCCATGCAGCTTCACTCCATCCATCTGTCTATAACATAGACCATACTTTGATGTGCCCATTAGGTATCTCAGGACATGCTTCCTTGCCTTCCAAAAGAGCTTGGTAGGCTTAACCATAGCTTCACTCAGCTAGTTAACTGGGTAGCAAATTTATGGTCTCGTGTTCACCAAATACATTAGCGAACCCACTAACTATTGGTAAAAAGTAATATCTGCTACCTTTCTAGAAGTAGCATCCTCTTTCCTCCAATTTCCTGGAAGAGTAGTATCAATGGGTTTATAGCTCTCCATGTTAAAATTACCCAGTATCTCCTTTGCATACTTGCCTTGAGACACAAAAATTTCACCATCCCGCTACCATATTTCCAATTTAAGGAAATAATGAAGGAGCCCCATGTCCTTCATTTCAAACTCCCTTGCAAGATCCTCCTTGCATGAGTGTATCATCTTCTCATCACCATTCAAAATTAGGTCATCAACATAAATAATAATGATCAATAACTTACCCTCAACCATAATCTGGTATAGGTTTGCATCTGCTTCACTTTTGGTGAGGCCCAGTCTAGTGAAATAATTGTCTATCTGAGTGTACCAATCATAGGGTGCTTGCTTCAGCCCATACATCACTCTTTTGAACTTGCACACATGTGACTCACTGTTGAAGATTTTGAAACCTTGAGGCTACTCTATGTACACCTCTCCCTCAATGATCCTATTGAGAAACACAATTTTCACATCCATCTAATGAAGGTGCTAGCCCATCTGCGCTGAGAGTGCAAGGATGGATCTTATGCAAGAGTACCTTGTGACAACTGCAGAAGTCTCATCATAATCTATCCCGTAGATATGTGATAATCCCCGGGCCACAAATATGGCCTTGTATTTATCCACACTCCCATCAACAACTTTCTTTACCTTGTAGATCCATATCAATCCAACCACTGATTCTTTGACAGATCTTGGAATGATCTCCCATGCACTGTTCTTGACAATGGAATAATACTCCTCAACCATTGCATCAACCTAATTTGGTTGTTGCACATCTTCCTGAAATTAATATGGTTCAGTCATGACACATTTTCTCATAAGAGCCATGTATCCCGTAAATCGGTCAGGACACTGTCTTTGTCTCTACTGTGAAGTAGAGGCTCCTACATTTAGTGCAGCATCAAGTCTTAGCCTATCAGCTTCCGTGGTGTGCCTTCTGCCATTTTTGGTGGACGGATCTGCATGAATGTTTTCCTCCACTCCATGAACCTCCTCATGTGGCTGATCCACATCTTGAGACTCATCCTTGGGAACCAATAGTTCCTCCTCTGCATGCAAGTCCACCTCCCGCTCAAGGGACAACCACATCGATTTCATCTCATCAAATTTGATATCCCATTACAAAATAGTCATTCTGTTGTTTCGAAAATACACATGATAATTATGGGGTGTTTCATTGTACCCCACAAAAATCCGAACCTTAGCTGTTGCTTCGAGCTTCTTCCTGGAATCCTTAGTCACATGAACATAAACAAATGAGCCATATATCATTTTTCTTACCAGTGAAAGCCTCTTCAGGTGTACTCATGCCAAAGACTCTATTAGGAAAACAATTTCGCACACGTAACGTTGTATTGCACGCTTCCGCCCATAGATGCATCGGTAGGCCTTGGTCATGCAACATCTCTCGTGCTGCACCCACAATAGTTTTGTTCTTACTCTCCAGAACCCCATTCAGATGTGGGTTATGAGGCGCTATGACTTCTCTTTGAATTCCTTCTTTGCTACAGAATTTATTAAATTCATTAGAGATGTATTATCCACCATTATTGCTCCTAAGAGCCTTCACTTTCTTCCCCAACTCTTTCTCCACCAGTGCTTTAAACTCACAAAACTTAGAGAATGTTTGATCTTTCTTCTGCATGAATAATATCCGCCACATACAAAAAAATTCATCAACAAATACTACATAGTACTTCTGTTTTTTTTTTGAAGCAACCAAGAAAGGACCACACACGTCTATGTGCACTCTCTCGAGGATCCCTGAAGCTCAGTTTTCCTTCTCATGAAAGGTGGCTTTTACATATTTTCTCATAGTACATCTCTTCCATGTGTCTGTCTGCGCAAGTGTACCATTGGGAACACTAGTAGAAATTTGTTGCATGACTTTCAAGGCTCCATGGTGAAGATGGCCCAATCGCCTATGCCATAATTTTCCCTCATCCCGAATCACCACTTGATCTTCCTTTCTCATCATTACTACGCAGCCATCTACCTTCAAATTTTATAGATTATTAACTCAAATCCCTATCCTCTTGGCTTGACCCATTGTTTTATGTCGCAGGAAAGCTTTTCCATCATTGAAAACAATGCCATAGCCTTTATCCTCCAACATTTCCACTAAGACCAAATTTTTCTTCAGACCTCGTACATGCATCACATATTTTAATTGAAATGGTTTACTTGATTCCCTCTAAAAGGTAATGGTACCAATCTTGGTATCACTGTACCATCCGTCGTCGCCAATGTCAATATGCATCTGGAGATATTTCTCCTCCAAGTCACTGAAAAGTTCCTTATCTCCCATTATGTGAAAGGAAGTGCCACTATCCAAATACCACATAGATCCCAATGTACTGGACACCATGCATGTGATCAATGACAAGTCAAGATCAAATTTCAAGGTAAAGGGTCACCAGCTGTAGATCGTCCATCCTTCTTGTTCTTCTTCTTTTGTGGACAGTTAGTAGCAAAATTCCCATGCTTGTGACAGTGAAAACACTTCACCTTGGACATGTCCTACTTCTTGCCATTCTTGGACTCGTATTTAGAATGGAAGTTTCTCCCCTTCCACTTCCTTGCCTTGGCAACCAAATCACAATCCTGTTCATCGTCATTCTTAGATGAAGATCCATCTTTGGTGTTCCGTCTGAACTCCTCCTGCACCAAATTTGACCACAGTCATTCCCAATTTGGAAAATTTTCCCTTCCATTGACAAAGTCTTGATAATTGTGCCAAATCTTGGGAACTCCTAGGAGAGCCAAAATAACCAAATCATCATCAGAAATTGTTATTCCAATTCTCCCTAGTTCATCTCAACCTTGGACAAACTTTGCTAGATATTTTTGAATGGTCTCACCCTTTTCCATCTTGATCTTCTTGAGTTTATCTTTGAGCGCCAATTTCCTATGGTCACTGCTGCTTTGGAATAGATTTGTCAAATCCTTCCACATTGCATATGGTGTGGCTTTCCCATCGAGGCTTGAGACAATGTGGTCTCATACTCCCTCTAACAGGATCTTCCTCGCCTTTGCCACTTTCCTTTGCCATGGATCAAGATTTGTAGCATCTGGAACATCGGGTTTAGGAACATCTTTCTCAATGAATTACTTGAACCCATTGTCTTCAAGAACTTCCTCCATCCTATCCTTCCAAGAAATGTATTTTGAGCTGCCCTCCAATGCATACCTTAAACTCAAGCCATTGAAAGCCATTTCGATCTTGAATTATTCGTAGCACTAAGAAATTATTTCTACAACTTTGAATTCTATCTAGTCACAAAATCAACTCCTGCTTCACTTCTGCAATTTCTTGTGCTCTAGTACCATGTAGAAATTATACAACATGCATGTATATCTTGGATTCAGCTGATCTAACAATGTACTAAAGTTAAATACTGAATCACTTCTACAAATATTTTGTGGAATTAAAACCACAGTCACTAATCACATGAACATGAAGAAAGATCAATCACACACAACACAAATAATTTCTTAGGGAAAGTTTAAAACTAAAAACCCCACTATATTCTATTGTATATTAAGCATGGATCATAAAACAATTATATACAAAACTATTCTCACAAGAGCCCTCCAGTACTCAGTTAACTATCTCACACTGTCATATGCAAAAGTGACCAACATATAGCCAATTCTCAGCCTCAAGACAACCTGCCTTTCTTGCGCAATCCCTGATGGTAAAGATACCTAAAGGATAGGAATTATTTTCGGCCTTAACTATGCAAGTATTATGGGCACTCCAATGCGTGTTGTACAAAATTATAAAATGTGCATGTATATCTTGGATTCACCTGATATAACAATTTTCTAAAGTTAAATATTGAATCGCTTCTACAAATATTTTTCAGAATTAAAAACAAAATCCCTAATCACATGAACATGAAGAAAGATCAATCACACACAACACAAATAATTTCCCGAGGAAAGCTTATAGCTAAAAAATCCATTATTTTCTATTGTATATTATATCATGGATCACGAAACATTTACATTAAAAAATATTCTCCCAAGATCCCTCAGTAAATCAGCTAATTGTCTCATAGTGTCATATAAAAATTCGCAAATCCCTTAGCCAATTTACTGCCTCCAGATAGCATGCCTTCACTGCGCAATCCCTGCTGAATGAAATCCCTGAATTGACACAATCCTTCTTTCCTTGACTACGCAAGTATCATGGGCATATCCAATGTGTGTTTACTTGCATGTGTGCAAGAGGATAATGTCACAACTGATAGTCAACCTCCCTTTCACCTAGAACGCAACTGGGTCTCCACTGGATCTGACATGCATGTAGCTAATAATAGTAAATCCTTAGTTTCATGTGAGATCACTGATTATGAATTAATTAATATTTAATTAAATAGATCTCTCGCTAGTGTATCTTCAGTTACAACTAGCACAACTAATTTTAACTCACTTAACTAAGTTAAACTATTTACAACTTGCAAAAACTCATGCACTACTGCACTTCAAACTCTGTTACAACTAGAATTACTCTGCATGTCCCACCAACCAACCCCTATCTCGAAATTCACTAGCTAACTGATTTAGCCACTTCCATTAACTATTTCAAGTCCACAATGAGAATAGATTACAGCTTAATGTCCATCTAAATTAAGGGATAATAAAACTAGACATGCACCTAAAAATAGTTTGTGGGTCCCACCCTAGTATAGGTGTTTAATGCAACCAGGTGCTTAATTCACTAGTGTGGGTGATGAATCTTCTTGTTTAATATCAACATGTGTTTTGTTGCAAGTGTGCAAGCCAATAATCCTACAACTGATAGTCAAATTCCCTTTCACCTAGAACTCAACTGGGTCTCCACTGGATTTGACATGCATGCATCTAATAATAGTAAATCCTCAGTTGCATGTGAGATCACTGATTGTGAATTAATTAATATTTAATTCACTTTATCTTTCACTAGTATATCTTCAGTTACAATAGCACAACTGAGTTTAACTCACTTAACTTAGTTAAACTGATTTAGGACTTGCACCAACTCACGCACCACTGCACTTTGAAATATGTTACAACTAGAATTACTCTACATGCCTCACCAACAACCTGTAACTAGAAATCCACTAGCTAATTGAATTTATCACTTTGAGTTAACTCATCCAAGTCCACATTGAGAATATATTATAGTTTAATTTTGATCTTAACTAAGGGACAACCAAAATAGAAATGCACCCAAAAATAGCACTATGGGACCCACCATAGTTTGGGTGCTTAATGCAACCAGGTGACTAATGCACTAGGCATGGGTGCTCAATATTCTTGTTGAATCTTAACAGTGTCTTTTTTTTTCTCTTTCTCTTTTCATAGAACTTAATCTTTGGTTCCTTTCCAAGTGTTTTCTCAATAGTCACATGACTAGATTCAATCTTTGTTTGGAGGGCGAGGGTTTCAACATGAGTTTTACCCTTACCCTTTCCTGGTCTTTTGGGTTCAAGATTTCTCGATATCCTCTTCCTTAGGGTTTTTATTTTCTTATATAACTCATGTATATATAATATAATCAGACCATGGTGACATATATCATGAGGTAATGGTTCTCGTTTGGTTCTAGCTCTGTGAACATTTTAAACAGACTTCGATGTAAGAAATAAGGTAAGCTCATCTTTCCAAAACTAACTAAATGAAATAAAAACATCATTTGGTAAAGGTAGATTTTGGAACGTAGAAATTATATAAAATATGCATGCATATATCCATATTCTTCTGATCTAACAATATTTATCTTCTTTCTAAATACAAAATCCTTCTGCTATTAATCTTTTGTGGAAATTAAAATCAATTGCAAACACATGAAGTAATAAAAACAATCGCACATAACACAGTTGTTTAACGGGAAAGCCTGAAGCTGAAAACCCCAACTATCATATATCATGTATCATGGAGATCATTTAAAAATCTCATACAAAGCTTAGTACATCAAGCTCTCAGTAAAATCAATCATCACACACTAATCAGAAGAAATCTACAAATAAATGCACCAATTTCTTGCCACCTGCTAGCCTACATCCACTACGCAATCACTGCTGAAGAATAGCTTTGAATGAATTCGAATTACCCTTTCCTTGACTATGCAATCCTTGTTCGCAACTCTAATGTGGGTGTGGTGAAATCAATGCATCACTATAGTCACAACAGATAGTCCATATTTCCCTTTCACCTATCTCTCCACTGGGTCTCCACTGGAACTGCCATGCACTGTAGTTAACTGCTGTATTTTTCAATTGATTAATGAGTTATTGTTTGTGAATTAATTAACTAATTAATTCAATCCACTCTCACTAGTGTATCATTCAATTAGACTAGATACAACTAGCTCAACTGAGTTTAACTCCAATAACTGAGTTAAACTGAATAACAACTCCATGAACTACTCTTCCAACTCTGTCATAAATTTTCCACTTTAGTTCTAACTGAGTCCTCCATCCATGAACCACCAGTAAACCCTAGGAATTGCATAATTCCTTCAGCCCATTGATTTTCCAAATTTGTGCACTGAAATTAAGTGCTCTAAGGGAATAAGTTGTTGTTTATTGTTGGATTATTATTAAGAGCTAATAATAATCGACACTTCTATTTTTATATCGATGATCTAGAAATAAAATTCCCCCAATATTCTAAAAATATAATTTCATCTATTTTTCCAACTTGATCAACCATCTACAAATAGCATCCTGCAACTTCTGAAATATGATCACCACGTCTAAAATTAGACATAGTCTAAAAATAGACTTGCGCCAAAAATAGCCTATGGGCCCACTTAGTGAAGGCAAATCATTTTCACTAAGCTCATCATATTGTTGAATCTCAACACTCCCTCTCAACAAGATAGGGATTATCCTTCACCCCAATCCTACATCTATGGTATTTGAATTTTCTCTTGGTGAGTGCCTTCGTCAGAATATAAGCATCCTGATCATCCGTAGGAATGTACTGAAGAAACATGATCTTCTTCTGCACACAGTCTCTGATATGGTGATACCAGATATCAATATGTTTAGATATATCATGAAACACAGGATTAATCGAGAGTTTAATGCAACTCTGATTATCAAAATGTATCATTGTAGGATCTAAATGTGAACCAAACAAACCAACCAAGATCTTCCTCATCCAGATAGCCTCCCATACAGCTTGACTTGCTGCCATGTATTCTGCTTCCGTTGAACTGAGTGCCACGGATCTTTGTTTCCTGCTGTACCAAGAAACTGTCATAGATCAGATGCTGAAAATCCCTCCTGATGTGCTCTTTCTGTCTGTTGGGCTGCTTGCCCAATCTGCATTCGTGAAGCCATGCAACTTCACCTAATCTGTATGTCTGTACCATAAACCATACTCATATGTGCCCCTGAGATATCTCAGGACATGCTTTCCCGACTTCCAAAAGAGCTTGGTAGGCTTAACCATTGCTTGTGAAATTTGGTTCACTGCATAGCATATGTCTGGTCTTGTATTAACTAAATACATGAGCGAACCCACCAACTATCGATAAATAGTGGCATCCACTACCTCTACCGATGTAGCATCCTCTTTCCTCCAATTTCTTGGAAGAGGAGTGTCTATAGGCTTGCAGCCTTGCATGTGAAACTTCTCAAGTATCTCCCGGGCATACTTGCCTTGAGACACAAACAGTTCACCTTCCCAATACCATATTTCCAATCCAAGGAAATAATGAAGGAGGCCCAAATCCTTCATCTCAAACTCCTTTGAAGGATATTCCTTGCATGAATGTATCAAATTATCATCACCCGTTAGTATTAAATGATCAACATAACTAATAATGATTAAAAGCTTACCCTCCACCACAATTTTGTATATGTTTGCAATCACCTCACTCTTCGTGAAGACAAGTCTAGTGAAATAGTTGTTGATCCGTGTCTACGAAGCATGTGGTTCTTGCTTCAGCCCATAAAAATCTATTTTGAGCCTACACACCTGCGAATTGCTGCTGTGCATCTCAAATCCTTCAGATTGCTCAATGTACACCTCTTACTCAATGATCCCATTAAGGAATGCAGTCTTCACATCCATCTGATGAATGTGCCAACCCATCTGCACTAAGAGAGCAAGGATGGTCCTTATGGAAGAATACCATGCGACAGGTGCAAATTTTTCTTCATAATCAATCCCCTCGATCTGTGAGAAGCCCTGGGAAACAAATATTTCCTTATACTTCTCGACGCTCCCATTAGTAGCTTGCTTTACCTTGTACATCCATCTTGATCGTACAACTGATTTACCCGTCAGCCTTGGAAAAATATCCCAAGTACTATTTCTGATAATGGAGTCATACTCCTCCACCATGGCATCTACCCATGTGGGTTCCTACATTGCTTCTTCAAAAGAATATGGTTCTAACATGATACACTTTCTCATCAGAGCTATGTATCCAGTTAATCGGTCAAGTGACTGTCTCTATCTACACTGTGATGTAGGGACTCCTACACTCTGTGCCGCATCAAGCTTCATTCTCTCAGCTTCTGTCGTACGCTTTCTGCCTTGTCTGATATTTGGTTCTACATGAGTGGACTTCTTCACTCCATGACTCTCCTCATGTGGCTAATCCACATCTGTAGGCTCATCTTTCAGAATAGAAAGTTCCTCCACTACATGTAAGTCTATCTCCCTCTCAAGCATATCTTGTGCAACACCCACGATCGTTCTGTTCTTCCTCTCTGCGACGCCATTCTGCTGTGGGTTATGAGGCGCTATGAGTTCTCTTTGAATTCCTTCTTTGCTATAGAAGTATTTGAATTTTCCTAAGATGTATTCACCACCATTATCGCTCCATAGAGCTTTCACTTGCTTCCCTGACTCCTTCTCCACCAATGCTTTAAACTCACAGAACTTTGAGAATGTTTCGCTCTTCTTTGCATGAAGAAGATCCAACATCTACGAGAATAGTAATCAACAAATATAACATAATACATCTGTTTTGTTGTTGAAGCAACCGAGAAAGTTCCACACATGTCTGTGTGAATTCCCTCCATGATCATCGAGGCATGGTTCTGCTTCTCATGAAAGGTGGTCTTCACAAACTTACCCATAGTACGTCCCTTGGGTTGATTTGACTGCGCAAGAGTACCCTTGGGAATTCCAATAGAAATCTGCTGTAAAATCTTCAAAGCACCATGGTCAAGATGGCCCAATATCCTGTGCCATAATTCACCCTCATCCCATCTCACCACTTCTTTTGCTTTTCCCACCATTGTAGTGCAGCCATCTACCTCCATCTTGTAGAGATTCTTAACTCGAATTGCTATCCTCTTGGTTTGACCCATTGTTTTATGTTGTAGGAAATATTTTCCATCACTAAAAACAACGTCATAACCTTTGTCTTCCAACATTGCGATCGATACAACATTCTTCTTCAGACTTGGAACATGCATAACATCCTTCAACAAGAATGGATTACTGAACTCCCTCTCACAGGGAATGGTCGCAATGCCGGTCGGACTATATCGACCATCATCGCCCATCTCTATATGCATTTGGAGGTCCTTCTCCTCCAAGTCACTAAACAAGTCCTTGTCTCCCATCATATGGAAATACGCACCACTATTAAGATACCACACCAATCCCATATAGCCTGAAACCAAGCATGAGATCAAAGAGAAATCAAGTTCAATTTCTGAGGCTAAGGCCTCTCCGGCTCCAGCTCTAGCAGCCTTCTTGTTCTTCTTCTTCTGTGGGCAGTTAGTGGCGAAATGCCCATGTTCGTGACAGTGAAAACACTTCACCTTGGACAAATCCTGCTTCTTGCCTTTAGCATAGGATTTTGAAGGAAATTTCTTCCCCTTTCCTTTCCTTTCTTTGGAAGCCAAAGCGTAATTCTCTTCATCTTCATTCTTCGATTAAGAGCCATCCCTGGTACCTCGCCTTATCTCCTCCTGCACAAGATCTGACCAAAGTCGCTCCCATCCCAGCAGTTTCTCCTATCCATTGACAAAGTCTCCGTAGCTATGCCAACTCTTCGGAAGCCCAAGGAGAGCCAAGCTCACCAAGTCTTCATCATCAACAGTAATCACCACACTTCCCAACTCATCCCTATAGTGGATAAACTTCATGAGATATTTTGGAATACTGTCACCCTTCTCCATTTTTATTTTTTTGAGCTTGTCTTTCAGTGCGAACTTCCTCTGGTCGCTGCTTCTTTGGAACCCATCTGTCAAAGCCTTACACATTAAGAATGGAGTGGCTTTCTCATGAAGGCTGGACACAATGTGTTCCTTCACACCTTCCAACATAATTCTTCTTGTCTTTGCTATCTTCTTTTGCCATGCGTCAAGTAATGCAACATCGCTAGATACCGGCTTAGGAACATCGTTATCGATGAACTCCTTCGGTCCATTATCCTCCAACACCGCCTCCATCCTATCCTTCCAGGCTATGTAATTTGAGCTCCCATCAAGGGCACACTCTAATCACAACCCATTTAAATACATTTTAATGTATACTCAACTTTTGCACCAAGAATTTTCTGCAGCAAATTCGAATTGTACACCAGCACAAACTCAACAATTATTCACAATTGCAATCTTCAATATTTAATACTGCTTTTATACCATGTAGAAATTATATACAAGATGCATGCATATATCCAGATTCTCCTGATCCAACAATATTTATCTTCTTGCTAAATATGGAATCCTTCCACTGTTAATCTTTTGCAGAAATTAAAATCAAGTGCAAACACATGAAGCAATAAAAACAATCGCACATAACATAGTTGTTTAATGGGAAAGCCTGAAGATGAAAACCCCAACTATAATATATTATGTATCATGGAGATCATGTAACAATCTCATACAAAGCATAGTACATCAAGATCTCAGTACAATCAATCCTCACACATTAATCAAAAGAAATCTGCAAATCCATGCACCGATTTCTTGCCACCTGCTAGCCTGCCTCCACTGCGCAATCCCTGCTGAAGAATAGCTCTGAATGAATTTGAATTACCCTTGCCTTGACAGCGCAATCCTCATTGGCAACTCCAATGTGTTTGTGGTGCAATCAATGCATCACTAGAGTCAGAACAGATAGTCCATCTTTCCCCTTTACCTATTTCTTCACTGGGTCTCCACTGGAACTATCATGCACTGTAGTTAACTGTTGTATTGTTCGGTTGATTAACGAGTTATTATTTTTGAATTAATTAACTAGTTAATTCACTCCACTCTCACTAGTGTATCATTCAGTTATACTATATACAACTATCTCAACTAAGTTTAACTCCAATAACTGAGTTAAACTGAATAACAACTCCATGAACTACTCTTCCAACTCTATCATAACTTTTCCACTTCAGTTCTAACTTATTCCTTCATGCATGAACCACCAGTAAACCCTAGGAATTGCGTAATTCCTTCAGCCCAATGATTTTCCAAATCTAAGCACTGAAATTAAGTGCTCCAAGAGAATAAGTTGTTTATTGTCGGATTATTATTAAGAGATAATAATAATCGACACTTCTATTTTTAGATCGATGATATATAAATAGACTTCGCCTAATATTCTAAAAATATAATTTCATCTATTTTTCCAACTTGATCAACCATCTACAAATAGCATCCTGCAACTTCTAAAATATGATCACCATGTCTAAAAATAGACATAGTCTAAAAATAGGCTTATGTCAAAAATAGCTTGCGGGCCCACTTAGTGAAGGTGACTTATTTTCACTAAGCCCATCATCTTTTTGAATCTCAACACTCCGTCTCAAGAAGATAGGGATTATCCTTCACCCCGATCCTACCTCTATGGTATTCGAATTTTCTCCTGGTGAGCACCTTCGTCAGAATATCTGCATCCTGATCTTCCCTGGGAATGTACTAAAGCAACATGATCTTCCGCTGAACACAATATCTGATGTGATGATACCGAATATCAATATGTTTAGATCTTTCATGAAACATAGGATTAATCAAGATTTTATGCAACTCTGATTATCACAATGTATCACTGTAGAATATAAATGTGAAACGAACAAACCAACCAGGATCTTCCTCATCCAGATAGCCTCACATGCAGCTTGACTTGCTGCCATGTATTCTGCCTCTGCTAAATTGAGTGCCACAGATCTTTTTTTCCTATTGTACCAAGAAACTACGGTAGATCTGATACTGAAAATCCCTCCTGATCTGCTCTTTCTATCTGTTAGGCTACCTGCCCAATTTGCATCCGTGAAGCCATGCAACTTCACCTCATCTGTCTATCTGTACCATAAACCATACTTAGATGTGCCCCTGAGATATCTCAGGAAATGCTTTCCTACCTTCCAAAAGAGCTTGGTAGGCTTAACCATCGTGTCTGAAAGCTGGTTCACCGCATAGCATATGCCTGGTCTTGTATTAACTAAATACATGAGCGAAGCCACCAACTGTCGATAAACTGTGGCATCCACTACCTCTACTAATGTAGCATCCTCTTTCCTCCAATTTCCTGGAAGAGTAGTGTCAATAGGCTTACAGCCTTACATGTGAAACTTCTCAAGTATCTCCTGGGCATACTTGCCTCGAGACACAAACAGTTCACCTTCTTGCTGCAATATTTCCAATCCAAGGAAATAATGAAGGAGGCCCAAATCCTTCATCTCAAACTCCTTTGCAAGATCTGCCTTGCATGAGTGTATCAGCTTGCCATCACCTGTTAGTATTAAATAATCAACATAAAGAAAAATGATTAAAAGCTTACCCTCCACCACAATTCGGTAGAGGTTTGCATCCGCCTCACTCTTGGTGAAGCCAAGTCCAATGAAATAGTTGTTAATCCGTGTGTACCAAGCACGTGGTGCTTGCTTCAGCCCATACAATGCACTTTTGAGCCTGCACACATGCGCCTCGCTGCTGTAGATCTCAAATCCTTCAGGCTGCTCAATGTACACCTATTCCTCAATAATCCCATTAAGGAACACAGTCTTCACATCCATTTGATGAATGTGCGAACCCATCTACACTAAGAGAGAAAGGATGGTCCTTATGGAAGAATACCATGTGATAGGTGCAAAAATTTCTTCATAATCAATCCCCTCGATCTGTGAGAAGCCCTGGGAAACAAATCTTTCCTTATACTTCTCGATGCTCCCATCAGCAGCTTGCTTTACCTTGTAGATCCATCTTGATCGTACAAATAATTTACCCACCGGCCTTGGAACAATCTCCCAAGCAGTGTTTCTAACAATGGAGTCATAATCCTCCACCATGGCATCTACCCATGTGGGCTCCACACTGATTCTTCAAAATAAGATGGCTCTATCATGATACACTTCCTCTTCAAAGCCATGTATCTAGTAAATCAGTTAGATGACTGTCTCTGTCTATGTTGTGATGTAGGGACTCCTACATTCTGTGCCGCATAAAGATTCAGTCTCTCAGCTTATGTGGTATGCTTTTTTCCTTGTTTGATTTTTGGTTTTGCATGACTAGACTCCTCCACTCCATGAATCTCCTCCTGTGGCTGATCCACATCTCGAGGCTCATATTTCGGAACAGGAAGTTCCTCCACTACATGCAAGTCTAGCTCTCTCTCAAGGATAGCTTGTACAGCACCCACGATCATTTTTTTCTTCCTCTTCGTGACCCCATTCTGCTGTGCATTCTGAGGCAATATGAGCTCTCTTTGAATTCCTTCTTTGCTACAGAAGTCTTTAAATTCGCCCGAGATATATTCACCACCATTATCACTCCGTAGAGCTTTCACTTGCTTCCCCGACTCCTTATCCACCAATTCTTTAAACTCATAGAACTTTGAGACATTTTCGCTCTTATTTTGCATGAAGAAGATCCAACATCCATGAGAATACTCATCAAAAAATATAACATAATACCTATGTTTTGTTGTTGAAGCAACCAAGAAAGGACCACACACGTCTGTCTGAATTCTCTCCAGGATCACTGAGGCATGGTTCTCCTTCTCATGAGAGGTGGTCTTCACAAACTTACCCATAGTACATCCCTTGCACTGATCTGACCGTGCAAGAGTACCCTTGGGAAGTCCAGTAGAAATATGCTGCAACATCTTCAAAGCTCCATGGTGAAGATGGCCCAATCTCTTGTGCCATAATTCGTCCTCATCCCGGCTCACCCCTTCTTCTGCTTTGCCCACCATTGCAGCGCAACGATCTACCTCCAGTTTGTAGAGATTCTTAACTCGCATCCCTATCCTCTTGGTTTGACCTGTTGTTTTATGTCGCAAGAAAGCTTTTTCATCGCTAAAAATAAATTCATAAACTTTGTCTTCCAACATTGAAACCGAGACCAAGTTATTCTTCAGACCTGGAACATGCATAACATCTTTCAACAAGAATGGGTTACTAGACTCCCTCTCAAAGGTAATGGTTCCAATTTTGGTCGCACTGTATCGACCATTGTCGCCCATCTCTATATGCATTTGAAGGTCCTTCTCCTCCAAGTCACTAAACAATTCCTTGTCTCCCGTCATATGGAAAGACACACCACTATCAAGATACCACACTGATACCATATAGCTTGAAACAAAGCATGCGATCAAAGAGAAATCAAGTTCTGATTGTGAGGCTAAGGCCTCTCCAGCTTCAGATCTAGCAGCCTTCTTGTTCTTCTTCTTCTATGGGCAGTTAGTGGCGAAATTCCCATGTTCGTGATAGTGAAAACACTTCACCTTGGACAAATCCTGCTTCTTACCTTTAGCATCATGTTTTGAAGGAAATTTCTTCCCCTTCACTTTCCTTGCTTTGGTAGCTAAAGCACAATTCTCTTCATCTTCATTCTTCAATTAAGAGCCATCCCTGGTACCTTGCCTTATCTCCTTCTGCACAAGCTCCGACCAAAGTCAGTCCCATCCCGGCAGTTTCTTCCATCCATTGATAGAGTCTTTGTAGCTATGCCAACTCTTCGAAAGCCCAAGGAGAGCCATGCTCACCAACCCTTCATCATCAACATTAATCCCCACAATTCCTAGCTCATCCCTACAGTGGAAAAACTTCGTGATATATTTTGGAATACTGTCGCCCTTCTCCATTTTTACTTTTTTGAGCTTGTCTTTTAGTGCCAACTTCCCCTGGTCGCTGCTGCTCTGGAACAAATCTGTCAAAGCCTTCCACATTAAGAATGAAGTTTCTTTCCCGTGAAGGCTAGACACAATATGGTCCTTCACACCTTCCAATATAATTATTCTTGTCTTTGCTATCTTATTTTTCCATGCATCAAGTAATGCAACATCGCTAGATCCCAGCTTAGGAACATCGCTATCGATGAACTCCTTTAGTCCATTATCCTCCAGCACCGCCTCCATCCTATCCTTCCAGGCTATTTAATTTTAGCTCCCATAAATGTGATACTCCAATCGTAACCCATTGAAAGACATTTTAATGTATACTCAACTTCTGCACCAATAATTTTCTGTAGAAAGTTTGAATTGTACACCAGCACAAACTCAGCAATTTTTCATAATTGCAATCTTCAAGATTTAGAACTTCTTTGATACCATGAAGAAATTAAATACAATATGCATGCATATATCTATATTCTCCTGATCTAACAATATTTATCTTCTTTCTAAATATAGAATCCTTCCATTGCTAATCTTTTGCGGAAATTAAAATCAATTGCAAACACATGAAGCAATAAAAACAATCGCACATAACACAGTTGTTTAGCGGGAAAGCCTGAAGCTGAAAACCCCAACTATCATATATTATGTATCATGGAGATCATGTAACAATATCATACAAAGCTTAGTACATCCAGCTCTTAGTACAATCAATCGTCACACACTAATCAGAAGAAATCTGCAAATCCATGCACCGATTTCTTGCCACCTGCTAGCCTGCGTCCACTGCGCAATCCTTGCTGAAGAATAGCTCTGAATGAATTCAAATTACCTTTTCCTTGACTTCTCAATCATCATTGGCAACTCCAATGTGTGTGTGGTGCAATCAATGCATCACTATAGTCACAACAGATAGTCCATCTTTCCCTTTCACCTATCTCTCCACTGGGTCTCCACTGGAACTGCCATGCACTGTAGTTAACTACTGTATTGTTCAGTTGATTAATGAGTTATTATTTGTGAACACTTAATTGAATGACCATCGACTACTAGTATCATTCAAAGAGATTCGTATACAATTCAGTTCAATCCAAGTTTGCATTCCACATGAAGCTAAACTGAATAACAACTCCATGAACTACTCTTCCAACTCTGTCATAACTTTTCCACTTCAGTTCTAACTGAGTCTTCCATGCATGAACCACCAGTAAACCCTAGGAATTGCGTAATTCCTTCAGCCGACTGATTTTCCAAATATGTGCACTGAAATTAAGTGCTCCAAGAGAATAAGTTGTTGTTTATTGTCGGATTATTATTAAGAGCTAATAATAATCAACACTTCTATTTTTAGATCGACGATCTATAAATAAACTTCGCCCAATATTCTAAAAATAGAATTTCATCTATTTTTCAAACTTAATCAAACATCTACAAATAGCATCCTGCAGCTTCTGAAATATGATCACCATGTCTAAAAACAAACATAGTCTAAAAATAGACTTGTGCTAAAAATAGCCTGTGGACCCACTTAGTGAAGGCGACTCAATTTCACTAAGCTCATCATCTTGTTGAATCTCAACATGGAATACCTGCCTTCACATGTTAAAAAGAGTGTCACAATATTTAGAATGTTAGACCATTCAGGCTTCTACATCTTCTAATGGATTCCCATGCTCCAATTAGGGCTCTTATTTTATTCTTTTAAATAGAATTTAAGATCCACATTCTACATCATTCATTTATTGAGCCACTTCTCACCCTCGGTAGGCAAACCCATGGATTATGATATTGAATATTCAGTGAATGTAAACTCCATTCCTCTTATCTGAGCTCTACTGCCATCAAAAGAGTGAAAAAAATCATAACACCAACTCAAATTGTAACCATAAAACCATTAGAAAATATGCTCTCGTCTTGCATTTCTGAATAAAGGTTAAACTTCATCATATACATCGAACCATACTCCATCTAGTTGAAATAATATCACATGGCCTGACTTTCCCATTGCTGAACTGAGAAAAATTGAGCACTCTGCCACACTCTGTCAAAAACTGTTAACAATTTCATTGTTTGCTGCCATCCAGACACATAGGTTTGTTGGAAATGGTTGATTTGCACACAATTCTAGTTTTAGTCGTCCTTCTATCCATACCCTTTTTAACATTTTTAAAATGCTTGAAATCATCACATAAAGCCGTATCATAGGTTGAATTTCATCAAAAGCTTTAAAAGCGTTTAAAATGGCCCATGTGATAGTTAGAAAACTTTTTTTTTTCAAAATTTTGTAGGTGCCACGAAAATATTTCATAGCACCACCTATTTTTAACATCCAATTAGTGCAAGACTTGGGTAAAAAAAATTGGCTTGACATAAAAAACTTTCTTAACATGCTTTTTAACTCTTATGTCACATTTTCACACCAAAATTTTACCTAGTCTTACACTTAAGCCCACTTTTCTTGTACTAAAACTTTTAACTAGTTTTCCAAACATTTTCACTCTTTTTTGAAAGTATAAACTTAGTGCTAACAAAATATTTGTGCTAAATTCCCGAATGCAATGGAAGACAAGTTGTAGCATTTTTCAGAGTTAGATACCCCCACAAAAAGAAGATCCCAACAAATTGTTGTCTCTATATAAGATAACGTGAATGGTAATTGAAATAGAAGTCTTGTTTTATGCACGAGACAATAGTAGACTTAGGACTCACTCTTAGAGTCAATTTTGTAGGTGTTACATAATATTTTCTTAAATTGATATGGTTTTGTCTTAATGGTTAACTATCTTAAATGAGTTTCATCTTAATTTTCATTGTCTTAAGTGGCCATTGTCTTAAATATAAAGGTTTGGCTTAAAATATTTTTGTCTCAAATCTTAAATATAAAGTCTTTCTTAATTTTTTTTTGTCTTAAATAAAAGGTTTTGTCTTAAAATATTTGTCTCAAACTATTTTAGTTTTAAATATAAAGTTCTGTATTAAAATAATTTTGTCTCAAACTCTTTTTTCTCAAATATAAAGTTTGTCTTCAAATATTTTTGTCTCAAACTATTTTTTCTTAAATATAAAGTTTTGTCTTAAAATATTTTTGTCTTAAACTATTTTTCTCTCAAAATTTATATTTAAGGCAATCCAATCGATATTAAATTTTAAGTAAAATAAATAAAACAAAAAGTAAATTTTTAAGAAAAAAAATTTCCTGTAGTAATGTGTTTTGAGTGGATCAACTAATTAATTTAGCAATTTAAATCATGTGTTTTGAGATATTCTGAAAATTTGATTTACAATAATGTAAATTAGATTTTTCAAACATTTTGAAATCTGCAATCTTAATGTAACTTCATAAAATTTCAAAAATATTGGAAGAAATTAAAAACCTACCCAAATAGATGTTTTCAGCGATAATAACAGATCCCATAATTGCCACGATCATCATTACCAATGCACTGAATGTTGTGGCAAATACAAGCCCTTTTACAGGCATGCAAAAACCTTGCATATAATATGTGACCGCTGATGCCACTACCCCCTGCTCCCAGCAATATCAATTACTCTACCCTATAATTTACTTTCATGTGCAGTCTCCTAATCTTGAATTCATTTTCAATCGAGAAGAGCTAAAACTGGAGGTTGATTTCCCTCCCTAACGACCAGTTTGAAGGATCACGTATGAGAGCTAAGCTCAGAACTGTTGCCTACAACATCCCTAGAAAACTTAGTAAGGCCGCAAGTGAAGGTTGAGCGGGATATCTTTTGAGGACTGCAGACTGCACATTCAAAATCATCAAGTAGAGGACTAAGAAGTTGTCACAGTGATAACCAGTGACAGAAATCTGTATATAAAATGTAATGAATTTGATGGAGTGAGGTTTATTGTTTCTACTTCTATTACATTTTCAAATATTTTCAGAATTTGCAATGAGATACATTCATGCATCCATATTAATAAAAACATGAAAATAAAAATATAAAAAAAATGAACAAACTCTCAGCTAAAAAATAATGGACATTATGATACAACTTAAATCACCCGTGAAATAAACAAGAATGACCAGACAAGAGTTTCACTAATCATCAAAAGAGAACTCACGATCCAGTCCTTACTACCAACAACAGTTACTGCTGGTGCAAATGTCTATTTCAATAGTAGTTACTATTGGTGGTTACTGAAAAAATCCTTGCACCTTGTTATATGGAACCAGCTACCAAAATCAAAGTACCAGAGAGTTTTGGCCATGCTTGTTATTAGGGTGAAGTCTAATTCAAAGGCTTCTCCTAAAGACTTCTTGGTAGACTTCTTGTGCATAAATTTTGTTGGATAGTACCCAAATTTGTTGCAATAGAAAACATTTTATCTTAATCATGTATTTCTTCTTACCATTATTTTGGATACACTTAGGTTTGCGCTCGGCTTTTTGCCCTTCTTCCCCTTTCCAACCAATGAAAAATTATTTTCATCCTCATCGTTGGATGATGTTCCATTTCAGTTCTCCGGAACCCTTTGTGAACTGAATCTAAGCACAAAATTTCCGAATTCGGTATTTTTTCCCTTCCATTCATATAGACGTGTTAGTTGTGTTATGATTTTGGAAGGCCTAGAAGATATAGGCTCACATGGCAATCTAATGAAACATTCACCCCGACTCCTCCAAGCTCATCCCAAACTTCGGCAAATGTGGAGAGATACTCCAGAATAATATCATTCCTCTACATCTAAATATTTCGAAGTTTGTCTTTGAGGACCAATTTTCTATGATCACCGCTATTCTTGAATACCTTAGTCAGTGCCTTTGACATTGAAAATGGCATCTCTTTTCCATATATATTTGAGACCACATGGTCTCACACACTTTCGAGGAGAATTATCTTGGTATTTGCACCATCCTTCTTCAGGCTAATTTTTGTGCATCAAACTATGGAGGTTTTTCAATGTTATTTTTCATATATTCTAACACACCATTTTCATCGAACACTACTTCCATTCGATCCTTCATGAAATTTGAGCTACCCTTTAGGGGATAGTCAAATCTCAGACAATTGAAAAGCATTCTCCCAATCCTGAAGAAAAATGGTTGCACTGAAGTTGCTACTTCGAAATTCCTAAGAGACAAGTTCAAAATACTAGTTCTAATGTGAATTCAGAGGCTATGATAACATGCACAAATTTGATAGAATTTCAATTTCTCAAGAAATTTTATCTAATATCAAGAGACACAATTCTACTCTACTCATTTGTGGAATTAAATTCACAATTTAGAACAACATGCATAAATATGCAATAATAAAAATCACAAATACACAGTGAATTCTAAGGGAACCAGATTGGGAAAAACCTAGCTCAACCTGGAAAAGAATAATTGTTCTCTTTTCTCAACAACTCCCGCCAACACTTAGCCAAATATCAAATCACATAATCTCATATTTCTTTGTGAAAATCTCGAAGAAATTAGCCCCTATTATTTAGTAATTTCCTTCAAATTGATTACCAATTCCCAAGGATTGATCATTTGATCTCATGCAACACCTATACACTGAAACTAGTTTAAAATTTTTGTTTCAATGCCATTCCATCTACACTTGAGCGAGGAACTCAAATTCCTTGCATGCACTAGCTATTTTGAGTTGATTTATCAACTAATTATCAAATCTTCTTGTTAGAGTGTTGTCCCACTACACTGCTGACCCTCAAGTGACTCGAACAATAGTAAATACAACCTAAAATAACTAAAATGGATTACTAAAATTTAGCAATCACACATTCATAACTGAACTTCAAGCCCTTTAACTCGAATGTATTGAGCTAATTGAGTGATAAGATCCATGTCACACAAGTTAATTGTCTCCAAGTTGTCTTGCATGGAAATTGGATTTACTCAATTTGACTAAAGTTAAAATCAAATTGATGCTTTGTTGCTACATTTTTTCCAACAAATAGATCTTATAAAACGATGATTGAATGCAATCTATCAATTTTATAAAACGATGATTGAATGCAATCTATCAATTTTTTTGAGCTATGATTTAATGAATTTGTTAAATATATGGATTGAAATTTTCAAATATTAATGGAATATTTATTAAAGTTTGGGACTCTCGGATCTTGAGACATTTTTCTTTTAGGATTCATAGGGAAAAAAAAAGTGAGGCCGTTACCATTTTTTACCTTTGTTGTAACAAAAAAATAATAAGGAGAATTTGTTACTTGATTAACAATGGCTTTATCATATTTAAAAAAATGGAAAAGTCCCTAATTAGTGTTGGCAATAATGCTTATAATTGTTTATTTAATACATCTCATTAATATAACATAATATGATTTTTAGGATAGTTTGGATTTATTTTAACATGGGTTCTATTATATATTGAGAGGGAACAAATGTGAAAAAAATTCCTCAGTCCATTTTAGCATGTGATAAATTCATAGTTAAGATGGATCTATGGTTGTTCTTAATAATGTTGCACATCAATTCCAATTTTTTTAATATGCACATGTCAATTCTATAACTATTCTCGAAGTAGCTTTTTTTACTTTCAATATTAAATATTGTATATGTATATACATGTGTGTAGAGAGAGAATATTAAAATATTTTATTTATGGTTCACCTTGAAGAAAAATCCACCTAACCCTAGGATAATTAAATTTCTACATATATATGATAAAAATTTATTTTATTTAAAGTGGGTATTGAAATATTTTATTTATGGCAAACATTGTTATATTTTTTGTTATTACTATTCTTTGAAGTTCTATGTGTGGATGCCATGTTGAACAAGGACTTACAATTTACCTATCAATTTCTTCATGTGTGTCTGTGTGTGTGTGTGTAATATTTTTTTTGCACCTAGAGAATCTACAACCTAGTATATGAGGAAAATGTTGTCATGTAAAGTTATATTATTTTTTTAAGATATGTGTTGGCTAATTAATGAAAATAAAGAATAATATTGAATATTAAGCTCAATTTATTTTTTTAACAAAAGCACCTATATATACAATAATATTATTGATAAAAAGAAAAATTAAACACGAAAATTTTTGAAAAAAGAAAAAAGAATAGAGTAGACTTCAATTATTGTATGATTGTTCTTCAAAGATTCTTAAACTATATAATTTCTAACCTAGAGTAATGAAATAAAATTATTTGTCTCTAAATTTTGGCTATCGAACTTATCAACACCCCATTAATCATTTATGTTTGCTTTCATCCCTTACTCATAACAAAAAAATATTAGATTAGGTTTTGTATGTAAAAACCATATAATATTATTTATCAAAACTAATTCAACACTTGTCAACTCTTATTACTTGTCAAATGTCGTATGAAATTGGATTACATAAAAAAAACTAAAGTGTTGAAAAAATTAAGTAAATTGATATCATTGTTAAAACTTGTTATAAAAAGGTAATTAGCATTTCATATATATAAATTAAGTAAATTGATATTATAGTTAAAACATTTTTTATTGTGTTCAAAACAATAAGTATTTATGATATAAATGAAATCATAGTTGTGTGCCATCAATTTTATGCAAGGATAGAAAAATAATAAGTAAATACTTAATTTTCTTAAGATAGATACATACATACATTAAATATTTTTTTTGGTGAGCTAAAAACAAATAAATATATTGTAAAGTCTTATTTAAATTAAAATATCTTTCTCACCACTTCATAAATCTAGGATTAAGATAGATCTATACTCATTTATAATATGTATTTAACTATATATTTAAATACTATGTATTCAGTATTCAATAAATATTAAATAAATGATTAATTAAATATAAATATAAATATTTTATTATTATTAATATCTTTGGGTAAAAATAAAGCAATTACACCTTTATCTCGTATTGAACTATAAAGATGCTCATATAACCATTATAATTATCTTATTGAATAGGGTTAGAAAAGCCTCGTCATACTCAGGAAAATGTAAGGAACCGAGTACACTATTGACAATGAAAGTACTCATGCAACTATTATGTAACAATTGCAATTTGTCTTCCTATATATATTTAGAATAGGTAAAAGACTCCATCATATTTAGAAGACTTCATCAAATTTAGGGAAAATTTCAAGGACTCCAGTGCACTGTTGACAATATTGTCTATAAATTAGTGATGGCTTAAAATATATAAATTTGCATTGCATATTACGTAGAAAGTGATTCTTCATGAATCCACCCAGTAATTCTATCTTTTCAGAAGGACCACCCAGTAATTCTATTGTGTATTACACAGGAGTGGCTAATAATGATAGCGACGATTTACATCATCAAATGCCAACTAGCAAATTGTACTCTATTTCACCGAAACCTGTTTCATTGCATCTAATTCAAGAGGTTCAAGTCCGTTATTCATGGGGTTGTTTGACGCAGCTTCTATGTCGTCTGCCTTAATTTCATTTTGTGTGAGTATTTCGTCAGAACTGTGAAGCTTCTCCGAACAATTTTCATCCTTTGAGGCGTTGCCATCCTTCAATTTTCCCCACAGAACAGCGTACAGCCCTATTGCGATCATAACTCCTCCCAGCACACTGTATTCAGTGGATCAACTAATTAATTTAGCACTTTAAGTCATGAGTTTTGAAATATCATAGGTTGAAACATAGATTTTCGAAGTATTTCATGCTGAAAAATGTACTAGTACATTATATAAACTAGAGTTTTGGTTAATTAAATTTCCAAAATATTTCAAAATCTTCTAGCAAACCCTAAACCCTAAAGGCAGAAATTACAAACCTGCCCAAATAGATGTTCTCAGAGAGAATAACAGATCCCATGATTGCCGCGAATATCATCATCAACGGACTGAATGCTGTGGTAAATACAGGCCCTTTTACGCGCAAGCACAGACCTTGCACATAATATGCGATAGCTGATGCCACCACCCCCTGCACCCAGCAATATTAATTACTCTAATCTATATATTACTTTCATGTGCAGTCTCCTAATGTTGAATTCATCTTCAATCAGAAAACCACGTACAGAGTAGACTGCAGTTAAAAGGTTGATGTCCCACCCCAACGACCACTTTGAAGGATCACGTACGAGAGCTAAGCTCAGAACTGTTGCCTGTAACGTCCCTAGAAAACATATTAAGGCCGCTAGTGAAAGTTGAGCAGGATATTTTTTGAGGACTGCAGACTGCATTCAACATCATGAAGTAGAGTAGTAAGAAAAATACAATAAACCCTAGACCTAAAAAAACACAACATTATGTTACAAATTAAATCACCTGTAAAATAAACAAGATCGACCACGCAAGAGTTGCGCCAAACATCAAAAGAGAGCCCACGATCCAGTCTTTACTACCAGTGGTAGTTACTGCTGGTGCAGATGTGTGGTTGTGGTTGGAGGATTGATGATGAGGAGACCAAAACATCCTCACAATAGGACCTCTGTAAAACGTCATCCACATTGCTCCCCCTAGGCAGACAATAGTTCCCACCACCTTTGCTCCACTGCGTACCTTTTTTATATTCACTCTCTCAATCCTAAAAAAATACAGATTTCCCATGAGACCATTGGAGGGGGAAATGAAATTTAAAATGGACTAGTGCCTGTGTGTTTATTTCAGAGGTTTGCAGGGAGCAATCTGATTTGCTTACCTCAACAGGAGAGCAATCACGAAAGTTATACACGGGAGTATATTACTCAGTGCACACGCATATGTTGGAGAAGTTAATTGCAAACCCATGTAAGAGAAATTCTGGTCTATTACAGGCCTGTTCATATGCATCAAGAATATGCCATATTTCATTTAAATTTCTTGCCAAAAATGTTTACAAGCATTATAAGAGATGGAGGGATTATATGAAATACAAGCAGCCTAAATAATACATACCCCAACAAACCCAGCACAAAAATTTGGCAGAAGATGTAAAATGTGAGTTTGGGCCGAACCTTCCTGCAATGGACTGTGTGTTAGTTGTAAATCTACAGGCAGAGAGAGAAAAAGTCGAGCAGAGCACTGTTCAGCATATTATTTGATTTGTTTAATATATAATATATAATATATTGTTTGATCGGGTCTGATGAATAAGAGGATTTCTTTTAAGAAGTTAAGTTATATTTAAAGAAATAGAGTATGTATGTTTTTGTAAATTTTAGTAATCAAATAATTATTTAGAAATTACTCTTCTATTCACATATAAAAGTATTTTATAATTTCAAATATAAATCTCTATCATAAAATATCTTTTAAGAAGTAATATCTAAAGAGATAAAATATATATGTTTTTGAAAACTTTAGTAATCAAATAGTTACTTAAAAATGAATTTCTTATTCAAATATAAAAATCTTTTACAATTCCCAATATAAATTTCTATAATAAAATATCTTTTAAAAAAGAAATAAAATATATATACCTTAATAAACTTTAATAATCATATAACCACTTAAAAATAAATCTCTTATTCACATATAAAAGTTTTTCATAAAATACAAATCTCTATAAGAAAATATCCACACATAAAAAGTCTTTTATAGGGCCAAATACAAATCTCTATGATCAAGTATTATTAACTAAAAAGAATACGAATTTCACATTTAAATCTAAAGAAGTAAAATATGGATCCCTTTCTAAAGTTTAACGGTTCAAATAGTTTAACAGACACCAATCCTTTGTCCCACTTAAAAGGTCTTTCATAATTCCAAAGACAAGCCTATGTGATAAATTACTATTGAGAAGTTACATATTAAGCTCTTTATAAAACCTGCTAGTTATTAGCTGAACAGAGATATCTCTATCCCTTGGCTCACGTTAAAAAAAAAAGCTTTTCATGATTCCGGATACAAGTCTCCATGATGATAAAATATTATTTACAATTGTTAATACTATTTCCAAACTCATTAAGCATTATGCAAAGTCTTGTCAAAAAAGGCAAAATATAATGGTCAGTCTGAAACCTTGAATGATCTACACATTCATGAATCTGAAACATGAATGGTTAGCTAGGGACCTCCCTGAATACCTTTCAAGGAAGAAGGCAAAAGGAGCAAGCACAACTGTAGCGACGGCCTGCCTGTACACAACCAGCACATAGTGACTCATCCCTCTATTTAGAGACACCTTACCGATAACATTCATGCCTGCGTATCCAAACTGCAGGGATATCATCGCTACATAAGGCGTTGATTTCTCAAGTAGCTTCCCCATCGATAATCAAATCAAATCTGCAAAATCCTTCACAACACTCTTTCTTTCCTCAGCCCTTTCCCTCTCTACAAGCAACCAATTAACACTGGGGCATCTCCTGCTCCCCCCTCTATGTAATTAACTTTAGGGGTCCATCCATATTTATACGTGAGAAAAACCAGAACAGATAAGATTTGGGAATCAAGAGTATTGGAATAATTCACTCAATAGCCAAACTTACTCATTAGAAAACAGTATCTTTCAATTCTACTTTCGAGAAACGAATCACATACTGGCTGATTTTGCTTGTACAACATTTGTAAAATTAATTCATCAACTTAGAACCCACCCTGGAGTGAAACTTTTAAATAATAATAGAGCAGACTGGAGTGGATGATGCGTCAGTAAAGTGGACGCGTAATGAGAGAACAAAAGGCAGATATGTGCGCGCTGACGCTCAGAAGAATGTGCTAGCACGTTTCTGAATGTGCTAGGATGTGACACAGAAGATTATTCGATTGCGGGGACAGAGATCAGATGGAATCCGCGATCGATGGCACTTCCAATTTTAAGTGGAGAATTTAGGAGAATGTGAAATAGGCTAATTATTGGAACAGCGTATAGTTTTTTTTTTCTAATTTTTTTCCCTTTTTTTCTTTGTTAATAATGAACAGTTCAGTCAGAACAGATGAGTCTATTTTTTTTAAGAGGAAAAAACAGATTTTCTTTCCTTAGAATAGAACATTTACATTTACATTTTCATAGGGGCTATATCAGATTATACTGAAAAGATAACATAGAAATCTACAAATCAGCACATTAAAAAAAGGGTCGTCCATTGGGCAATTCCTCAACAGAAAAATAGCCTGAAAGCAAGAAGGTTTCCCCACCCAAATGAACATCCCCAAAAAGGAAGACCAAAACACAACATCAGAAATGAGAATTAAATCTCAAACGAACCCATACCACAACCCTTGCCATGAAAGAATTTTTCAAAGTACATAAAGCCGAGACAGAGGGAGACTCTAAGTTTTGAGAGCGCATCCGCCTTTGTGTTCGGCTCCAGATAGACATGTTGGAAGGAAACAATTGAAAAAGAAGGGATAATGTTCCTAATGAGCTGAATCTAATTGCAAAGAACTCGAACCTCAAAAGAGAAACAACCCTGAATGGAGTTGATCATAACAAGGGAGTCACCAAAATAAAAATATATTCAATACCTAGCCAAGAAGACCACTAAAGAGCACCCCACAACGCAATCAACTCAGTGCTACAATTGTTCCCCCTTGCCACCATACCAGAAAAAATGGTAATGAACAGAAGGGTCCAAGTGAAGCGAGACAACACATCCACAATCTCCTTCAGAGGAGGCACCATCAAAGGAACATATTGGGAAAATGCCAGCCAAATCAACACTAGTGGCAGATAGATGGAACTTCTTTGGAAGCTAGGGACCAATTTATTAGAATAAAGCTACAATGTCGAGGGCAACAATGTTAATCACAAGGAGCTTATCCTAAAAAATTAGCACATTCCTTGCTAGCCATATCCCTTGTTATTTTTCACTATCTTTAGATGACTATAGGAGGTTTATAGATTTCTGAAAATAATATTCCTTGAATATCTTGAGTTTCAGAAATCTCACTCCCTTCATTATCCTTATAAAAAAAATTTCACTGTTCTATCAGTTTGCCATTTCATGGTCACCCTATTGCTCCTAAAATACTTATCATGGGCTTATACCTCTCATTTTCATCTTTCTTCCCTGCCTATGACCTCATTGCCCTATTCTTCCCCTATCAATAGACTCCATCCTCCCTCTAGGGTTTCCTATAGCTAACTCATTCCCATGTCCTCTTGGACATAATAACCTATGAACATACTCTATTTTAACTTGAAAAACCTCCAAGTCAAATTCCAATCAAAATCAGGTCAAAGGAACCTCCCACTAGGTCATTACGGTTTCACATTGTTTAAGGTCATCCTTGGATGTTTCAAGCACTGCTTTTCTTTTGCTAGAATCTAGCTCAGATGTAATAGAATGTCAAGACATGGTTATTCAAGAAGCACCTAAAAAATCCAAAGAAGATTACATTATCAGTTCAGAGTCTACAAATGAGAAAAAGGGAAATAGTTCAACACTTCTGCGGGAGTGTTGAAAGATTTATCAACAGAAAGTACTGATGAAGTAGACTATCTACTCTTCAATGAAGACAACTTACAGTAAAGGATAGGGAAACACTTAGTCTTGTAGATGATTATGGTTTTTAACTTGATGGCCCAGTTGAGTGCCAAAACAATGATCACTTGCACAAAATGACATGGAGGAAGCACACAAAGCCAAACATGAAGAAAGAATACCAGAAAGGATTGATGGAATATGGAAAAAGATGAGGTGAACTGGATATAAATGAATGAACTTGAAAGGGCTATAGAGAACATAGAAGACAACACTGAATGATTGTTGTAAAGCACTCTAGACACCTAGAGTTTTGAAAAAAATGGTCAGAGAAGGTGAAAAGCATGAGTTGAGCTGCATGATGGAAACCACAGAAAGTTTTGAAGATGCTAGTGTGTGTGATTAAATGCCAAAGGTGTTAAAATGAACTTGTCATGCCTATATGACCAAAATAAAGTTCAAATCCATCATTTTAGCAAACTTGCATGCAAACAATGTAAAGGGGTTAGTGAGAAAGGAAAAAAGACTTTAAACATTAGAAAGTGGATTGGAAAAGTTAAATTAAATCCATAAGTCTATAAAAGCCCATTTAACACTTCAAATGAATCATTGTTGCCTTGCAAAGCATTAGAAGTTCCAAAGAGAGGAGAAATTGTGAGTTTTCTGAGTGAAATTGGGCAAATTTGCTTGGCGCTATGTGCCTGGCTTCATGTTGCACACCTGGGACTGGGCGCTACACCCTTCACATTTTTCCTCCGTTCAATTTCTGAAGGCGTTGCGTGCCTGGGAGGTGGCACTGTGCACTGGGAGTGGCGTTGCGCTCTTGCCCGACAAGACGTGTGCTGAAAACCCTTGGCAATGCATCAGAACTGGCACTGTGCACTTAGGTTTGGCATTGCGCCCTCAACATTGGCATTGTGTGCTTGGGTAGAAAGGGTTTCTAAACCATCCAACCATTCAAATCACTTCAAAAAGCTTTCAAATTTCCTCCAAGGTCATCCAAGCAATCTTAAAGAGGTAAGTACATGACGTGAGCTCATCTTCAAGCTATTTTGGTCATCATTTAATGAATGGAATGAAACCCTAATCAAACCCTAGGTTTCAAGCTTGAAATCACTACTTCATCCTTACTTCATCCTCCTAGATATATTGTCACTTATAACAAGGGGAATGACATTGGTTTAGAGGGTTGTCATTCATCTTGCTTGTCACAACCTCTGTTCCCTTCATTCTCACTTACTCCATTCATTTGTGAAATGACCATTACATACCCTCCCTTCATCTCATTTCACATCAGCCCTAGGGTTTCCAAGATAGAGTTTACAATGTTTGAGGGTGAAGATAGTGGTATGGAGGCAGAAATGCCAAGGAGGCATGATCATAAACCAGGAAAGATAAACATATTTGAACCCCTCAATAATAGGGAACTCATGGCATCTCCCCTTACTGTTTCATGTTTCAAACATGTAGGCTACTTTGATTTTTGTGAGAATGTGCAGCAAGTACAAAACTACCCTGAGCTAACAAGACTTTTCATTATTAATTTGCATTATAGACAAGTTAATCTTGTTGGGATGACATTTGAGTTGTCTACAGATGCCATTGCAAATGCTATAGGAATACCAAGTGTGGGGGAAAAGTGGTTCAAGAAAGAAAACCTAGACATGAGTTACTTTGAGCCATATCTAAAACCTAGGTATAAAGACCACCACAAATCTATCTTTCCTTTTTCTCATCTGCTTGATAGATATGCACCTATGATGAGAATAATGTGAGGGAATATTCTCTTGCCTCTACTCATACGACATCTGACTTCTTATGCACTTTACTAGAGTGAGGATGTTGCATATACCATATTATCTTTTTCAAAGCATTGGCAAAATGGCCTACATCATGCAAAAGAGAGATTATCCTCAGAAAATGCAGAGCTTGTTTCATCACTCACTTATCAAGATGGTGGTTATGCACCAACTACAACAGAAAAACATTCCATCGGAGACCTTCATAGCCAACGAGGTTTTCACTATTCCACATGGCCATCATCAGCAAGATATCCTTTCCTCATCTCATCCTCCCATTCCTACTTCTCCATCACTTCTCGTTGTTCACAAATATTGACTCACTCACATTCCTTCACCCCATGATGGCCCTTCCACATCACCATCCACTCACTTTCCTTCACCTCATGATGACCCTCCTTCATCACCTTCCCATAGCCCTTCAACCTCATCTCATGACACCAGAGCTTCGAGCATTGAAAGAGACAGTGAGACAAATGACATTGAGGTGATTGAGATAGAGCCTTTTCCTTTGACCTACCGGAGGGGTTGCAGGCATGTGTTTGCTGCACTTGAGATGCAGGGGGGCATGCCTTCTACATCAACAAAGCAGCTTGACAAGGGTAAGGAAAAAGTTGTAGAGCAGGTCATTGTTGAAGGGGAAGATACACATGAAACTGAACAAGAGTTTCAACTTATTGACCTTGAGGATGATGATGAGGAGAGGATCACAAACATGCTACTCAAAAGCAAGGATGTTAGGATTAGTGAGCTACAAACTAATCTTGGTAGGGAAAATAATGTGATCAACTTCCTTGAGTTAGAAAACCAACAGTTAGAGACATAGAATGCCATCAACGAAGTCATGGCTATCAGAGCTCGAAAGAAGGCTGGAAAGGCCAAGGCTATGCTAGATGAGACCTTGGGCACTTTTGATAACAATGAGGGTGAGGAGGAATAACTTCCTAGGAAGAGGCCAAGGAAAATTGGGTTGAAGAAGGCTTTAGCCTGGGAAAGAGATAAACAGACAGAGTTTGCAGAGCAACTCACTGCAAGTGTGGAGTGAGCTGCTTGCCATGGAAATAAGATATGATAGAGAATATTGGCTAGATAGAGCCAATGTGCACCTATAGCGTCAACTTGAGAAGGAAAAAAGAGACATTGACTTACAAAAGAATATGGCAAGACATTATGCCATGAGGACAAAATTGCAAGGGCCGAGCTCAAAAGAGTCCTTGAAAAGGTTCAAGCAGAAAATGAGCCAAAGGAGAAGCAAATATTGGATCTCCTTGCCGATATATCCCTCCAAGCATCCCAAACATGATCCGCAAGGTAAGTTCCAAATTTTGGCACTTGGTGCAAATTTTGAGTTTTTGACTGTTTCGCTAGCAGAAAAAAGAGCCAAACGCGCAACTCCACTGGTTCTGCGCTCTTTTTTGGGGTACTCAAATGAAAAATGGCTTTCATCCTCATGTTTCTCATGCCAAGTACATCATTCTGAGAATATTCCAGGTAATTTAGAGCAAATTTCGTCCCTTAAAAGGGCCAAAAACCATTAAAAAAAACACCCTTTTTCCCTCTTTTCAGCACTGGCGCCGCGCCCTTAGAATTATTGGGAGAATGGATTTTTGGCAAGGAAAATAGGCACCAATATGGAAACTAAAGGCAGATCTAGAAACTAGACAAGACAAGGTTTCCAATGAGCTATCATGGAGCACATTTGGACACCGGGAAGGCCTCCAAAACTCAGTTGCAAAATAGGCAATTTTTCCAATCTTGGCACTACGCCCTTGGCCTAGCACTATGCCCTTGTACCTTGGAGCTGCGCCCTTGCTAGGAGTTACTACAAAAGATCTTTTAAGGCCTTAAAGTCAACTTTTTCTCCAAATTAGCTCAAATAGTTATGTTATAAGTTACTTTTGCCATAAATGAGTTTAGATATTTTTGCCTTGGGCCTTGCATGGTCTCAAATGTCAAAGTGCCTTAAATGTGTAATTAATGACTTCTAAAACCCTAGTTATGGTTTACTTCATCATTTGGCAGATAAATACTCCATCTAAGGCTTCATAATTTTGTTGGTTGATTATTGAGCTCAATATACATAGACTTGGAGTTGGGAAGAAATTAGCTTTGGAGCTTTGTGACTGTTTTGAATTGAATGAAAATGAAGCAAGCACATTCATGGGATTCATGAATCTGGTTAATGATGATTTTGTTCTAATTTAGTAATTTTTTCCTTCTGTTTTCATATTGTTTCATCTTTCCCTTATGATAGAGTAGAAAATTTAGATTAAGATATGTTGTTGAGAGGCACCTTAATTTTGTCTACCTTTTGTTGTTTAGATGTTTTCCTCTACTAGGTCTGATTGAAGAATACTTAATTTCTCTTTGATTCCACTTAGCTTGTTGTCTTGAAAATGATTTAATGGAGCCAAGCCAAAGAATTTTATGGTACGCCTTGTCCTTTGGTGTAGCTTAAACATTTTTTTTAAGGCCTTTTATTTGAAGTTTGCTAATTAGGGTTTGGCTAAAGAAGTTTATGGTTTGCCCTATCCTTTAGTCCATATTGAATAGTCACTTTGAAGGTCTTTTATACTCTGATTTAATAATTTATGAGTTCCCTGCTCTTTAATAATCACTTATGTGTTATATTAAAAGTTTTCTTTCTCTGAAGGTGAACAACTAGAGAATTTAGGAGTTCCCTGCTCTCTAGGGTTTACTGGATTGTTTTTTTAAAGTTTACTTGGTAAAGTTAGGTCAAAGAAGTTCATGGTGCACCTTTTCCTTTGATTCTTTCTTAAGAATAGTGATCTTGAAAGCCCTTCTTGTTATATTATATGTTAAAGGATTCTTAATTTCCCTTTAAACCTACTATGTTCACAATTTAATGTTCATGTTACACTCACACAAGCTACGAAGATCCATTTAGTTTTGTTAACTTACCCTATGAAACACCCTTGATTTTTTGTTGTACTCTTTAGACTTTTTCACAGACCCCATAGCAATGGTTTGAATTTCTCTTACTCTATCTGTTCTTCTTAACAACCTACCCAACCAAACCAAAAAAACAAACCACTACAAGGAAAAGACCCTCTAGTAGAGGTTATAAAGGAGGTTTCTAGTGTTATAAAATTAGCCAAAATTGTCAAAAAAATATTTGCTACAACATCCGTTTATGGTTACGGAGGTTTTAGCGGAGCTTTTAATGGAAATTAAACACAATTAAAAAAGAATGGGCAGCCAAAGGTAATTACAGATGTTTTTTTCATTGGTGCGCTAAGAGGGATTTAACGCATTGTTGCATACCTATAGCCAGAGCCCCAGGGCGGTCAAAGGAGAATGCACGAGGTCGTTAAGATATAAAACAGCACCGAGTGTAGTGTTGGTGATACAACACATGGGGCCATTCTAATTGGTAGAATTGGGATTTAAGCGGTGCCCATAGGTCATATCAACGCGCTGGTGCGTAGACTTATAGAAATGCACCAGTGCGCAACATCACACAAATGCAACGAGATTTATAATATGTATCGGTATTCATGCAGTGCCCATATGGCGTACAAATGCACTGGTGCGTATAGACACATAAATGCCCCGGTTCACATTATCACACAAATGCACCGATATTTATAATTTGTATCGGTATTCGTGCAATTTCTATAGGTCGTACAAATGCACTAGTGCGTATAGACATAAAAACGACCCAGTGCATAGTATCACATAAATGCACCGAGATTTATAATTGGTATCAGTATTCCTGTGGTGCCCATAGGTCGTAAAATGACACTGGTGCTTATATAGACATAAACGCACCAACGCTTCGTACCGCACAAATGCCTCGATATTTTTAACTGGTTTTGGTATTTGTGCGGTGCCCATAGGTTTTAAAAACGCACCGGTGTGCTTAAGAATACAAGCGCACCAATTTTCGTTTTGTATTTTTTAGAAACATCGACCTGTGACTGTGCAATTATTGTGATTATTTTAAATTCATTATTCATCAAAAGTCGACACATCTTATAACAATATTCATATTAATTAATTTTTTATTAATGCATTTGAATGTGATGTTTGGATTAATTTGTTATATCATATCATAATTATTGTGGTTTTTTAAAATTCATTATTCATCAAAAGTTGACACATATATATCTTATAACAATATTCATATGAATTAAATTTTTATTAGTGCATTTGAGAATGACAATGGAGAACGCAATAGCGACAATAGAGAACACAATAGAATAAATTAAAACATTTTTTATTATATATATATATATGAATAATACATTCTTTTTCATACAAAATGGGACAGTTATTTGTATCCCTTTATCTTTCAATTGGGACACTATGTCCATTACATTAAAGGAAATGTCTGATTTTACAGACATTTTTCAAAAAATACAATTCCTTGCTTTTATATCCAAACATAGTGATCATCATTCTTCGCTTGAACTGTTGTCAGTGCTAGAGCTACTTCCATGACTTGGGTTATTTTCAGAAATTTTTTGTTCACGGTGTTGATTGTTTTCTTCTTCTTCACCTTCCATCTACAAACGTAAAAATAAACTGTAATGAGTGTATATACATTGGTGAGAATAATGAAAATTGCAATATTAAATAATATACATCAATGCAAATCGAAAAGAGATGGCGTACCAATGCAACAATTGACTCATAAACTATACACATTCTTTCAAAACCATGTAACATGCCATCTTTCAAGATTTGATCTGTTGGCGCAGTGCCATACTTTGTTTCCTGCAAGTTATATACCCCATAACAAATCATATATTTAATATAAAAGATTTATTTTTTCTATTAATTATAGATGGAGCTAAGTAAAACAAGATCGATAGATGCTTACAAATTCCACAATTAAGTTTTGATATGCCAACATATACTCACAACCCATATTTAACCCAATTTCAATCAATTCCTCTAATGGTTCTTCTTTGTATGTTAGCACCTGTTTGAAGACATTCAATGATAACTTTTGTAAAACAACTTAAAAAATACAAAAATGAAATCTAGTTAAGCTATTAGAAGGAAGTAACAATTACTCACAAACTTAGATATCAATACTTTTCTTCCTTGTTGTCCTGTTTTATGTGTTGAATGGGTTCCATTTTCTTTTCTTTTCTGCGAGAAAATACTTGAAAATTAATATTTAATGCTAAATTTTTTATTTATTGTACCTAATGATCGAAAAGTTCAATGATTACATATTACATTTGAAGAACATTTTTGTTGAGATGGCTCCTCCCGCGATGCAATTTTATCCATTTTTTGACCATATCCTTGTACACCTATTTGGACATTCCTACTGGCATATTTTTGATATCAGCTCGTTCATCTTTTGAGATTTTCATAATCTTCCTGAAAATGTAACATGACAATAAAATATTTAATTTTTATATTGATATATGAAAAGTAAGTATAACAAAAGTGATATTTATAAATAATTCTAGACAAACATCTAAAGGAATATTACTTTTTCATTTCTTCTTTTTTGTTGTTGTACGTTTTTGCTATTAAAAGTCTGACATGTCTCATTGACCAATTCTCTAGAAACTCTTCCTATAGTTTAGATAAAATTTGGTTCTTGGAATAATTGGATTGGTTTTTGTATTGTAAGTGGAAATAACGTCTATACATTCATTCCACTAGATCCCTCAAACTTTTGTAAAATGTTTTTCCCCTTTTATTAACCTCCAACACCACTCCAGATGAGCTAAAGAGAAATTCATTTTCATTTACATGTTCTATTTTTATTTTCTTATAATAACATTCCTTTTCTGAGTTGTTGGTCCTTATAGAACATTAAACATGTGTGAATTAATAGATTGTTTCACACATGTTATCTAATAATTTTGATTATATTATTAATGAAAACTGAAAAAAGAAACTCATATTGGATCAATAGTTTTATTTCATTCATCTGAATCATCCTTTACGCTGGTCTTAGATCAGAAACAATCTTATCGAGCTTCGTCATTTTGTTGCTCTACATGATACACAGTAAACAATACATATTAGTTAAACTTACATATAGCTAAAAAATAATATTTTTTGTAAAGAATTTATAAAGAACTTGCCTTTTTTGGTTTTCTTGATGTGTTATCATTATTTTTGTTACTTTATCTCCTTTGAGTCATTTCTTTATCAATCTAAAACTTGTACCATATCATTCATTAATATATTTATAAATAAATAGTCACTTTTTCAAGTAAAAAAAAATTTCTCAAGAAACCGGTGTACCATTCATGGTGTACGCACTAGCGCTAATGCATGTGTGTCTTTCAAATGCACCGCACAAACAATATAATAGACTGTACGGTGCTCTATGTCAACAAGGAGCACCGATGCATTACATGTTAATCACTGCACCGGTTAACCATGATAAAATAATAAAAATCATCCAGTGTTAGTTTTTGTAGCATAAATCGATGCCATATTTTACGTATGGTGCACCGATAAAAAAAATTGTTTATTAATTTTTTATCACATTACATATGCAGTGCACTTGTACAATATAGAGCATCAGTGCGCTATGTTACTCCAGGCGCACCGATAATAAAAAAAATTGTTTTTTTTTTAATTCAGGCAAGGGCCCACATGGATTGGGACATGATTATGTTAATCGTCCCGTTAGTTGGATGTCTTAGATATATATTTAGCAATACAAGCCCTATCAATCTAAATTGAGAAGCCCTAATTCTGAAATCACTGAAAGAAGGAGAAGAAAGGGCATAAACAAAAAGAATGTAAGGTTTGTATTTTTTGAAAGTTTTTTTTTTTGTTTGAAACAGAACGTTCGTGGTGCGCCATAATGAAATAGCTCGCTGGCTGCATATTTTACAAATGGTACACTGAGAAAAATGTTTCGTTTTTTTAATTTTTTATTACAGTACTTTCGCGACGCGTTGTGATAATAGAGTGCACCGGTGCGCTCAGGTACAAAGGGCACAACGAAGAAAAAATTTAATTTACATAAGGGCCAACATGGATTGGGATCCGACTATGCACGTCACCTCGTGGGTTGGATGTCTTATGCTTATATTTAGCAATACAAAACCTATAAATATAAATTGAAAAGCCCTAATTTTGAAATCACAGAAAGAGGGAGAAGAAAGGGCATAAACAAAAAGAATGTAGGGTTTGTTTCTAAAATGGTTTTTTTTTGCGAAACAACACATTTGTGGTGCACCATAATGAAATAGTGCATCAGTGCCATATGTTACATATGGCGCACGAATAAAAACATATATTTTTATTTTTATTTTTTATCACTGTACTTTCACGATGCACTTCCATAACAGAGCGCACTGGTGCGCTATGTTATGCAAGGCGCACCGACGAAAAAAAATCTAATTTTTTTTTTAGATTAACGCAGGGGCCAACATGGATTGGGATCCAACTATGCAAGTCGTCCCGTGGGTTGGATGTCTTATGACTATACAAACCCTATAAATCTAAATTGAAAAGCCCTAATTTTGAAATCATAGAAAGAGGGAGAAGAAATGGCAGTAATAAAAAGAATGTAGGGCTTGTTTCTAAAATGGTTTTTTTTTGCGAAACAGAACGTTTGCGGTGCGCCATAATGAAATAGTGCACCAGTGCCATATGTTACATATGGCGCATTAATAAAAACAAATTTTATTTTTTTATTTTTTATCACTGTAGTTTCGCGGTGCGCTGGCAAAACAGAGTGCACCGGTGTGCTATGTTACGCAGGGTGCATCGATGAAAAAAAATCTATTTTTTTTTAGATTGACGCAAGGGCCAACATGGATTGGGATCCGACTATGAAAGTCATCCCATGGGTTGGATGTCTTATGAATATACAAACCCTATAAATCTAAATTGAAAAGCCCTAATTCTAAAATTACAGAAAGAGGGAGAAGAAAGGGCAGAAACAAAAAGAATCTAGTGTTTTTGTTTCTAAAAATGGATTTTTATTTTTATTTTTGTTTATGAAAAATGCAGAAAAGGTAAAAAAACTGCAGAAAAAAAAAGAAGAAGAAAAAAAACAAAACAAAACAAAAATTTGATTTTGTTATTTTACTTCATTAAAAAAACTACAGAAAAATTAAAAAAAACAATAGACTTTGATTTTTTCTTTTACTGCATAAAAAAAACTGCAAAAAAAGTAAAAAAAAAAACAATAAACTTTACTCACATTGTTTGAAATTCTATGGTACAAGGTTTGAATCACCAAAGGTTTGAAATTTTGATTGTCTGAATACTTCCATTGGAACGTATTTCCTTGGTCCACAGTGCTCTCGTCCTCTGTTTTCTCCAGGTATGTATCACGCAAATCTCTGGCTGAAATTTTTTGCAAAAATAGTGAAATAATGAAAAGTGTTTAGTATTGAAAGAAATGTTTTATGAAATTAAATTTTCAAAAATATTTTGCCACCCATTTTTCAATTTACTGCTTCTTTTCACTTAAATAAAATAGGGTTGCGCTATTTTTTTTTGCGCTTATTCGTTTACTAGTGCATCCCTTAATTGAACTTCACTGGTGCGTCAGGTTATAAAAGAGCACCAGTGCACAATAACTGTTGGAATAATCACAGCGGAAACCATTAAACAATTAACACACAGCAGATGTAATCAAGCACATAAAGACACAGTGTTTTTACCGTGGTTCACCCAAACCTCCTGGGCTACGTCCACACAACAGGGCAATGGCAATCTTATTAATTCAAACAGAAGATTACAATTCTCACACACTCTCTCCAAAACATCCGTATGGCTATCTGTTATATAGCAGGAGAATCTAACAGCTCTCAACTCAAATTTAGCTAGCATTAACTCCCTCCCAACAAACTGGAGTTAATCTAGCAACAATTTCCTAATTTTTGTCACCTACTGAGATTTTTCCTATTCTATTCAAAACAGAAAATCTCAAAAATCTCCACCTTGACAACAATTAGCCTGATGTCCTGTTCTTTATTATTTATCTTTTCTGCAAGCCAAGAGAAGCCAAACACCAACGCAGCTTCTCCAACAAAACTGGTTTCGTGAACATGTCTGCACAGTTTTCCTTTGTATGCACCTTTTCTAGAGAGACTCCCCTTTCAGTAATAACCTGTCTTACAAAATGGTACTTAATTGGAATATGCTTTGATTTACTATGATAGGCCGGATTCTTAGCCAAATGTATTGCACTTTGACTATCACAAAGTAACCTGATGTTGTCCTGTAGCCTACCAAACTCACCAAGCAAACCTTTCAACCAAACCGCCTCTTTGCAAGCATGCGAAGCAGCAATGTATTCTGCTTCAGTAGTGGATAAAGCAACAATGTTTTGTAGCTTTGACATCCAGCTAATAGCTCCACCCGCAAGAGTAAAGACGTACCCTGAAGTTGACCTTCTCTTATCCAAATCACCTGCAAAATCGGAATCAACATATCCGCAAACAAATTCACTACTCTTATTGTAAGTAATACAATAACTACTTGTGCCTCTCAAATACCGAAGCACCCATTTCACTGCTGACCAGTGTTCTTTACCCGGATTTGCCATGTACCTGCTGACAACCCCAACTGCATGTGAAATATCTGGTCGAGTACAAACCATCGCATACATCAAACATCCTACTACATTAGCATATGGAATTCGAGATATATAATCCTTTTCTTCATCTGTATTAGGACATAAACCCGAAGAAAGCTTGAAATGGGAAGCGAAAGGGACTGACACAGGCTTCACATTATTCATACCAAACCTCAAAAGTATCTTCTCAACATACTTCTGTTGTGATAGCCATAGCTTACCATTGCTCCTGTCTCTGAAAATCTCCATGCCCAAAATCTGTCTTGCTGCTCCTAGATCTTTCATATCGAATGTCCTTGCCATCCGAGTCTTCAACCTGTTGATTTCATCAATGCTTTTGCTTGCTAAAAGCATATCGTCAACATAGAACACTAAGATAATGAACATGCCATTTTTCAATTGCTTGAAATACACACAATGATCATATTCACTTCTAACATATTTCTGACTCAACATGAAAGAATCAAACTTCTTATACCACTACCGAGGTGACTGCTTCAGGCCATATAATGACTTCTTGAGCCTGCAGACAAATTTCTCATTGCGATGCTGAACAAACCCTTCCGGTTGTTCCATATAAATTTCCTCATCTAGATCTCCATGTAGAAAAGTAGTCTTAACATCTAGTTGCTGTAACTCTAAATCAAACAAAGCAACTAAAGCTAACACAATTCGAATTGAAACTATTTTAACAACTGGTGAAAAAATCTCATGAAAGTCAATGCGTGCTTTCTGAGAAAACCCTTTTGCAAACAGTCGCGCTTTGTACCTGTCCTCCGTATCATTCACACCCCGTTTCAGCTTGTAAACCCATTTACACCCCACAGCTTTCCTGTCTTTCGGAAGCTCAACCAGATCCCACGTGCCGTTCTTACTCAAGGCCATCATTTCGTCCTTCATGGCTGCTTTCCACTTGTCACTTTTCGAACCTTCTATTGCTTCCTGATAGCACAGAGGTTCATCATCGTTAGCGGTCAAAGCAACTGAAGTAACATAATCATCATACCTTTTCGAAACACGTTTTATCCTTGTAGACCTCCTTAAGGATGTTTCTGGCTGACTACCATCTGTAGGAACTTCTTGCCGATCAGTATCTGAGACCTGTTCATGATCTAAACTTGAACCCTGTTCATGTTCTGATTCTGAAACCTGTTCATGACTAGTATCTGAACTATGGTCATCATGACTATCATTAGAAGTGCTATCAAACTGAATGTGCTGAAAGTCAAATACATCATCCTGTTTCAATTTTCTATCTACATCTAACTGTACAAGAGAGGATTCATCAAACTTTACATCTCTGTTGATGATGATTTTGCGGGTAGTAGGATCCCACAATCTATATCCCTTTGTTCCAACACCATACCCAACAAAGACATACCTTTTAGACTTTGGATCTAACTTAGTTCGCTGATGTTTAGGCACTAGAGCATATGCATCACAACCAAACACTCTAAGTTTAGAATAGTCACAAGGGTGTCCTTTCCATACCTCTTGCGGAATCTTGCAGTCTATCGCTGTCGATGGAGATCGGTTTATCACATAACAAGTTGTTGCCACCGCTTCCGTCCACAACTCCTTTTGCAACCCGGCGTTACTCAGCATACTCCTTGCTCTCTCTAGAAGAGTCCTGCTCATGCGTTCAGCAACTCCATTTTGCTGAGGAGTATAAACCGTGGTCTTATGTCTCTCGATCCCTGCATCCTTGCAATAGCTGTCAAACTCTTTGGAAGTAAACTCACCACCATTGTCAGTTCTTAAACACTTTATTGTTCTACCAGTGCTGTTTTCTACCAATGCTCTAAACTGTTTGAAAATTGAAAAAACATCAGACTTTCTTTTCAACATGTAGACCCACACCTTCCTAGAAAAGTCATCAATAAATGATACAAAATACGACGAACCACCATATGACGCTGTAGGGGCTGGACCCCAAACATCTGAATGAATATAATCAAGTATCCCTTTACTAGTATGTTTGCCTGTTTTAAATTTTTATTTACTTTGTTTTCCAAACAAGCAATGCTTACAGAAATCTAACTTTCCAGACCTTAGATTAGGAAGTAACTTGCGATCAGCCAAAATTTTCAACCCTCTTTCGCTCATATGGCCCAACCTTTGATGCCATAGGCGAATGGAACTACTGTCATGTTCAGACATCGTAGACACATGAACTGACCCTGTTCTTCCTTCTAACTGAAACAGATTTCCTACTTTCTTAGCTTTCATTACTAGTAAAATACCTTTATAGATTTTCATAACTCCACCTTTAATTACAGTTTTATATCCATTCGTATCCAATGCTCCTAAAGAAATTAGATTTTTCCTTAAGTCTGGAACATGTCTCACATCTGTTAATATTCTAGTTGTGCCATCAAACATTTGCAGTTGTATGCTTCCAATCCCAACAATATTAGATGTGACATCATTACCCATGTACACGACTCCATCATTAACTGATCTATACGTCTTAAACCATTCTCTATGAATACACATGTGGTTTGATGCACCAGAATCTAACAACCAATGTTGATCATGATTTGACATATTAACAGACAACACTTCGTCGCTCATACCTGAACCAGATGTCGAACCTGTATCTGTCACATTTGCCTCCTTCTTCTCTGTCGAAGAATCTGCTTTCTTCTCTGTTTGCTGTCTCTTCCAGCAGTCTTTCTTTAAGTGCCCCGATTTGCCACAAAACCAGCACTTCACTTTGCTCTTCTTCCCTTTCGACTTTGAACGCGAATCGCTGCGCTTACCTGAGCGTCTTTCTCTAGAACGACCTCTAGCCATCATCGCCTCTGATGTAGAGGTGTCAGCATTCGACTTCTTCCTCGTCTCCTCAGACAACATGGCTCCAACCACATCGTCAAACTCAAGAACAACTGCATTACTGAAGCTTATGGAAGTAACAAAGTGATCCCACGATTCAGGAAATGTACACAATAGAGTTATTTCCTTATCCTCTGAATCAAATTTTACATCTAGACTTTGTAATTGTACCAATAGAGTATTGAAAACATTCAGATGGTCAGTAACCGAGGTACCTTCCTTCATCCGCAAACTGTACAGCTGCCGCTTCAGAAGAATCCGATTTGTCAAGGACTTCGTCATGTAGAGCTTCTCGAGCTTTATCCACAAGCCTGCGGCGGTCTTCTCTGACACAATGTTGAACAGAACGTCATCTGCCAGGCACAACCGAATTGCGCTCAGAGCTCTGTCATCCAAATCAACCCATTCATCCTCCGTCATGGAAGAAGGCCTTTTGCTCCTCCCCAACAGCGCTTTTGCCACGCCTTGTTGAACCAGCATATCGTGCATCTTTACCTTCCAGATCTCGAAGTTGTTCTTGCCATTGAATTTCTCAATTTCGAACCGGGCATTTTGAGTTTTCGCCATCTTGTTTCAGCAAAAAACACAGTAATCTCCAGAACCAATTTTCAAACAAAGAATGCCCCTTTAATTAAAAAATGCCTTTTTTAAAAAAAATTGCCCTTGCCTTCTTTTAAGTGCCTCTCACTGCCTTAAAAAAAAAAATATCTTTCACCTTATAAAATAAAGGTCTTTCACTTCAAACAATAAAGTGCCACCCCTTTTAAATCGATTTAAAATATCGATTTAACATATCCCATATGCACTTAAAACATTACCATTCGATTTTTATAAATGCACGTCCTTACATACCATATGCAAATGGTATAATTAAAAGTCAAATCGATTTAAAAAAACACCACTCAAATCAATATATATGACATCGATTTCACATATCGATGTTAAAAACTTTTAAAAGGCTTAATAAAGTGCATATGTTGAATTTAAGCAACAGGGTCGATTAAAGCAAAGACGGCAGCCTCATTAAACCTTGTTATGTATTTGATACATAACAAAAACTCCAAAATCGATTCATATAAAACTCCTTTGTTGTCATTCAAAAAAAAGACAAACTTCTTTCCGTGGCTTAAATAACCATTTTTGCTGTGGTTCTCTGTTTCAAATAAACGCACTGGCAAATCGAATACCAAATACCATTATACTTTAATAAAAATAAAAAAAAATAAAAAAAATAAAAAAGTCAATTTTTGAAAAAACTTAATGCAACAGCACCTTCGCTCTGGCATTTGGCATTTGAATACGCTCTGAAGCTCTGGCATTTAAATAAGGCAAATGAAATATTTACCAGCCACAGTCACCGCCAGCTCTCCACCAGCAAGTTTAAAAAAAAATGTATGCACCGGCCGCCAACGATCATGCACAGCAAATCTGGCCTCACGGCCTCTTGGCAGGCCACGACTCGAGTCTTCTGCTCACGGCCTCTTGGCAGGCCACGACTCGAGTCTTCTGCTCACGGTCTCAGGGCTTTGTTCTCTGTATATGCAGCAGTGTTCTCAATGTAATGCAGAACCAGCTCTCACCCTGGAAGCTCGGCAACCCACAGCAAAACGAACTCGGCTTTTTTTATTGCAGTCAGGTTTCTCGCAGCGCACCAGCAATTCAACGCACTCCAACATTTGCTCCGATACCAATTGTTGGAATAATCACAGCGGAAACCATTAAAAAATTAACACACAGCAGATGTAATCAAGCACATAAAGACACAGTTTTTTTACCGTGGTTCACCCAAACCTCCTGGGCTACGTCCACACAACAGGGCAATGGCAATCTTATTAATTCAAACAGGAGATTACAATTCTCACACACTCTCTCCAAAACATCCGTATGGCTATCTGTTATATAGCAGGAGAATCTAACAGCTCTCAACTCAAATTTCGCTAGCATTAACTCCCTCCCAACAAACTGGAGTTAATCTAGCAACAATTTCCTAATTTTTGTCACCTACTGAGATTTTTCCTATTCTATTCGAAACAGAAAATCTCAACAATAAAAAATAACAAAA